>OW388294.1:59380311-59740728 GCA_936450465.1 Gibbula magus
GCTTTCCTCTTTACGCCACCGCGTGAATCTTCTTTATTCTTTTAGTTCTGATGTATGTAATATTGACGTGTTAGTTGACCAATACAAGGTAACGTTTCGGTTTGACTATTGTTTACTTTATATATATATACATATTGAAAAAAAATCAGCTTTTGTTAGTTTCAAGTTTTCTACATGTAAGATTTGCAATCAACCCGACGTTAACTATAATCAACATAATTCAACTTTGGGGAGAATTTCCAATTGTAATATGTTAATAGAGTCAGCTTGAATAAGGTTCTCTTTTACAAGAGAATAATATAAATAAAAACGTTGGTAAAATGATTAAGAATGATATTACAAACGAAAAATTTGTTTTCTCGAAAGCTTCAATTAATGTTAGTTTTGGTAATATACATTAAATGAAAAACATTTTCATTAGCTAATCTTGTAGTTTAAAGCGATGTCCCCAAAAAATCATGATTGCTGAATTGATTAAGTTTATTCAAATTATACATCTATTTTAGCAAAACTTGAAAATAACTATCATCTGCTTTTAAAAGCCATTTATAAAGTGAAAATGACATACATTTATCCGCTCAAAAATTGCTTAAAAGTCAAGTTCAATTTCAGTTTTTGAAATTGGATATTTTCTTTTGTACAACTCTTATACTTTAAACAATCGTTAACGTTTGAATAACTGATTATTATGGAAAACAATTGTCTTATATACGTGTTTCAATCGATATATTGTTTTTAAATTATTGTTTTTTTTTTATTACACCTCAGATACGATGATATACAGAAGATCCAATTGAGGAAGGTCGGGAAATGTTTCCTTACCTGTTTGAGCTTGCTTATGTTATGATCAAACTTTCTGGAGGTTCTGGAGGCGAAGTCGACAAATAAATGTGAAAGATCGACGGCAATTGAACGAATGACGAACGTCGGACGACGTCTTAAGCCATGAGCCAATCTGGATTTATAGGTCTGGTGAACTAAAAGTGCTTCTTAAATGTTTTTATGTCCGACGTATAATAATGAGCTGTGTACGCGCGAAATAGACACCGCGTCAGATCATGTGTATCTACCTATGCTGATTAACATGTCTGCTAACAAGTCACAGACACCGAATTTCAGACAATTGACGTAATTGGTAATAAAAACTACTGCATGTAGACAGTGAAGTGAAGCGTAACTTGTTAGCAGACACTCTAATCAGCTTAGTGAGATAAAGATGAGACTCATTTTTATCCTCGACGCAGTATGAGACCGTATATATGACAAATCTTCAAATAACTTCGATAAAGGTGATAACATTTGTTGAATATCAAAAAATGCTTGTTCGTGAACATACAAGACGAATCAGGGGTAATATTACTCCTTCCTTCAACGACATTCATCCTAATGAAGGAGTAAGCATATACCCCAAAACGTCGTGTTTGTTCACCATAAAGTATTTGTTATCCATACAATCTTGTTTTCTTAGGTATTGCACTTCTATTAATGTCCTACACATACCTTATTTTAATTCTTTGGTTTTCATCACCAGAAAGATTTGAACTTCAAAGATTTAATTTCAATGTGAAAGTCAAGGACATGATGGAGTGAAATGCAAGTAGAAACTAACAATATACTGACTGTGCATGGGTTAGGATAACACCAGGGTTATCTGCCATTTTAAGATTTAATAGTAAATGGGTTTTTTTTTCAAATATTTTAAAACTATGTTTTCTTGCGCATTACCATAGACATAGTGTTTATAGCATTTTGTTAATTAAATGACATTGTAACAGAAAGACAACTATCGAAATATTTAAAATAAACTTCATTTACTGTCAAATTTTAAAAAGGCTGATAACCTTGATGTTATCCTACCCCAAAGTCTGTAAATTATAGTTTCTACTGCCTTCAACTCCATAGTGTCCTTAACCTTCGCACGGAAATTAAATCTGCATTAAAAGTAAAATTTACGTACATTGCGACCTTCATAAAATATGATATACGTATATGTCTGACGAGACACATGGTTTATTGTATGGTCTCCGATATATACATATACCTACTTCAATTGTTTGTATCTCGTCTAGTTACTCTTGAAGTAGGTAGTTTATCGTTTACCATACATATCTTAGTTACGAATATAATAAAAATGAAACCACAACCACATATATAAACTAAATTATCATATATCATTGCAAATCATATCTATACAATATTGCAATGAATGAATTAAATTATTTATGAAAAAAATAATATAATTCTACTTAAGAACAAAACCATAAAATGTGTATCGTATACGTCTAGCTTATGACATTTGAAATTTGAAGTTATTATAATTTGAAATCACTGACTCATGTACATATTCCCAAGGCATAAACGAGCGAAACGTGTGCCTATAACCACTTACAACCATGATCCCTTCTTGACAAAATGTTTCTCTAATACAAAGGCTCACGAGAAGACATTCAAATCTAATCAAACAGAGATTTCATTTGGAGATGCATTATTTAAATCCTTTTATAACATAAATACCATTTAAATATTTCTATATTAGTCCGGCAGCCAAACCCCGATTTTCACCCTAGGTGGGAAAGTGCGTCCATAGAAAATGTCTTTACAGAAATTGAACCTTGTGGGTATATACTATAGAAAACTGAATGATGACACATTGTCATCATTGAGCATTTTGAATAATTAATGTTTTAATTAGATAGGGTACGCTCGTGATTTCAGTTATCCAGACACATCAAGTATATTATTTTTTAGTGTTCACAAAAATGAAATAAGAAAAGGCAGTTATATATCAATCGTTGTCTATTAGTATTATGAAAATAAGTAAAAATGTTGTTGAAAAAAAAACCGAAAGTCCAAAATGTTAATAATGTGTCTGGATAAACGAGGTTTCTGGGCAAATTTGGTTTTCTTACAGTAAACGTGGATTTAATGGTGTAATAATTTACTTTTGATTATAATTACTATTATTGAATCATAATCAAAAGAAATGGTGATAAAGTTTCAGTTAATGTTTATATTTGTTTACTTCTGACAAATTCTTAAATAGGCCTTCGTCTAACAATGTCACTTTTTGTGGAGAGAAAATGGTGATTTTTGACGATTTTATGGTGTTTTTTAAAAAAAAAAACCCAATTTACCATTTTTTTTGGTATTGAAATGACCAAATGTCAAAGTTTAGACCCAAGATTCGAACACGAAGCGGGCACTGAAATTGGGCAATTTGAAGGTTACGTTATTGGTTGACAAGAGTAGTCTAGCAAGAAGAAAAAGCTAGAATGTTTCTTAAACGTTAAACGTATAATTGCAATGACATGAAAAGTGACATTAAAAAGTGTGGGCGTGCACATATTCAGACCCTTATTCAGATAACACTAATGGTGTAGGCGAGACGTTGCAACACATTTTTGAATCAGGAATATCAAACACCTTGTTATTTCATAGGTCATGTGTATCTATTTATACATATAAACTAAACAGCAAAGACAAGGATAATAGAGACAACAAAACAACAAACACAAACAGTTGCTCGGCTTCTCCAAAGAAATTGCACATTGTACGTACAATAATGTGTTTCATTTTAAAGAACACTGTACTGTCTTTCTGTCGAATCAACGGAGCATTGAGTGATTTACATTGCTGCAGATGCAATATATCACGTTGATTTCAAGTAATAATTAATATCCAAAGGGTATCATTTTTGCAGCACGGTTGGCAGAAGATGGTGAGTCGATGATCTTGTCTCACAGTCACCATGGTCAGCTACGATGTCGTCGATTTCTTCACCAACATATCCCTCGACAGAAAACCCCCGAAGCCACCAAGCTTCACATCCGCATTGAACAGCTCGACACCAAGTTAACCATCAGCTACTTCTATTTTATCTTCACTGACACGATCCACGGACAACTATCTTCCCTAATAACAGAGATTTTGATGACATCCTTCCAAGATCCAGCACTCTATAATGCTCCTTTTCAGTTGCTTTATTGGTTCCTCTGCTGTTGATGACACCTTCACCACCATAGCCATCATCTCCTACAACATCTCAACGCCAAGCATCCAAGAATCAGGTTGATCATGGAAACAGAAACTAACCACCATCTCCCCTTCCCATATGTTCCCTTGCAAACTACTGGGCATGGACCTAGAATATCTGTCTATCGCACGCCGTGACACACACACACTGACCAGTACGTACAGTACAGTTTATGTTATCATCCACTAATCAAGCATAGCCACACTCACAAGACGTGATAAAATCCATCTGTCAACCTGATACCCTCAAAAAAGAACCAAAACATCGAAAGGACACATTTACCCCCACTCAATGAATATCCAGCAAGCCTAGTCATCAAGACTACCTTGAAAACACTCACCACAAGCCTTAACCGAGAAATTCGAGTAACAATTCCCTAAATACTTCGGCTATCTCAGCTACAAGATCGCCCGCCTCATCAAGAACAAAGTCAGCATGGATGTTACATTTCCCTGTGCAAGATCCTCAAGCAGCTACTCAAATAAAAGCCAACAGCAGAGGAACCAGCACTACAAGAGGATGCATCTTCAACATGTCATGCCACTGTGGTAAAGAGTACATCGGAGAAATGCTGCAGCCTATCAACACAAAGATCAAGGAACATAAAGCGTATGTCAACACACTTGACCAGAAATCCTCCCTTTCTGAGCATACTCTGAACAAGGATCACACTATCAACCACAGTCTTGTCAACAAATAACAACTTGCGCCAAGGAAAACTCCAATAAGCGATTGACATTACAAGGGAACAACCTGCAATAAACCGCGACCAAAGCATCTTCCTAACATGTACTTGGGGATTCACTCATCTCGAACATCTATATTGTCGGAGGCAAATCCGAGGAGCACCCACCCTACCATCCATTCACTCTTGTCAGAGCTTATCCGAGGAGTCTATACCTATCAGAACCATTCACCGCCCTACCACTTCACACCCCAGCCACAATCACTGGCCTCTCCTAATACTCTCAATCACCATGTTTTCTGCATTTCACATCCAATCAACTGTTCTTGTATCTACAATAAAGGCAATTGGCTTTCCTCCTTTTACCAATTTGTATTACTGTTGTCCAATCACTACTTCAATAAAGCTCACAGGCCATTGCTGATTTAACAATCAACTAGTAATGCTCCTCATGTTTGTATCACAAATCATCAATGCATACCACTCTCATGCGAATTCATCTTAAAAACTTAATTTAATATATCTGATTGAGTTTTCTCGCCATTGGTTTCTTTACTATATACATGTATACCATTTTTATATTTCTTACATTTCACCTAATGATGGAGTAAGTATATACTCCGAAACGTCTTGTATATTCACATTAAAGAAGTTGTTATCAAGAAAATCTCCTTGTTCTAATGTTAATCATAACTATGTTGGGTTTCATGGGTTTTTTTTCCAGAATTTGTCAAAAGTAAACATATACTAACTGAAACTTTATCACTATTTCTTTTGATAATGATTCAATAACCGTACTTATAATCAAAAGTAAACTATTACACCATTAAATCCAATTTTACTGTAAGAAAACCAAATTTGCTCAGAAACCTCATTTATCCAGACACATTATCAACATTTTGGCCTTTCGGGTTTTTTTCAACAAAAAAAAGTGAAAAAGTGTACTTATTTTCATAATACTAATAGACAACACTTGATATATAACTGCCTTAGTTTTATTTCAATTTTGTGAACACTAAAATATAATTACTTGATGTGTCTGGATAACTGAAATCACGAGTGTACCTATCTAATTAAAACATTAATTATTCAAAATGCTCAATGATGACAAAGTGTCATCATTCAGTTTCCTCAAGTATATACCCATAGGGTTCACCAGGAACAAAAATATGTTCTATGGACGCACTTTCCCGGTCACAGGGGCTGGCTGCCGGACTATATGGCCAATAGCCAGATAAGCTGAGCTGCTCAAATGTGTCTTTGATTGCCCTCTTCATTGGATGTCGCTCTAACCGACACTCACCGTCAATCTCAGCTGCATTTGGAGTGTGCATTTTGTAATTTTAAGTTAAGCTTTTGATGTTTTTAATACAATGTAAAATTTCAGAAACTCGGGTGCACACATCGCTGGAAGGATTATAGAGACACTCATAATATAGAGACATGGTGTAATCTTTACATTTTAAATTTGTCTCGAGGCGGGTTGTTATGTTTGTTTCAGACATATATTGAGATAGTCTTGTCATTATATATATAACATACACGAACAAAATTGAACCATAGTAACGTTTCATAAACGGTTTAACGCACGTTTAATCAACTCCCCCAAGAAGTCACAAGTCGTGCCATTTCTCATCACTGGTCTTGCCGCATGTCCTTAACTGTCCTGTTCTAGCGTAGCAGAGCGCAAAATGGATCCCAGGTGCCGCCCGCCGCAACGCTAGCACAAACATGCAGGGCTTACATTAGCCAGTTGTGGAAACTGGAGCAAGTAATTACTTGGAGGGGGAGTCCGCTTTGATTTGAGTCAATAGAACAGAATGTGACCATGTAGTTTTACACTCAGACTCTGAAAAAAATATCTTTAAAAATATCAACATTCTATTGAATATTGAAAAGTAAGCTGTGAGAAATGGGATTTTCAGAAAAAAGAGGCTCCTTTTCAATATATTTTTAAATATTTGTTTTCAGAGTCTAAAGTGTTAGTCTTAAAATCAACCAGAACACTTCGAGGGTATACTGAACATTATACGGCATAGTGTTGCCGTTGACAATTTGGTACTGTTTATACTTAAACTCACACTGTCGTATATCAAGTTTATAAAGTTGGAGAATCTTCATATACGGCGCATCATCAGACCGTGCGGAGAGAAACCCTCGAGAAACTCGAATCTCATATGATGAAATGTTTACAAGTTTTATTCCTCGGAACAGGGTCGATTTTAATCATACTCTTAACCTGTCATATTAATAACGAACTTAGCTTTGATTTCCACACCTATTCTCATTTACGTAACCAATAATCTACACACTTGTCACGTTGATTGCTCTAACTACGTACATCCCTATATCCATAGTGACAAAAGACATCTACTAATAAACTTGCCAACTTGCAAAATATATTTATCTTGACCAAACGCCAATACCAGACTATTCTATCATGTTAAACTATCATATTTATCCAGGCTTATTGTTAGATACTTAGATTAGCTTGTTTTACAGCCTACATATCCCCATGTACATACTAAATTACATAATGCCGTTATTTGTCATGTCAGCTCTATTTCATACATCTACAGCATACACTTGAATCTCGTACACAGATCATATATAAGTCTCTGGCTAAGGTATATGATTCGTTTGCTTCTCACTGTACAGTTGCATCCCTAAACTTTGTTCACCTTTTTGTGTATTTTAGTGCAAATATAATGCAATTTGGGGTGTCTTTGAAGCATCGTATCACCGCGAAAACTATACCGATCACTTTGCATTCTTGCGTGAAAAGAAGGCAGTTGAGTGTTCCATAACGTACTCTGATGTGATGCCTCTTAGTAAACAGTTACAGTTTTGGCAGCACTTTGAAATGACAGGGGTCAACCTTTTCAAAACTACTAATCTGTGAAATATTCAGTGATCAACTGGGTCAAACATACATCGTGTGTCCTCTTATTTCCATCCACTGTATTTGTGGTGATGTTGTTCCCACTTGGTCGATATGAAAACTTTTATTAAAAAATAAATGAAATTTCAATTTTCAAAATTTGACCCCTTCTATCTATCTCATTATGTCAGATTTCATAAATATGCAACGATCACAGGATAAATTTGAGAATGAGAATTTTTCTTATGGACAAATGATGATAAATTGTCATTGTACGTCATGTATTGCTATTGACTTTACATTGAATGTCAATTAACATGATAACTGCACAAAGATATACATGTACACAGAGACCATCAAATTTATTTTATGGTCTCTGATGTAGATGAACAAACCTTCGGAATGCAGCTGTACTAAATTATATAAGCCGTTTACTAAAACCAACACCGACTCCAATTCTCTAGCACCTCTGGCTCGTCTCAGCTTCTCCTCCAGACGAGATACGGGCTCAGACATCACCTAGAAATGATATCTGCCAATAATTTACTCACAGGCTTCATCATTACGAGCCACAGAAAATGAGCGAGTTGTTATTTATTTCTAGCTATGTGAACATAATGAGTGTTTGGGTGCCGATTTCAGCAGTTGGACCACAATGGTATCACCATAGGCAGATATATGTGCAGAGTCATTTGGCAAATTGCTTCTCCCTGGGCTATGATGCTGATTTAGGGCTATTTCCTCTCCATTTGTGCAGGAGTGGTCAGGTCTGGTCAACAGACTGTAATTACCGACCACCAGGGACCGTTAATTGGAGTCCAGTGGATGACCTCTGCTCCCGACATGATTGATGCGTTCGCGAGATGCACTCAAGGACCACGAACATGTTTTAGGATGACAGGAACAAACATGTCAATAGCAATGCTATCTTGTAATTATTTCACAGTTATAGAGAGTGGATCATTATCATTCATGTTTCTACATGTAGGTGCTTGAAATCATATTCATAGTTATCAGAAATGAATAATGTCAATAGGATAACATAAAAATCAACTGTTCGAAAAACCTTAGAACCGAAATTCCTACAAATGAATAACATATACTAATATGACAATAGTGCTTGCGAGTGACTCATTTAAAGTCACACATTTGAGAAAAAAAATTATTATCATGTTCATTGTTCGATATGAAAACTTATATAAGATACCCACGGCAATAAAACAAAGGAGATCAATGAGACCGACTGCTTACAATAAAACATGCTCGTGATTTTAGACGTCAGTTACAGCGTCGCTTAGCAAATGATGTCATATTTTACGTCACTTTAATTGTTCAATTGCTAGTGAATGTTTTCTACGAAGGGAGGCATTAATATTTTCAAAATATAGTTTATAGAAATAACATAATATCTAAACGATTTTATATATAAGAGCGAGTAATTGTTTAAGGGCATCAAATAGAAGATAGAAGAAATAGAAGACTCGTTGTCGTGATTTATCATAGAATAAAACATAGCTGCGCCCTTAATGTTTTCTGCTCCTTGCTATGTTTTATTCTACAACAAAGCACGCCAACGAGTCTTCTATTTCTTAATTAATAACTTAGTCAAAATTCATATATCAAACACGATGACCAATGACTACTGCCAACTACAAGCAGTGCATTAAATATGCACTGTTAGATAGCCCACAACCTGATTAATGATCGCGTGGGCAGGTAATAAGTGAGGTATTTGTATAAATTTACCATGCATATTAACAAACTCGATATCATAGTTTCAGACTGGTCATATTGCTGGCCTATTTCATTCACTGTAGTAGTTACGTATAAAAACAACCTTGAAACATTTTGGTTTTCATGGCAGACGATCTTGCACAAGTCCAGAGATGCTAGAAAGACTGCCTATATACCTTTAAAATTGAATGTAAACTTGTCCATGCCTATACCTATTAGAGGGTCTGAGCTCTCCACCAGCCAGGATACAAGTCTAGTATTGACAGTACTGTTCTTCAAATACAATGAGCTCAAATGAAAAAAGTTTCAATGAAGTTTCACCAGATGATTTTGATGAAGACGTTGTCTTGTCCTGGCAATTGGATCCCGCGTAAAGAAATCAATTGTTTGATATTCCTCGCCTTTGGAAGGAGTTCTCAGAAGAAGTTGCAGCTTAACCGCCAAATGAGACTGTCAACTGCATCGGACATGTTCCTTCCACTTTGATTGTCAGCTAAAGTCTTGGAATGTTTCAGGATTTGCAAGAAATATTTAGAAACTAATAAATGGTTGACTTCAATGCTTGCGTTGCCGGGTAGCTGGATGGTTAAGTAGTTGGGGGCCTGATTTTAAGGATCTGGGTTTGAATCCCATAACGGACATAATGAACATTGCGAAATGTGGGATAGAGAAGACAATATGGATCCCAAATAAAGCAATGTAATACATTCTTGTATGCAGCCACAGTTTGTAAATATAATTTTTGATTATTTGACATATTTTGCTTTATCATTCTTTGTGTTTACAAATCATGACAAATACTCAGTCAATACTAAAATATTGGATATTCTGTGAAAAGCGCATTTAGGCTTTAGAAAAGAAAAAAAATGTATTTTGTTAAAGGTTAAATTCAAAAAGAATTTTAAGAATTCCCTTTTTAAAAAACAGTTGATGGTTTTGCATGGACAAAATTCACTGATTATGTTTACGTGAATTCTACTATTCTGTATTGGGAGAATTTTACTATTCCTTTTTGACAATGTTCTTTAAACACTTCACCCCAACACAACAGTGCAGTGTTGTGGTCAGTTTTAACGAGGGTCATTTGCTGACCAGCAGGTTCGGACAGTAGCCCACAGCTAGAACATGTGCCAGACTCCTAAGTCTTCAGCGTGTCACATTTTCACCTTTAATCCAATCAATTAGGGGCGGATTGCTTTGATTTCCCCGTTAGTGATGTACAAAATAGGCACCTTTTCGCCCCAGCAGTGCATCGAATCTCAACGTTCCATTGGCTTCTACAGTAGCACTTTGTCAAATGCTCCATTGTTATTCCAACCACAGTGTATCATCAAATTGGTCGACTCGGTGCTGGGAATTTTAATGAGAGCTTCAGGAAACACTATGATTACACGCAGGTTCTGATGAAATCTCGGAATTTGGATTTGTTGTGTAGAATCAGGAAAAATAAAACTGTTCCAAATGTTTGTTTCTATTCCTGCGAAGTTATTTTCAAATATTAAATTAATTTTGAACAATTTTTATGTTTGCAAATTGGATTTTCTGTTTTTGATATTTTGGAAGAAAATAAAACTCTTCAACAGTCAGAAACATGCTCTGTGAGAATTTGTTATATTAATTTTAACACTGCACTGGAACTGATTTTGAGACAATAAAAGTTATATTCCACGTTGAAAGTTCTCTAGTTGATTAGATTGTGTTTGAAAGTTGTCAAAACAGGATGACACTTTCAAATTTTGTAGTATATATTAATCATACACGAGTATTCTGTTACCTCTACAGAACAATATTATGTGTTGAAACGACATTTCTCATTAATTTCAAAATATGTTTTAAGATAATTTTGGGCGGTGTAGCGCACTGGTTATAGATTCGGATAAAAAAACAGAGTTGAAAACCTGCAAGGATTTGGGTGCAATGCTTCACTGACTGTCAGTGCTGTAACATCCATTGTTCGCTAGTTCCAAACGATACTCGCATGCAGATTTCACCGCAATGCATGACCACTATGGTAATGCGGCCTTTCTCCTAACAATATTATAGCCACTGTGATATAAATGAAAATCTACCGATAGGAATATCCCTTTAATGCCGTGTTGGTATACCTTTTGATTTCACCTTTCTCCTAGATTGACACAATCTCTAAAAACGTATAAATCTTAATTACCACAAAATGACTTTTTCATTAAATATCGGAAGTAGCCTCAGTGGGACTGGTATATCAGAGACTGACATGTGGATTGGCTATCTATCACTTTCAGTTATTTCCCTCCCAATGTTAAATGTTTCCACTGAAGTTCAGATTTTTTTTCTCTCACGAGTCTTGTCTCGGTTTTGGGTGACATTCAAATAATAAATGAAGCAGATGAGATAGTGAATGATAAGCCAGACTATCTGTGCCTATAATAAGTTTTATATTACCTCAAATGGTAGAATCCTGATTACGAAATTTAGACATGCACATATTAATATTTCCTTTTGACGCAATTCCATGTTCCAGGTTTCATTAATCAAGTCGGTTGTTTAAATTAATGGACGACCAAAAGGCGTTAATGTTGAAACAAACACATAGGATGTTTTTTTTTACAGATCCCATGAAAAACTACAACCTATCATTCTTAAAGTATACTAATACATAACAGGATGAAGAAACAACATTAAATGAGTAATGTAGTATACTATACTCAATTGTATATATAAACTTAGAATTATGTTTCTTCGATTAAATTTAGATACATAATGTTTCATTCATCGTATCATGTTTCTACTATACATATAGAACAAAGCATTTCTACTAAAGGTCCATCGCCAAGATGGAAGGATAAATGTACCTGAACGACTATCACAGTACAACAAAAGTGTATATATAGACTATAGTCGAGTTTTGTTTACCAATAAGTGAGTAAAAAACATGCTCCTTACATCACCTTCTAAACAGATTACATATGCATATTACAACATATACACCTTCTCCAGTGATAACATGCATGCATGTGTCAACACACACCTTCTACAAAGATTACATATGTACATTACAACATAAACACCTTCTCCACCTTCTACATGAGAACATGTATGTCAGCATAGGAAATGATAGATACATTTTACACAATAAAAACTTTCTACAAAGAGAACATGTGTGTCACCATAAACACCTTCTACACTGATTACATATTACATTATTTTCACCTTCTACAATGAAAGCATGTGCTAATAAAAATCAACACATATACCTTGTACAAGGATTACATATGCTTAATACATAATACGCCTTCAACAATCAATACATGTTCATGTTACATAATATACACCTTCTACAAGGATTACATATGTAGGCCTACATTACATAATATACACCTTCTACAAGGATTACATATGTAGGCCTACATTACATAATATACACCTTCTACAAGGATTACTTATGTAGGCCTACATTACATAATATACACCTTCTACAAGGATTACTTATGTAGGCCTACATTACATAATACACACCTTCTACAAGGATTACATATGTAGGCCTACATTACATAATATACACCTTCTACACGGATTACTTATGTAGGCCTACATTACATAATATACACCTTCTACAAGGATTACATATGTAGGCCTACATTACATAATATACACCTTCTACAAGGATTACATATGTAGGCCTACATTACATAATATACACCTTCTACAAGGATTACATATGTAGGCCTACATTACATAATATACACCTTCTACAAGGATTACATATGTAGGCCTACATTACATAATATACACCTTCTACAAGGATTACATATGTAGGCCTACATTACATAATATACACCTTCTACAAGGATTACATATGTAGGCCTACATTACATAATATACACCTTCTACAAGGATTACATATGTACATTACATAATATACACCTTCTACAAGGATTACATATGCTTATCACACATTTTACACCTTCTGCAATGGAAGCATGTATGTCAACACATATACTTTGTACATATCCATGTTACATGATAAACATCTTCTACAATGATAACATGTATGTCAACACACACCTTCTACAATAATTACATATGTGTATTACATAACATACACCTTCTACAATGATAACATATCCATGTTACATGATAAACATCTTCTACAATGATAACATGTATGTAAACATACACCTTCTACAAGTATTACATATGTACATTACATAATATACACCTTCTACAATGATAACATGTATGTCAACACACACCTTCTACAAGGATTACATATGTTTATTACATAATATACAACTCATACAATGATTACACATGCTTATCACACCATCTTCTACAATGAGAACATAATGTCTCCATATACAATTACGAATGCATATGTATACCACAGTTACTGATCCTGAACTTGAACAACAAGTAATAAACAGACTCAAGACTCAAGACAGAAGCAACCACATCTCATACCAATATCAGCATGACTTTCACCTGCAGGCATGCAATGCTTTGTCAGAATTGCCACATGGCAACACAATTGGGTTTGTAACTGCTTAATGTCTGCTTGAATTAATTCACTGCTGACATATTTAACTGATGACATATTGAAAGGGTTGCGTGGAAGTGCTTCTCCATTCATACACTTTACAGGGGCGCATTTCTGGCATATTTGGAATCAATAAATGTCTGTTTCAGTTTGTTCATTTCATTAAGGTGTTTGGTAATCTATAATCAGGGGCTGTGTTTATGAGAGAGGTTGAGTTTAACATCCTTCCTCTGCAGAGGAATGTTGGTATTTAGCCGTATACTTCTACCATAATTTTGAAACGAACTTCTCTTCGATGTTTCTCCTTATTTAATAAATTTGCAATTTTATCTTGTTACCTAAGACTTGTTAATTAAGAAATGTATAGTGGATAAACGGTTCATAAACATTTTAAGTAATACTTTGAAATGAAAACTTACAAAAGATAACTTTTTATCATTAGTTCTGACCGTCATTGATGTAACTGTTGTAAATCTATGTAAAAAAGATATCGATATAAAGATACATTTTATCTAACAATTTTGCATAGTAGATTATTATTTGACATATAACAGGAAATAATGGAAGTACAAGTGGAATTAGATTTGTAAAAGATAATATTTAAAAATGCAAAGCGTGAGGAAAAATACTTGAAATAACTTTAAGAAACAAATTCTGTGACTCACATTACTCATCCATTGCGTCTGGAAATTCTGTGGGAAAGACATATTGTTATTCAAAACCTTTAATTAGAATAATACATTTAGTAGTTTGTTATTTCCTGAGAAATGTTTTTGTTGGGTCCTTTTAAGTTTGTTAATGTTGAACTAAAACAAATCTGTTTGCGATAAATCGCATTTCATAAAATCAGTGGGACTATTACAAGCACTTTGAGAAATGACATCTGTTGATCATGTTTTTAAAATGTTTTTCTTTGAACTTTAAAAAGAGAGACAACTCATTTCAAATAGTCGTCCACAACCAATAAAACTGTCATATAATGAAATTATTTAAACGTTGACTGTCAGTCTTACGCACAAATTAATTGGGACAATTTCTTGGTTTCGTTGAGTTGTTCTTGGTTATTCGCACTTGTCTCTCCCATGTCATATTAAAGTCTTGCGGTTTGACACTGACAGTGGTATTTTTATTTCCGACATTTGACAAAAAAGGTGCCAGAAATATTTTTGGAAATTGAAATTGAGATTAATAGAGTATTATCATACGTATAAAACAAGGATACACAAGTATGGACTTTTTTAAAGAAGAATATATTTAAGGTTGTTTTGCTTAAATCTCCTTATCAATTAAATTTGATGCCAGATTTATATACCTGGTGATTATCAATAGGCAATTCATACATTACAACTGTTATTTTAGTTTGTAGTTATCTGCAAAAGCTTTGTAATCGTAGAAGTGGAAGAACAGCAAACCAGGTAAAATTATATCTTTTAATTCAAGTTGATCAGAAAATAAATGTCCTCCAAGTACAATGAAATAGAGGATATTTGTCTTTTCTTGACTAATACCATGTTTATCTCATCGAGTGAGGTATGAAGGTTATATTTTCACGAGTGGCGCAGCCACGAGTGAAAATGTATAACTTTTCTACCTCACTCGATGAGATAAACATTGTATTACTATATACCCCCGATCTCTTTTAGGTCGCGGGTATAATTACAAACAATATACATGCACCACTGAAAATGATAAAGTAGGTGAAGTCAACTTGACGTTTATCTTCATCGTAAAGGGGAGTACACTGTAAACATGGTGTTTAGGATGTAAACATAATACTAAGCGCGTATCTTGTCCTGTTTTTTTTACACGTTTAGACCCCTAAACACGTTTAGCTACATGTGTTTAGGAATGTGTTTAGCAACTAATCACGTTTAGCTACATAAACACGTTTTTAATGTGCTTAGCAACTAAACACATTCCTTAACACATTAAGTTTATAGCTAAACGTGTTTAGGGGTCTAAACGTGTAAAAAAAACAGGACAAGATAAGCGCTTAGAATTAGAAATTAGAAATTAGAAATGTGTTTAAAAGCTATTCATGTGTTAATAACAGATGTAATATCGTTCTTGTGTCTAGCTATTAAGCACTATCCTAAATATGTATACTTGTAGCATTAAACATGTAACGGTGGTGTTTAATTGCTAAACGCGATTTTTACAGTGTATTTGCCACATTATACGATTATGCAGTTATAGAATGACACTTATATCTTATCCTCATATTATAGGCTTATGAAACGGCAAGACATGCGACTCTTTCCATTAACCATAATTAATCTGGAAAACTGAGTTTTCATGCATAACCTTAGCCAATTGGGGTCGGAAGATGGCAGATGTGGTGAAAGGGGCGACAGGACCACATCCTAAACTGTTTCCCCTCTTCTACTTGTAGATATGGTGACCATTCAACCATTTACGGGGACTATCCCTTAAAACGTGTTTCATCATTACACCTCTAACCTTAGTGTCAAACCATCAATATAACGATGAGCTACAGAGAAAATGGCTCATTTCTGTATTTCTAATACAAGAGTATACTTAACTCTTCGATTAATATCAGTCATCAAATACACAACACATGAATAACGCAAGATCAAACTTTCAGAACCGTCAGATTGGTACGTGTCTTTCTCCAATGTTACTTTATATCACTTATGCATTTAAAACTTTATGCAATTTTATTTATGAACAGAGACAACATTAACCATACGTAACTATTGAAAATGACAATTATTTAGACAAACTTTTTACAATGTTAATACAACATGACGAGTGGCAGCAAAACATCCTCGACCAAATCAGAAAAGTATCAGCTATACAGCTGAAACATACAGCTCCGCCAGATTTGCCGAACTAATGGAACTGCCACAGCAACAGACTGCTCAATAAAATTACAAATGGCAAAAGTAGATCCTGTCTGGTACAATCAGTAAAATATTTTATACAATTGGAAAACAAGCCATAATTCATATCTTACAAAAGCTGCTACATTATGCTGAGATACGTTTGTAAACCTTTGTTAGAAACCCATCAGAATATCAACTGTTCTTTTAATCATCCTTGCAGCACACCAGATCTGTTTGTGACAGTGAAAAATCTTCCATTATATGATAAACTCTATACAAGCTATTCACAGATGACTTGAATGTGATTTGACCAATACGTGACAACTGGAAACATATAAATCTGCCTGGATATATGTGTGATGAAAAGACGAGACAATTCCCACATCAATGACATGATATTGTCACCAACAGACATAAAAATAGGGAAATAATCTGCCATGGATTAAATGATAGGCTTTGTATCAGTTCCTCTGTTGTTCAGAAGATGAAAGGAATATGGAGGTCTTTCGGGATAAAGTTCGCTTGCACTGTCTAACTATATGCTTAATTTTCATAATCCTTAGCATGCATGTTATCTCAAAGGATTTCAGCTTCTGGATTTGATCATTTTTTTCGAATCACGGATTCATCACAACTCTTTTGATATTATAAATATATTTAAAAGACAGCGTGGACACGGAGTGCACCCAGTGACTCGATATAGTTTTACAGATTGTACTTATATGTCAAGCTTCGTTGTTCCCTTGTCATGCCTTTATTATTTAATAAGAGTTATGTAACTTGTTTCTCTCTTTAATAATCAATATTCGTTCGTTCCATCCTTTGGAAAAAATATATTCCATCATTTCATATTATTCTGTTCATTATTCTTCCCCGGTAAAGATCGATGTTCCAGTTTGTTTTAACATGTAAATTTGTAACCTTTAGAAACCATGGCTCAATCTTTATGCTTCATTTTCTATTCAATGGTTGGTTAAATAGATGACTCAATTCTATTTTGTTACATAAGAAGGCTAAGATGATTTACCTTAATAATTTATAAATCGTCACATGGCATTACATAACCTCTTTGAGAAGATTCTTTTTATAAATTAGTCCACAAGAAAAATACTCCAAATGTTGAATTTTCCCTGCTTGGTATCCTATGGCAGAAACATCTGGTTTTAATGGATATAATCAGTTTGTTTCAAATTGACACAATACAAAAATTGAAAGAAAGAAAATTGCTCTTAGATAATTGAATCTGGTAATTTATTTGATCAAGTATCCTTACATATCTCATACCATGATACACTGAGTGTATAGACTGATTGCTATACAATCTCAAATATCATAACTATTTCTATAATTACATAACCTCTTTGAGAAGATTCTTTTTATAAATTAGTCCATAAGAAACATTCTCCAAATGTTGAATTTTCCCTGCCTGATATATCCTATGGCAGAAACATCTGGTTTTAATGGATACAATCAGTTTGTTTCAAATTGACACAATACAAAAATTGAAAGAAAGAAAATTGCTCTTAGATAATTGAATCATTACATTAGCAAATAGCAATTCAATTTTACAAAATTCATTTATTTAATTAATCTTATTTCTAACGTAAGTTTAGATAAAATGTTGCCTTTATAAATAATCCTCAAATACTGAAACCAGATTTATCTGAACATATTCATCAACATGAAGTGACACAAGTATGACGAACACCATGCAACATGTTTCACTTTCTTAAATATTTCGTTTACAATAAACATTCAATTCAAAAACTCAGTTTGTACATTTCAAATGTGAAACAACGGTCATGGGTTAACACCAACTACATAGCAAATGACCACATTTTCACACTTTTTAAGACACTTTAAATTCGATTACACAGCCTTTGTTTTTGTGATACCCATTTGAGTCAGAGCGAGGTAGGGTTGGAATGTACAATCAGAAGTTATTTGCCGAGGGACATCATTAGACGTTGCCTGTCACTCGCTATCAGCAATAGTAAGTTACCTTGTCTGACTCCATGCATTTTTAGAAGGTCACAGCTCATGAGACTCGCATCAAAGAAATTTAATAAATGAAATGCTCGTAGCCTGGTTTTCAAAGAATTGGGTGATGAAGAAAGGGCAAGAATCCATTGAGTTTAGATCATGATCTTAAGGGTGACATGATGGAGAGAAACTTATGACACGAAATGTAAGAGACATTAATAACCTACGGCTCTAGTAACAATAATTGATGATTGCAAGTTGGATGAGGACATATTTGAAGGTGGAATTCATCTGAGATTTCTGAAATTGATTGATGTTTGTGGAACCTTGGCAGGCGTTCACTGCATGAGAACGGGAGTTAGTATGAGGGGTCTCGTTTGTTGGTGGATCATTGTGATATTGAACAGACACCCAAAGTGACAGTTCCAATTGCAAAATGTACATTTAATAATTACGATTAACATTTGTTAACTGTGATGTATAATGGATTATTAAATTGGAAATGATATATTTGCGGTCATAATCAATGCATCATTTGGAATTTGTATCGGACATGACTTAGATATTGTATTGAAGATATTGATATATTTAGATGAAATGTAACATAAACTTCAATGGCTGTTTTCAAATGTCAGAATTTTCAAAATACATTTTGAATCCTACCACAAATCATATATTTTATTAAAATTTGGAAACAAACCCTGTCCATTGGAAAATCTCTCCAAAACATTAATGTGTATAAAGTACAATGCACATGTGAGGTATCCTGTTTACCAGAATAACGTTTGTTCTGTAATGTTTGTACTGCTGGTACGATTATTACAAGTATGAACTGTGGGCCATCAGATTTATATACTAATATGGTTGAAAACTTGAGTTTCAGTTTTCCCAGAAGCAAGAACCAAGAACGAACTAGAGGCAATATAGTGTAATTGTTATATCTCAGAACTTGTTGACTTCAATGAAACTGCATATACAGATAAACATTGTAAAGCATATTTCTGAAGTGAGGTAATCATTTATCATTACTAATGAATATGAACATTACCCAATTCATTTATGATCAGCCATGACAATAACACAATCAAATTTTGATATTGAAAATATTTTGAAAAGAACAAACCACAGGCCAAATTAAAGTAGAAATTGGCATTAAAAGTATGATCTGAACCTGTAACAAACTATAGCAAAATAATGTTTTGGATAATTAGCAATAAGTCCTCAACTTACCACAATTGAAGTGAAATCCACTTATATGTTAATCACCTTGTGTAAAACTTCTAGTAAAAAGGAAATGTACAAACTCAGAGCATTAAAACATGTAAGCCAGCTTATGATTATTTCCACAGGGAGATTTGTTTTGTCCTTTGATGTTGCAACATCTGCTTGTTGAAAATCCTACCAGGACCAATGAACACTACATCAGTTGTGCGGTTAATAGCATCAGAGCCACCCATCACCGTTAGTTGTCAGGATAATAGCATCAGATATGTAACAGAATTTAGCTTTCTTCATTGATTTGTGTGATTAGGTAATGGAAAATGACAAAGAATTTGTTGTAACAATTTGCCTTGGCAATTACTTGGAACATTAATTTGCAAAAGGTTATGTTTATAACAAGAGTTTTATTTTATTGTTTCATAACAGGTAAAATACAAAATTGATAGTTCAAATATTGGAATATTGGCTCGATTTTAAATGAAAAAGTATTTATTAAGTTATTATTTTGAGAAATATTTTCAAAGAGTGTTTGCCATCCATTAAATGATTCAAGTGTATAGACCTACAAAAAGCATGTTGACAAACAATAAATGCTGACCTACATGTACATCTGATATGGTGATAGGGAAAACAAGGAACACATTGGATGTTCAATGTCTTGAAATGTTGTCATTGTGGAACCTGACAGGCAGCGCATGAAGGGAAATAGACGGGAAACTTACAAGCATGTTGTCAATACTGTAGCAGAACAAACAAGGCATGACACAATGCCAACCACTCAAGCATATGTTATTGACGTGATACCACGGTCTAGCATGTGTAACAATGTTGCTATCGATACGCAATCGACATGATATTGACAACCAAAGGTAGGATTCGCCTTCTTTAATTGTTAAAGCGGAAATCAAACAAGTTCAAAAGGAAGCATGATCATCACTGACCAACTAACTAACGGATCTTGTAACAATAATTGATGACTGCTTGTTGGGTAAAGGACGCATTTGAAGGTGGAATTCATCTGAGATTTCTGAAATTGATGGATGTTTGTGGAACGTTGGCAGGCGTTCGTTGCATGAGAAAGGGAGTTGGTACGACACCCAAAGTGACAGTTCCAATTGCAAGATGTACAATAAATTTGTTAAAATTGATGTATATTGGATGCATTAAATGGGAAATGATATATTCGTGGTCATAGTCAATGCACCATGTGGCATTTGTGTCGGACAGGACTTAGATACTATATTAGAGTTATTGATATTTCTGGATACTCAGTCGCTGGATTGAATAAATGTTCTGTAACATGAAGTTTAATGACTTCATTTAAATGTCAAAATATCAAAAGACACGCTGAATAATTTAATTTAATTTAATATTTTGTCTTTCATAAAGGAGGAAAGCCCAAATTCATGCTCAGGATAGTGAAAGAATATTGTAATTAGAGAGAACTTATCGAAACAACACTTATAATAATAATAATAATAATTAATATATAATCAATATCAAAACACATATGAGAAATGCGTTTTCATAAAAGTAAATGTTCATGTATTTCCATGCGTAATGGCGTTACAATAATTATAAATGAGACAGATATGATCAAGAAAATTAAATTATTAAAGACAAGGATTTTTAACAGTAATATTGGGACCAAATTGGTTGAAAACGAATTGAAATACAAAACAATAAAAACCAAAAAAAGTTAAGAAAAGAAGAATTTGGAACTGATGAGCAAAATATGTGAAAGTAAATACACCAGAAGCCATACACAAATCATCCAGCTCAATCAAAAGATCTGAATATGTGCAACGTTTCAATACCCTGATCATAAAAGCAGCTTATGCCTTGTATCGCGCAAGAACCAGCAAATAAAATTACTTTAAATCGAGCAATATCGAAAATGCCCCAATAAGATCTTTGAATGACAATCAAATTTCAAATCACAATATTTCAAAGGATGTCAGTCAATTATCACATTACATGTAAAAGCGTAAATGTTTCTGAGAGGTGAAAGGGTAAACGAATTTACGCTTCCCAGAAAGATTACAATGAACCAAATCATTAAAAGCTTGAACCTTATATACCCAGACATAAGAACATTCACAAGAAAAGGCAAATCTTATTAGCGTCAAGCAATATATACATTGTATTCAAGTCAAGTTCTTTATTTCCCCCAATGGTGCTAAGGACATAAAACAATGGATTCGTTTGTCTAGGCATGATTATCACAAAGCCTCTTGCTAATAAGAAGTATCTCAACGCCTAAAAGCTACTTATACAGACGTCGTTATAAGCTATTGATCGCTAAACTTGTTAGAAACGGATGGCTCCTCTGAAATGGATGCCAAGAAATGGACATTACTCCTGTATGAGTCGCGGTATATTGACAAGACAAGTGTGTATATAGGTGACCAACATGCTATGGTCGAAATTGATTATAATCCAGGGGGAGTTTTTGGTGTTGGATATCATAAACATGGGGTCGTTGGGCCATTATCTGGTAACACCAAATAGGCACCAAGGGAGTTCTGACGAATGCCTGACAGTCTTTGAGAAGAAAATGTGCGAGAAGTAGCAAAGGACAAAAAGAGAAATAGGCTGTCAAAATAAAATAGAATCTTTGATGTTGAGACAGTTTTACTCATGAAGAAGATCTGTATTACTAGTGATCATATTACAATAAGGTAATTGTTGCAATTTTAGTAGGGAATAATATATCTTAACCTTTTACATGGTCCACTTAATATGTTTCATTCTACTTAATATATGTAACTGGTACCTTTATTTCTCGAGCTAGCTTTACATTCATAATTTTGTTATATAAAATTTACCATCTATATCTATAGATATTATGATGAGAATATATCAGATTAGTTATAGTTATGTGTGGCGGTATATTGACAAAACAAGTGAATATACCGGTGACCTGCATGCTTGGTCGAAATTGATTATTAACCAGAGGGGGTGTTTGGTGTGGGATATCGTAAACATTGAGTCGTTGGACCATTATCTGGTAACACCAAATACAAATAGGCACCAAGGGACTCCTGAACATGCCTGATAGTGTTTGAGAAGAAAATGTGCTCGTAGTAGAAAACGACAAAGCGAGAAGGCGGCTGTCAAAATAGAACAAAATCTTAAAGTTGAGCCAGTTTTACTCATGAAGAATATTTGCCCTCTAAGTAGTAAATGGTATACCATAGCCTTTTCGCACGTTCGGATATATTTTTCATGTAAAACAGTATCCACTTAATATCTGTAATTGGTACGTTATTTCTCAGGCTAGCTTTATAGATTTTATTTTGTGGACCATTACTACATAAGACAAACAAGTGTTGAAGGATCTACAATTTCAAATTTAAACAGAATAACTCATAGTAAGAACATGAATTTAGCCTTCTGTGGGCACACTTAATTGAGCTGCTGATAATAGTCGTTCATAACAAGATGATAGACCATGACACTAGTCGAGCGAAGTTTTGAAGAATCAGGTTTAGTTTCATGTCGCTGCATTTCATTAAGTTTCAGAAAACAGTGGTTCATTACAAAACATCTCCACGGAGTAAATATTCTACACTCTTTTGGTGGACCATGACACAGTCTACCAAAGTTTTGAAGGACCAGGTTTAGTCTCACGTCGCTGCATTTCATTAAGCATCAGATAAGAGTGGTTTTTAACAAAACATCTCCACGGAGAAAATATTCTACACTCTTTTGGTGGACCATGACACAGTCTACCAAAGTTTTGAAGAACCAGGTTTGCTCATGTTGCTGCACTTCATTAAGCTTCAGAAAACAGCGGTTCATTACAAGACAAATCCGGAAAGGATGAGATGTTACATTAGTTCGGTACAACATGAAGTTTTGAAGTACCTGGTTTTAGTCTTCTGGGGCTTCACATTGTATTTAGCTTCAAATAATACCGGTTCATTACAGGAAATTTGCATGAACAAGATGTTGCATTACCAAACTGTATGGAACCTAATCATTTAATATGAGACAACTGCCAGTTACTCTTTCATTAGAAACATAATG
Source organism: Gibbula magus (assembly GCA_936450465.1). Taxonomy (NCBI): domain Eukaryota; kingdom Metazoa; phylum Mollusca; class Gastropoda; order Trochida; family Trochidae; genus Gibbula; species Gibbula magus. Next base: position 59,404,243 of record OW388294.1, read on the forward strand.
CCTTTGATATTGAATCTCCAAACGGGTTTGTTGCTAATAGACTGAACTGGTGAGGTGACAAGTTTCTTTTATGCAGTTGATTATATGTAGAAATGTCAAATATGTTTGTTTCTTTTGTGTTAAATGACATGCCTTGTTTACATAGTTTGAAGAGAATAGATTCAGGAATAATTTGAAACGAGGAAGAGATGTTTTACCAAAAACATGTAACTGCTATTATTAATGGCAAACATGGTTCATTTCTTAAAGTTCAATATCAAATTGATAATCATGTTTCCTTAATATATATATATATATTTAAAATTATACAGCCAGGAGAATCTGACAGTTGAGCTGCTGAATCAATTATTATGGAACAGTTCTGAGTTGCAAATTAGCATAACTCAAATTCGTAGGAATAATCTGATAAATAACCAATATCTAAAGACAGACAGGCAAAAGGAATATACAAGGAAGACAAATAAAGAACTAACATGTTTATCAAGAGTACAGATATACAAAATGTTAACGTTTTGAAGTTGTAGCATTGTCAATTTAATACTTGGTGATGTCAAAACACATTGGAGATTAACAAATGATAAAATCAAAACATTATGATCATGATCTACATTAGGAATTCGTTCTACAGTAACGTATTAATCTAAAATGTAAACTTCAAAGCTATCTAAACTTTGTCATCTTTATCATCTTTAAAACTTCAAAAACATTTTTTTTAAATTTTCATTTAAAAAACGTTAACACATCATATGACATGGAAAGAAACTTCAAATGACACATAAGGATTGAATAGAGACATAATCAAGCAGCAAACTCTTAATGTTTAGTCAACCATTGTGTGAAATTATTTTTTTCATAGCTGGAGAGCCATATTGATGATTCAAACTTTTAATCAGAAAAGAATATATAAATATTTAGTAATATGTTAGTTTCTGATAAAATCATTATAGGTTGTTTTGGTCATTTTAACGTAGTTTCGAATAAACCGAATTCGAAACAAATCTGTTTGTGTTAAATGACATTTCATAAAATCAATGCAACGTTTACAAGCACTTTGAGAAATGACATCTGTTGATCAATTTTTAAAAACGGTTTTCTTGGAACTTTAAAAAGGGAGACAAGTCATTTGAAATAGTTGTCCATCACCAACAAAACTGTCACTATTCAACGTTAACTGTCAGTCTTGCGCACAAATTAATTGGGATAATTTCTCGGTTTCGTTGAGTTGTTCTCATTATTTACACGTGTCTTTCCCATGTCATGTTAAAGTCTTGCGGTTTGACACTGACACTGTTATTTTATTTCTGACATTTAACAACAAATTGTGTTAGAAATATTTTTGGAAATTGATATTTCTGGAAATGTTGATATTAATAGAGTATTACCATACGCATAAAACAAAGATACACAAGAATGGATTCGAAAAGTGATAGTTGATGCTGAAGACTGAAATATCAATACTCATCATTAGCAGAAATTACCTATTTTATTTAGGGTTGTTTTGCTTTCAATCTCCTCAATTATATTTGATGCCAAATATATATACATGATGATTGTCAATAGGAAACTTTAATATTGAAGCTGTTATTTCAGTTTGTAGTTTATCTGCAAAAGATTTTCAATCGTATCCGTGAAAGAAAAACAGCAAACCAGAAACAACTAGATTAGCGTTTGCGGGACACCGCAAAAGCAGAGCAGCTCCGAAACTTAGGGTCTCGCCTTTCCCTGTTCCGCCTTCTCGTCAGCATCAATAAAATGGGAATTCTTTTTAAAAATTTTTTTTTCATTATTCGAGTTATTACTAATCATCACTGGGGTCACTTTTCACAAGTTTGTTCTTAAAACCTATTTCTTCTTTCAAAATTTGATCAAAGGATTAACGTGGCCTTAACCAATATCTAATGACCTTGACCTTTGACCTTCAAGGTCACACCATCAATGAACACTTTTCATAGCGTATAACAACATGCAATGACTCAAAGTGTTGATAGTTAAAATACGGCATAATCACAAAAGCATGCTTAAGTTTTGACCTCACTGTGACCTTGACCTTTGACAGATTTTAGTGAAAACGTTTTCAAATCTTGGTCTTTCTCCATAGTTCAAACATACCAAATAATAGCCTAATAGCACAAAAAAAGTTTGAAGTTATCATGTTTACAAGGATTTTTAGCAATTTCAGAACTTGTGACCTTGACCTTTGACCTTGAATATGAACATGTCAAAACAATTCCCCAGGGGCATAAGTAAGAAGTTATGGATATGAGGTGTTGATACCTCCTTGGAAAGAAGTTATTTAGTGATTTCAGAACTGGTGACCAAGACCCTATCTCGTGACCTTGACCTTTAAAATTCAAGGTCACACAATCAGTGATCACTTTTCATTGCGTATTTCAATAATGTAATGATTCAAAATGTTAATAGTTGAAATAAGACATTTTCGCAAAGGCATGCTGAAGTTGTGACCTCGCTATGACCTTGACCTTTGACGGATGTTAGCGAAAACCTTTTCAAATCTTGGCCTTTCTCCATAGTTGATATACACCAAAGAAGAGCCTGATAGCACAAATATTTTTCAAGTTATCGTGTTTACAAGGATTGTTTTTAGCGATTTCAGAAATCGTGACCTTGACCTTTGACCTTGAATGTGAACACGTCAAAAAAATTCCCCAGGGGCATAAGTAAGAAGTTATGTATATGAGTTCTAAAAACCTTCTAGGAAAAAGGTTATAGCCAATACAAAACGCGCGGGCGGCGGCGGCGGCGGCGATGGAAACTGCGCAAAAACTGATAGCAGCTGCTAATTATGTATTAAACTGAGTAAATCCTTCAAGTACAATGAACCAACATAAATTATAACAAACTTACTGAATTACAGAAATAGACTTATCACAAAAAATTGTAATATACAGTTTCTCTTTTATTTGTTCACCTCGTATTTTTTAAAAACGTTAACGATTTTAATATCTATGTACTGATCAGATGTATGGCCTATTAAATGTATTTGATAGATAAAATCTCATTTTTTCTGAACAGTTTAAAAAAAGTATAGTCCTCAACACAACTACATTATAAAAAAAATCACAAACACTATATATGCACCACTGAAAATGATAAAGAAGATAAAGTCAACTTGACGTTTATCTTCATCGTAAAGGGGAGTATTTGTCACAATATCCGATTATGCAGATATAGAATGACACTTTTAGCTTATCCTCATATTATAGCTTTATGAAACGGCAAGACTTCCGACTCTTCCCATTAACAAAAATTAACTGTAGAACTGGTGATAACCCAAAACATAATCGAGGCTAAGCCTTATTCTTAGCTTTCCAGGACTAAAATCTCTTGAAAGTTGAGTTATTTAAAAAACAACAACCCTACCCTACATCCTGCATCCTACAAACTATTGATCCTCTTATTATAGATATGGTGACCTTTCAACCCCTACATGGGGGCACGAGGGCTATCCCTTAAAACGCGTTTTCATCATTACATCTCTGAACTTAGTGTCAGCTACAGAGAAAATGGCTATATTTTGGTAATTCTTTAAAATTTCTAAACAAGCCTCATTAACTCTTCGATTAATATAAGCCATCAAAAACACGAACACATGGATGATGCAAGATCAAACTTATTTCAGATACGTTGGCCAGATCAGTACATGTCTTTCTCCAATGTTATTTGATATCACTTTATGCATTCAAACCTTTATGCATTTATTTATGAACAAAGATAAACATAAATCATAACTATTTTAAATGACAATTATTTAGATAAAAGTATCAGCTATACAGCTGAAACATACAGCTCCGCCAGATTTGCCGAACTAATGGAACTGCCTCAGCAACAGACCGCTCAATAAAATTACAAATGTCAAAAGTAGATCCTGTCTGGTACAATCAGTAAAATATTTTTATACAATTGGAAAACAAGCAATAATTCATATCTTACAAAAGCTGCTACATTATGCTGAGATACGTTTGTAAACCTTTGTTAGAAACCTATCAGAATAACAAATGTCCTTTTGATCATCCTTGTAGCACAGCAGATCTGCTGGTGACAGGGACAAATCTTCCATTATATGATAAACTCTATACAAAGACGAATAGAATGTCCCTTAACCAGTAAGTGACAACTGGAAAAATATACATCTGCCCGAATATATGTGTGATGAAAAGACGAGACAGTTCCCACATCAATGACATGATATTGTCACTAACAGATATAACAAGTGTTTGCCACTAACATGGCAATGTCCCCCGCCGGTGACATTGAGTTAGTAAGACACATCATTGGAGCTACTTGGGTTCGTGATATATCGTGTTTATATAGTTCTAAAAGTGGTCAAAGTGTTGTGGTGACCTTGAAAATAAGGTCAAGGTCACCAAATCGACTGGCGTCTACGTCATCCTCCTATGTAGACTGACACCAAATTTGAAAACATTTGGTCCAACCGGTCATAATAAATGGTGATAACAAGAGGTCGAAAAGTGGTCAAAGGGTTGTAGTGACTTTGAAAATAAGGTCAAGGTCACCAAAATCCCCTGGTGTCTGCGTCATCCCCCAGTGTAGACTGACACCAAATATAAAGACTTTGAGTCCGACTGGTAAAGATATATATCGCGTTAACAAGAGTTCAAAGAGTGGTCAAAGTGTCGTGGTGACCTTGAAAATAACGTCAAGGTCACCAAAATAAACTGGTGTCTGTGTCTTTCCCCAATGTAGGCTGACAACTAATTTGAAGACTTTGGATGCAATGTTTCATGAGATATCGCCTTTACAAGAGTTCAAAGAGTGGTCAAAGTGTCGTGGTGACCTTGAAAATAAGGCCAAGGTCACCAAAAGTGACTGGTGTCTGCATCTTCCCACAATGTAGGCAGAAACCAAATTTGAAGACTTTGGATGCAACGCTTCATGAGATATCGCGTAAACAAGAGTTCAAAAAGTGGTCAAAGTGTCGTGGTGACCTTTAAAATAAGACCAAGGTCACCAAAATTGATTGGTGTCTGAGTCTTCCCACAATGTAGGCAGACATAAAATTTGAAGACTTTGGATGCAACTCTTCATAATATATCGCGTAAACAAGAAATGTGACGTACGTACGTACGGACGGACGGACGCCGCTGAATACATAGTCCCCCGTTCCGCGGTGTGGCGGGGGACAAAAATAGGCAAATAATCTGCCATGGATAAAATGAAAGGCTTTGTATCAGTTCCTCTGTTGTTCAGAAGATGAAAGGAATATGGAGGTCTTTCGGGATAAAGTTCGCTTGCACTGTCTTACTATATGCTGTCATAAGCCATCGTTAGCATGCATGTTAAAGGATGGATGAAATGACATATGGTCCAAATCGGATTCATTTAAATGGGATGTCAATTTGACAATTGCTCGATTTTAAATTTCTGAAATCGGTCCATAAATTACTTATATACGGCTTTTTAAAAAAAACGCCTGATTTAGCCCCGGCTACCAGAATGAAAGTCTGCGGGGGTGTGACCCGTGAAGGGATGACTTCTGTGACGTATGTGGAGGAATTTGATTTTCACCGATAGTCACCATTCAACGTAATTTCGCACCATTTTGATTGTTAATTTCACAAAGATACCTTCAATAAACCAACTTAAATTTCCCATATATCGAATGTTTAGATATCCAACTAGGCAATTCCGCAGATGACAATTACACAATTATTACATAAACATGTCTTTTTGGCGATGTAATACACCTCATAAATTCATTTAGTGGCAGTGATAATTATCATTAATTAATTAACGAGACACCGGTGGAGAAGCTATCCAGCCGCCCCGCCTATCGCTTATCACAGTCACGCCTCAGTGAGCATTTTCAAAAGGATTCGCCGAACAAATTGCGATAGTGTTAAAATGGGTGAATTAAAATCGTCTTAATTATCAATTGCAAGTGTATATTGTCTCGATTTTATGCTCAATTGATTCCGATAAACAATATACGTAGAGGTAATCATCTGTCATTCTTGAGAAAAATGCATTTCATCTATCCTTTAACTCAAAGGATTTCAGCTTCTGGATTTGAGCCCTTTTTAAAATCACGAATTCATCACAGTTCCTTTATATAATATATTCAAAAGACAGCAAGGGAACGGAATGCACCCGGTGACTCGGGGTATAGTTTACAGATTATACTTCACTATCATGCTCCGGTGTTCCCTTGTTATGCCTTAATTATTTTATAAGAGTTAAGTAAATTTGTTCTCTCCTTTAACCAATATTCATTAGTTCCATCCTTTGGAAAAAATATGTTATCATTTGATTTTCTTCAGTTAACCTTTCTTCCCCTGGTAAACATCCATGGTTCCAGTTTGGTCTGGCATGTATAAATTTAACGTTAAGTTACCATGGCTCAATCTTTATGCTTAGTTAAATAGATGACCCAATTGTTTGTTGTTACATAAGAAGGCTAACATGATGTAAATTCATATATCATCAAATGACACTACAAAACCTCTTTGAGAAGATTCATTGAAAACAAATGGTCAATAAGAAAAATACTCTAAATGATGAATTTTCGCTGTTTGGTATATCAGAAACTTCTGGTTTTATACATGTAGATACAATCAATTTGTTTAAGATCGACACTATTAATAAAAATCATACATGAAAACTACTCTCAAATAATAAATGTAACCTGAAATCTGGTAATTTCTTTGATCGAGTATTCTTATATAGCAGATACCATTTTATAGTCATAGGATCATTCTGTTCATCATATTTTTTAATTTTTTAAATTTAATTAATCAAATTTCAAACATAAGTTTGGATAAAATATAACCATTTAACAAGGCCTTACAGCCACCCGAAGTGACACAATTATGACAAACACCATGTAACATGTTCCACTTTCTTATATATTTAGTTTACAATAAACCTACATATCAAAAACTTAATTTGTAAATTTAAACGTCAAACAACGGTCATGTAATACCATGTAAATACCAAATGACCACGTTTCTTACTTTTTGAGACACTTTAAATTCGATTACACTGCCTTTGTTTTTGTGATACCCATTTGAGTCAGAGCGAGGTGGGTTTTTTAATGTACAATCAGAAGTTATTTGCCGAGGGACATCATTAGACTTTGTCTGTCACTCGTTTTCAGCAATAGTAAATTACCTTGTCTGACTCCATGCATCTTTAGAAGGTCATAGCTCAAGAGACTAGCATCAAAGAAATTGAATATATAAAATGCTCAGAGCCTGGTTTTAAAAACATTTGGTGGTAAAGAAAGGACAAAAGACAACATGGGTATAGAACAGATAGATATAAGACGTGTTTTAAAAAAATGTGATGGTAAAGAAAGGGCAAGAAACATATAGAGTATAACACATATAAGAGGTATTTGACATAATTGGTTTCAAAGAATACAGAGTTTAGATCACGATCTCAAGGGTGACATAAACGAAATGTAAATGACATTTAAACAGCTTACATTGAATAAAGAAAACTCTTCGTATTTATACGATTACAAATCCAACCACCTATTTCATTAACATTTTGCACATGCTATACTAGCAGTGACATTGTCTCATTGATAAATACAGTGGGAGCAAATGGGTGCTTAAAACACATGCAAATTAAAATTACAAATTTGGAAACATTTCGTTGTCTTGTTAGGTATAACATTTTCATTTTCAAGTAAACTCGGCGGATGTTGCTTCCCGGTGTTTCTCTCACAAATAATGTTTGTACATCTATTGCATATCTTGGATATGCTTTTTTGGTAAACACTGGAAACATCAAGTGCTCAGTAACTTTAAATGTTATTAAACGGGAACCAGATAACCAATGCAAATATCTGGGTCAAGGGATGACACAATACTTACCACTCAAACATATGTTATTGACATGAAACCAAGGTCCAGAATGTGCAACAACGTGGCTATTAATACGCAATCGACATGATCCAAAGGGGAATTGTACATAGAGATTATTACCCGAGAAAGTGTGTCATATGACTTTTACGAAACGAGTGTGAATTATTGTATTGCCCGAGCGAGAGCGAGGGTTATACACAAATTTGCACGAGTTTCGTAAAAGCAATGTGACACACTTTCGAGTGTAATAATGTCTTTATTATCCATGTTATTCCATTTGATTCGCGTAAAATTAGCCAGGAAACGACCCACTTCTCTTGCGACGGCAAGCTACAGTGACGTCACGAACAATCGTTTTTATGACGTCACAGACGGGAAGTCGCGGTGAAACAATGGTTGCTAAGCAAACGTGATATGTGCACATGTGCTCATATCAATAATATTAACTCGGTTATTTTCAACCATATGGGTAATAAATTCATTTACGTTGGACTATTTGCTTTCCTTGCTGAAGCAGAAATCATGCAAGTTAAAATGGAAGTAAGACTAACAGATTTAGTAACATTAATTGATGATTGCTAGTTGGGTAAATGACGTATTTGAAGGTGGAATTTATCTGAGATTTCTTAAATTGATGGATGGTTTTTTAACATTGGCAGGAATTCGTTGCATGAGAAAGTTAGTTGGTATGACAGGTCTCGTTTGTTGGCGGATTATTTTAGCATTGAACAGACACCCAAAGTGACAGTTACAATTGCAAGATGTACATATAATAATAATGATACATATTTGTTAAATGAGATGTATACGGGAACATTAAATGGAGAATGATATATTTGTGGTCAAAGTCAATGCATCATGTCGAGTTTGTGTCAGACAGGACTAACATAATGTATTGTATCTATTGATATAACGTGATTCCCCGTCAGTTAATTTTATAATTGAAATGTTACAAAAACTTGATTTGCTTTTTATGAATTCATTTTTGAATAAAGTGTTTTTTTAAAATTCTAAAACATATTCTTCCCATTGTGAAAATATATCCTAAACAATTTGTATAAAGTACAATTCAAATGTGAGGTATCCTGTTTACCAGAATAACGTTTTTACTGTAATGTTTGTACTGCTGGTAAGATATTTAGCCGTATGAACTGTTGGCCATTAGATTTATATACTTTACTTTTAGATATAGAGTTTTTTTTCGGTGTTATCATATAAGTAGCACAGATCTGATGATGACGAGGACAAATTTTTCACAAAATGAGAATATCTATGCAAGATATTCAAAGACGATCATTATATTTCTTAACCAGTAAGGGACAACTGGAAAACATAAACATCAGCCTTGATATATTTCAGTAATGACAAAACGAGACTTATATGACTTATGAGCTACTGCCAATAACATACACAAACATAGGGGCATAATCTGCGATGGATAAAATGTAAGGTTATGTTCAGAAGATGAAAGGAATACTGAGGTATTTTGAGACTTAAGTTTGTTCGCGCCGTCTAACTATATGGTTACTTTGCCATAATCCCTCCTTAGAATACATTCGAACTCACAGGACTTCCGCTTCTTTATTTGCACTTTGGAATCACAAAGGCATCACAACTTTTTAGAAAATGTATTCAAAAGACAGCATGAAAACAGAGTAAGTTGCACAAAGGTGACTAAGTACTGGTGAAGGTTTGACACAAACATGACATGTATTCCATTACCATATATTCGGTTTTTCAGTTAAACCTTGGTTTAATTCTTTGATATCCATTTGGTACGAATAATCATTGTTGTTCAGATCATTAAGTTAACACTGTGTATATACATAACTTCCTTTGATTGAAATTTGCCACTAAAACAACAGTGACTTCATCTATGACAAACACAATAGAGCAAAATAGTTTGTTGGATAATTAGCAATAAGTTTTTACCAAATCATAATTGAAGTGAAAGCAGCTTATATGTTAATCACATTGTGCAAAACTTCTGGTAAAAAGGAAATTTACAAACTCAGAGTATTAAAACATTGGTATGCAATTCAGCTAACAATTATTTCCACGGGGAAACTTGTTTTGTCCTTTGATGTTGCAACATGCTTGTTGAAAATCCTACCAGGACCGATGATCACTACATCAGTTGTGCGGTTAATATCATCAGCGCCACCCATCAACGTTGATTGTCAGAATAATAGCATAAGATATGTAACAGAATTTAGCTTTCATCATTGATTTGTGTGACTTTTGTAAAGAAAAATGACACAAAGAATTTGTTGATGTAATTTACTAAGGCAATTATTGGGAAATTAATTTGCAATTTGTATTGTTTCTAACAAGAGTTTCATTTTATTGTGTAAAAAATGAAAGAGTGAGTCTGTTTCAATTGTATATGTATGTTTGTATTTTCAGGTTTAATACAAAATTTACAGTTTCAATATTGGAAAGGTAAAATAAGTTCAAATTGACTTCTTTTCTTGGAACGATTTTAAATGAAAAATAGAGAAAGTTACTTATTAAGTCATTATCAAAACGTGAGCCGTATGAAAGTAAAGTTATCCTTGCAAAATAATGTCCAAGAAAATGACAACATTGTTTAGAATATTGCATTTTCAACCTTTTATTCGTGGAAAATAATGTGCTTTTATAGCAGTTTCCTGGAAAGAAGAAATTCGTTAATATTTTTATTTGTGAAAATAATATAATGTGTCTATGTTACTTAATTACAGAAGAGAAATAATTCCAAAGAGTGTTTTCCATCCATTAAATGATTAAAGTGTATAAACCTAAAAAAAAGCATGTTGACATACAATACATGTTCAACGTGGTGAAATGTTGTCATTGTGAAGCCGGATAGGCAGTGAATGAAGGGAAATAGATTGGAAACTTACAAGCATGTCGTCAATACTGCAGCAGAACAAACAAGGAATGACACATTAGCCAACACTCAAGCATATGTTACTGACGTGATACCACGGTCCAGCATGTGTAACAATGTTGCTATCGACAACTAATCCACATGATATTGACAACCCAAAGGGGAATTGCCTTCTTTAATTGTTGAAGCTGATATCATGCAAGTTAAAATGGAAGCATGATCATCACTAACGTGTCTCGTAACAATAATTGATGATTGCTTGTTGGGTAAAGGACGCATTTGAAGGTGGAATTCATCTGAGATTTCTTAAATTGATGGATGTTTGTGGAACGTTGGCAGGCGTTCATTGATATTGGTATGAGGGGTCTCGTTTGTTGGTGGATTATTATGGTATTGAACAGACACCCAAACTGACAGTTCCAATTGCAAGATGTACATTTAACAATTACAATTAATATTTGTTAAATGAGATGTATATGTGAACATTAATGGGAAATGATATATTCGTGCTCTTAGTCAATGCATCATGAGGAATTATAAGCTATTGATGGTTAAACTTATATCATAAACATGGGGTCGTTGGGCCATTATCTACACCAAGGGAGTTCTGAGGAATGCCTGACAGTCTTTGAGAAGAAAATATGCGAGGAGTGGCAAGAACAAAAACGAGAAATAGGCTGTCAAAATAAAATAGAATCTTTGAGGTTGAGACAATTTTCCTCATGAAGAAGATTTGTTAAACTAGCGATCATATTGCAATAAATTAATTGCAATTTTAGTAGGGAATAATACATCATAACCTTTTACATGGTCCACTTAATATGTTTCCATCTATGTAATATATGTAACTTGTACCTTTATTTCTCGAGCTAGCTTTACATTCATAATTTTGTTATATAAAATTTAGTATTTATAGCTATAGATATTATGATGAGAATATATCAGATTAGTTATAGTTATGAGTGGCGGTATATTGACAAGACAAGTGAATATACCGGTGATCAGCATGCTATGGTCGAAATTGATTATTAACCAGAGGGAGTGTTTGGTGTTGGATATCGTAAACATTGGGTCGTTGGACCATTATCTGGTAACACCAAATAGGCACCAAGGGACTCCTGAGCATGCCTGGTAATGTTTGAGAAGAAAATGTGCTTGTAGTAGAAAATGACAAAGCGAGAAGGCGGCTGTCAAAATAGAACAAAATCTTAAAGTTGAGCCAGTTTTACTCATGAAGAATATTTGAAAAATATTAGTTAACTGCCTTCTAAGTAGTAAATGGTATACCATAACCTTTTCGCATGTTCGCATATATTTTTCATGTAAAACATTATCCATGTAATATCTGTAATTGGTACGTTATTTCTCAGGCTAACTTTATAGCTTTTATTTTGTGGACCATTACTACATAAGACAAACAAGTGTTGAAGGATCTACACTTTCAAATTTATACAGAATAACTCGTATTAAGAACATGAATTTAGCCTTCTGCTGGCACACTTAATTGAGCTGCTGATAATAGTCGTTCATAACAAGATGATAGACCATGACACAGTCGAGGGAAGTTTTGAAGAATCAGGTTTAGTTTCATGTCGCTGCATTTCATTCAGCTTCAGATAACAGTGGTTCATTACAAAACATCTCCACGGAGTAAATATTCTACACTCTTATGGTGGACCAAGACACAGTCTACCAGAGTTTTGAAGAACCAGGTTTAGTCTCATGTTGCTGCACTTCATTAAGCTTCAGAAAACAGCGGTTCATTACAAGACAAATCCATGGACAGGATGAAATGTTACATTAGTTTGATACAACATGAAGTTTTGAAGTACCTGGTTTTAGTCTTCTGGGGCTTCACAGTGTATTTAGCTTCAAATAATAGCGGTTCATTACAGGAAATTTGCATGAACAAGATTTTGCATTACCAAACTGTATGAAACCTAATCTTTTAATATGAGACAACTGCCAGTTACTCTTTCATTAGCAACAAAATGCCTTTGATATTGAATCTCCAAACGTGTTTGTTGCTAATAGACTGAACTGGTAAGGTGACAAGTTTCTTTTATGCAGTTGATTATATGTAGAAATGTCAAATATGTTTATGTTTCTTTTGTGTTAGATGACATGCCTTGTTTACATAGTTTGCAGAGAATAGATTAAGGAATAATTTGAAACGAGGAAGAGATGTTTTACCAAAAACATGTAACTGCTATTAGTAATGGCATCTTGAATTTCACAATTGGCAAGAACAAGACCCTTTTTGTTAAAATCCAATACAAACATGGTTCATTTGTTAAAGTTCAATATCAAATGGATAAGATAAGATTGTAAAATTACGTTTGACTCATTGGCGGGCATCAATTGCTATGCACTGTTTGGTTTTCGTTAAAAAAAATCATTACTTTTACCTTCATATCGTCAATATACTAAGTCGACTATCATCAAAATGATACTTCGGTAACAGTCGGTACTTCCCGTTAAAGTAACACATTTTATTACGTTTGGATTATGTGATCCCTAACAAAACAATGGATGCAACTTTAAAGTTCAATATCAGATAATCATGTTTCCCTAATAGATATATTTTAAAATTATACAGCCAGGAGAATCTGACAGTTGGGCTGCTGAATCAATTATTATGGAACAGTTCTGAGTTGTCAATTAACATAACTCAAATTCGTAGGAATAATCTGATAAATAACCAATATCTAAAGACAGCCAGGCAAAAGGAATAAGAATAAAGATAAAGAACTAACAGGTTTATCAAGTTACAGATATAAAACGTTTTGAATGTAGCATTGTCAATTTAATTTCAATTCAATTTAACTTGGTGATGTCAAAACACATTGGAGATCAACACATGATAAAATCAAAACATTATGATCATGATCTACTGTAGGAATTCGTAAATTAAATTAATCTAAAATGTTAACTTCAAAGTTATTTAAACTATTTCAAACTATAAGAGTTAAGGGTAAGGTGACCCTAGCAACTGTTGAGGGGCAATTGGTTTGATTGCTTTGAGTGACTAGTTTCGTCTTAATGTAAGACTCATCAGACTCTGAATAAGCAGTGGTTTTGGCTCTCCTTATATACTCTTAGGTATATATATGGTCCAAGAGCGATTTATTCTACAAAATAATCGCTCAACTGAAACAAAATCCTGAGTTAGAGAGAACCACACAATCTAGAAGATCTCTAGAATTGAGGTGGATTTTTTAGCTTCTAACATTCCAACCGCGAGACCTCAATGATAAGATCGCAGGTTGAAAGATTCCTCCTTTTGTTTCTCCATATATATTAAGTAAATTTCAAAATCTCAAGTTATAATGTAAATATTATTCAATATGAAACATGAAAATTACTTAACAACATTTGGATAATTTAAAATACTTTGATATGTCTTTATCATCTTTAAAACTGCAAAAACGGCTTCTTTATTTTCATTTAAAAATCTTAACACATCAAAAGATATAGAAAGAAACTTGAAATGACACTTAACGATTGATTAGAGACGTAGTCAAGCAGCACACTTTGAATGTTTAGTCAACCATTGTGTCAGAAATTATTTTTTCATAGCTTGAGAGCCATATTGTTGATTCAAACTTTTAATCAGAAAAGAATATATATATATATATATATATATATATATATATATATATATATATATATATATATATATATATATATATATATATATAAAGTGCTAGTAATATGTTAAAATCATTATAGGTTGTTTCGGTCTTTTTAATGTAGTTTCGAATAAACCGAATTCGAAACAAATCTGTTTGTGTTAAATGACATTTCATAAAATCAATGCAACGTTTACAAGCACTTTGAGAAATGACATCTGTTGATCAATGTTTAAAACGGTTTTCTTGGAACTTTAAAAAGGGAGACAAGTCATTTAAAATAGTTTTCCACCACCAATAAAACTGTCACCATTCAACGTTAACCGTCAGTCGTATTCACAAATTAATTGGGACAATTTCTCGGTTTCGTTGAATTGTTCTCATTTTTCACACATGACTTTCCCATGTCATATTAAAGTATTGCGGTTTGACACTGACAGTGTTATTTTATTTCTGACATTTAAAACAAATTGTGTTAGAAATATTTTTGAAAATTGATATTTCTGGAAATGTTGAGATTAATAGAGTATAACCATACATATATAACACAAGAATGGATTCGAAAAATGATAGTCCACAACACAACTACATTATAAAAGAAACCACAAACAAGTTAAGCTTATCCTCATATTATAGGTTTATGAAACGGCAAGACATCCAACTCTTCCCATTAAAACACGTTAACTGTAGAACTGGTGATAACCACAAACATAATCGAGTCTAACCTTTTTAAAAAAAGTTTTCCAGGACTAAACTCTCTGGAAAGTTGAGTTCTTATATAGACACCCCCCTCAGCGAATTGGGATCAGAAGATGTAGATATGATGCATCCTACAAACTATTGATCCTCTTGTATATTGTAGATATGGTGACCATTCAACCCCTACATGGGGCCATAAGGACTATCCCTTTAAACGCGTTTTCATCATTACATCTCTGACCTTAGTGACAAACCATACACATAATTATAAGCAAAAGAGAAAATAGCTATATTTTGGTAATTATTTCAAACTTCTAAAACAAGAGCATACCTAACTCTTTGATTTAGAACACATGGATGATGCAAGATCAAACTCATTTCAGACACGTTGGCTTTCTCCAATGTTATTTGATATCACTTTATGGATTTAAACCTTTATGCATTTATTTATGTACAAAGATAAACATTGATCATAACGATTGAAAATGAGAATTATTCAGATAAACTATAAAATTGAAATTCCCTTTTACAATGTTAAAACAGCATGATGAGTGGCAGCAAAACATCCTCGACCAAATCAGAAAAGTATCAGCTATACAGCTGAAACATACAGCTTCGCCCGATTTGCCGAACTAATGGAACTGCCTCAGCAACAGACTGCTCAATAAAATTACAAATGTCAAAAGTAGATCCTGTCTGGTACAATCAGTAAAATAAATGTATACAATTGGAAAACAAGCCATAATTCATATCTTACAAAAGCTGCTACATTTTACTGAGATACGTTTGTAAACCTTTGTTAGAAACCTATCAGAATAACAAATGTCCTTTTGATCATCCTTGTAGCACAGCATATCTGCTGGTGACAGGGACAAATCTTCCATTATATGATAAACTCTATACAAAGACGAATAGAATGTGCCTTAACCAATAAGTGACAACTGGAAAAATATACATCTGCCTGGATAAATGTGTGATAAAAAGACGAGACAATTCCCATCTCAATGACATGATACTGTCACCAACAGACATAAAAATAGGCAAATAATCTGCCATGGATAAAATGGAAGGCTTTGTATCAGTTCCTCTGTTGTTCAGAAGACGAAAGGAATATGGAGTTTTTTCGGGATAAAGTTAGCTTGCACTGTCTAACTATACGCTGTCATAAGCCATCGTAAGCATGCATGTTAACTCAAAGGATTTCAGCTTCTGGATTTGAGCCCTTTTTAAAATCACGAATTCATCACAGTTCCTTTATATAATATATTCAAAAGACAGCAAGGAAAAGGAATGCACCCGGTGACTCGGTATATTTTACAGATTGAACTTTAATATCATGCTCCGGTGTTCCCTTTTATGCCTTAATTATTTTATAAGAGTTAAGTAAATTTGTTCTCTCCTTTAACCAATATTCATTAGTTCCATCCTTTGGAAAAAATATGTTATCATTTGATATTCTTCTGTTAACCTTTCTTCCCCTGGTAAACATTCATGGTTCCAGTTTGGTCTGGCATATATAAATTTAACGTTAAGTTACCATGGCTCAATCTTTATGCTTAGTTAAATAGATGACCCAATTGTTTGTTGTTACATAAAAAGGCTAAATGATGTAAATTCATATATCATCAAATGACACTACAAAACCACTTTGAGAAGATTCATTTAAAAAAATGGTCAATAAGAAAAATACTCTTAATGATGAATTTTCGCTGTTTGATATCATATGTCAGAAACTTCTGGTTTTATACATGTACATACAATCAATTTGTTTCAGATCGACATTATAAAAAAATCATACATGAAAACTACACTCAGATAATAAATGTAACCTTAAATCTGGTAATTTCTTTGATCAAGTATTCTTACATAGCAGATACCATTTTATAGTCAGAGGATTATTCTGTTCATCATATTTTTGGAAAATTATTAATTTAATTAATCAAATTTCAAACATAAGTTTGGATAAAATATAGCCATTTAACAAGGCCTTACAGCCACCCGAAGTGACACAATTATGACGAACACCATGTAACATGTTCCACTTTCTTATATATTTAGTTTACAATAAACCTACATATCAAAAACTCAATTTCTAAATCTCAAACGACAAACAACGGTCATGTAACACCATGTAAATACCAAATGACCACGTTTCTTACTTTTTGGGACACTTTAAATTCGATTACATGTACACTGCCTTTGTGTTTGCGATAACTATTTGAGTCAGAGCGAGGTGGGGTTGGAATGTACAATCAGAAGTTATTTGCCGAGGGACATCATTAGACTTTGTCTGTCACTCGCTTTCAGCAATAGTAAGTTACCTTGTCTGACTCCATGCATCTTTAGAAGGTCATAGCTCAAGAGACTAGCATCAAAGAAATTTAATTATGAAATACTCAGAGCCTGGTTTTCAAATAATTTGGTCAATAAAGAAAGGGCAAAAGACAAGAAAACATGAGTATAGAACATCATAGATATAATATTTTTTTCCAAAGAAGTTCATGGTAAAGAAAGGGCAAAAGACATATAGAGTATAGCACATGTAAGAGATGTTTTCAGAGAATTTGACATAACAGGTTTCAAAGAATACAGAGTTTAGATGATTTAGAGAAACTTTTGACACGAAATGTAAGAGACATTTTAACAGCAAATACAAAGAGCTGTTTCATTAACAGTACACGCCTACAGTACTTGCAGTGACATTGTCTCATTGATAGACAAAGTCAGAGCAATTGAGGGTTTCAACCACTGAGGACAAATTAAAACTAACAAAGTTTGTTTTGAAAAAATAATTCGTTGTCATGTTAGGTTTAACATTTTAATTTTCAAAGCAAACTCCACTGGAATAGGACATAAATCAGATGTACCCAGACTTACTCGATGTATAGCTTATACATAATGTGGGTACATCTCTTACATATCTTGGATATGCTGTTTGGGTAAATACTAGAAACATGGAGTGTTCAATGACTTGAAATGTTAAACTGGAAACAAATAAGCAATGTAAGCATTTGTGTAAAATGCGCAAGAGAACAAGCAAAGTATGTCAAAGTAGGATCTTGTCAGAAGATGCATTGTGATATATAAGATAGACATAATACACCATTCAAAACTTTCTAAAACGTCACTGTATCCTACTGGAATAATAACATGTTTGTACCCGTCACTTAAACCCAATCAGACACATGTCCTGTTACTATATGTGTAGCACATCAACTCTGTTGATGACAAGGAAAGTTTTTTTCAGAAAATGAGAATATCTATGCAAGAAATTCAAAGACGACCATATTGTTTCTAAACCAGTAAATGACAACTGAAAACATAAACACCAGCCTTGATATTTTACAATAATGACAAAACGAGACTCTTCTCCTTTCTATATGACTTATGAGCTACTGTCAATAACATACACAAACATAGGGGCATAATCTACTATAGGTAAAATGTAAGGTTATGTATCAGATCATCTGTTGTTCAGAAGATGAAGTGAATACTGGGGTATTTTGAGACTTAAGTTCGTTCGCGCCGTCTAACTATATGGTTACTTTGCCATATTCCCTCCTTAGCATACATTCGAACTCACAGGACTTCCGCTTCTGTATTTAATTGCACTTTGGAATCACAAAGGCATCACAACTTTTTAGAAAATGTATTCAAAAGACAACATGAAAATAGAATAAGTTGCACAAAGATGACCAAGTACTGGTGAAGGTTTGACACAAACATGACATGTATCCATTACCATATATTCCGTTTTTCAGTTAAACCTTGCTTTACTACTTTGATATCCATTTGGTAAATTTTTTATTTAAGAAATAAAGTTCGCTTTACCCCAATGTGTTTTGTAATAAAGTATAGTTTTGCCCTGAACTATTATAGTTAAAGTACGAGGACGGTAATCCGAGTACTTTGACGTTATAATAGTTCAGGGCAAAACTATACTTTATTACAAAACACATTGGGGTACAGCGAACTTTATTACTTTTCTAAGATAACCCATAACACAACATTCTGCTTTGAGTAATTTTGTAAGAAAAATAGAGTTTACTTCCTTAATTTTAATAATCCATGATCAGGGCCAACTGACGAGCCGTGCGACAACAGCGACTATGACGTCATTGTTCGTTGTGACGTCATAGTGGTTCCTGGGGTTGCCATATGCGGATTTCGTCGTTTTGGTTCAAGTACAAATGTAGCTTAAAATTTAAGACTAATTCGGATACAAATGAACACATTCCTTCAATAATTGTTATAACAACGCTACCCTTGTTTTAGGACATTACTATTTGCAGAAAAACACGGTCTTTTCAACTGCCCTCTTTCGTTGAGTTACCATGGGCATACGTGACTATAAGGGGAGCGGAAACGTCATTCAATTGTTACGTCATCACAAAAACTATACCTTTTTCGTCTGATAAAGTACTTTTATTTCGATTGTTTTAGCCGCTAGGCATCTTAGAATAGTTCTTTGAATGTGACTCGTAAGTCTGCTTTTTAGCTTTCTCCATCTATGATTAAACGTTGATTTCATCTTTCTTTCATTATTTGGTATAATAGTGTCAGTTGTTCATGGTGAGCATACCAAATAAATAATTGTGTATCACTTAATGTACGAATGATCTTTGTTCCATGAAAACCAGATCATATGTTAACACTTTGTATAAAGATAACTTCCTTTGGTTGACATTTGTAACTCAAAGCAGCAGCGAGTCATCTATGACAAACACAATATAGCAAAATTAATTGTTGGATAATTAGCAAAAAGTTCTTACCTAATCATAATTGAAGTGAAAGCAGTTTATATGTTAATCACATTATGAAAAACTTCTGGTAAAAAGGAAATTTACAAACCCAGAGTATAAAAACATTTGTATGCAATCCAGCTAACAATTATTTCCACAGGGAGTCTTGTTTTGTCCTTCGATGTTCCAACATGTGCTTGTTGAAGATACTACCAGGACCAATGAACATAACATCAGTTGTGCAGATAATAGCATCAAAGCCACCCATCGCCGTTAGTTGTCAGGATAATAGCATCAGATATGTAACAGAATTTAGCTTTCTTCATTCATTTGTGTGACTTTTGTAAACATGAAGAATTTGTTGGGATAATTTGCTAAAGGTAATGTTTCTAAAAAGAGTTTCATTTTATTGTTTAATAAATGAAAGGAGGTTGTCATTTTGTATTTTTCAGGTTTAATACAAAATTGACAGTTTCAATATTGGAAAGGTAAAACAAATTCAAGTTGATTTCTTTTCTTGGTACGATTTTAAATGAAATATAGAGAAAGTTACTTATTCAGTCATTATCAAAACGTGAGCCGTATGAAAGTAAAGTTATCCTTGCAAACTAATGTCCAACAAAATGACAACATTGTTAAGAGTATTGCATTTTTTAAAAACTTTTATTCGTGGAAAATATTGCGATTTTATAGCAGTTTCCTAGAAAGAGGAAACATAAAACTCGTAAATATTTTTATTTGTGAAAATAATATAATGTGTCTATGTTACTTAATTACAGAAGGGAAATATTTCCAAAGAGTGTTTGCCATCCATTAAATGATTAAAGTGTATAGACCTACAAAATAGCAAACAAACAATAAATGTTGACCTACATGTACATCTGATATGGTGTTAGGGAAAACAATGAACACAGTGGATGTTCAATGTCTTGAAATGTTGTCATTGTGGAACCCGACAGGCAGTGCATGAAGGCAAATAGACGGGAAACTTACAAGCATGTCGTCAAAACTGCAGCAGAACAAACAAGGCATGACACAATACCCAACACTCAAGCATATGTTATTGACATGATACCACAGTCTAGCATGTGTAACAATGTTGTTATCGACACCTAATCGACATTATATTGTCAACTCAAGGGGGGATTTGCCTTGTTTAATTGTTGAAGCTGAAATCATGCATGTTAAAATGGAAGCATGATCATCACTAACGTGTCTAGTAACAATAATTGATAACTGCTTGTTGGGTAAAGGACGCATTTGAAGGTGGAATTCATCTGAGATATCTGAAATTGATTGATGTTTGTTGAACGCTGGCAGGCGTTCATTGGTATTGGTATGAGGGGTCTCGTTTGTAGGCGGATTATTATGGTATTGAACAGACACCCAAACTGACAGTTCCAATTGCAAGATGTACATTTAACAATAACAATAAATATTTGTTAAAAGCGTGGTATATTGGGTGTATTAAATGGGAAATGATATATTCGTGGTCATAGTCAATGCATCATGTGGAATTTGTGTCGGACAGGACTAACATAATATATTAGAGTTATTGATATTTCTGGATATTCAGTCGGTTGATGGAATAGATGATCTGCTACATAAACTTAAATGACTTCATTCAACAGAAATAAATTATCAAAAGGTACCCTGAATAATTTAATTTAGGAGGAAGGCTAAACAAACTCAGGATTAAGAAAGGAATCTATACTTAGAGAAAACTTATTTATATCAATTGACATGTGAGATATACTTTTTACATAGAAAAAGAATCAAGCAATATCGAAAATGCCCCAATGAGATCTATGAATGACAATCAAATTTCAAATCACAATATTTCATTGGATGTCGGTCAATTATTCAATTACATGTAAAAAGTGTGAATTTATTGGAGAAGTGAAAGGGTAAACGAATATAGGCTTGTCAGAAAGATTACAACGAACCATGTAAAGGCTTGAACTTTATATTTCGAGACATAAGAATATCCACAAGAGGATGCAATTCTTATCAGCGTCAAGCAATATTTATTCAAGTTAAGTTATTTATTTCCCAAAATGGTGCCGAAGACATAAAACAATGGATTCATTTGTCTAGGCATGATTATCACAAAGCCTCTTGCTAATAAGAAGTATCTCAACGCCTAAAAGCTACTTATACAGACGTCATTATAAGCTATTGATGGTTAAACTTGTTAGAAACGGATGGCTCCTCTGAAATGGGTGCTAAAAAATGGACATAACTTCTGTATGAGTGGCGGTATAATGACAAGTGTGTAACACCAAATAGGCACCAAGGGAGTTCTGAGGAATGCCTGACAGTCTTTGAGAAGAAAATGTGCGAGGAGTAGAAAAGGACAAAAAGAGAAATAGGCTGTCAAAATCTATTAGGATCTTTGAGATCGAGACAATTTTACCCATGAAGAAGATGTGTTAATCTAGTGATCATATTACAATAAATTAACTGCAATTTTAGTAGGGAATGATATATCATAACCAATTTACATGATCCACTTTATGTTTCCATCTTTGCAATATCTGTAACTGGTACGTTTATTTCTCGAGCTAGCTTTACATTCATAATTTTGTTATATAAAGTTAAGCATTTATAGCTATAGATATTATGATGAGAATATATCAGATAAGTTATACTACGTTACGCAGTGTACACAAGTTTTTCTTGTACCTCTTGAACCAAATTAATAATTTACCTTAGCAAGGAACGATATATTTGAGACACTGGCCGTGTTCCTCTGGGGGAATTTTCATCTTGGTTTCATCAATGTTTAAACCCATTGAGTGTGTTAGTCACTTTAGACTCATATGGTCTGACATGGATTGTAAATTGCCTCAGTGGGTGGAATGAATTTATGACACCCTTGGAACCTCGTCTATGAGAAAAAGCTAAATTTGTTTACTATGTAGCGCTAAATTGGTCCTTTTTTTACAATAATCAATGTGGAATCAACAAAGAACTACCTTGAGTTAAAACAGTAAGAAGATGATTTAAAATGCATACTATACTTGAGTGCAACACAGAGAAAAAACTACAGCATGCTTTGTCATGACATCTCTAATTCTATAAGCTACTTCAGTCTACTCAAACATATCCATGAAAACAAATTGAAATCTGTAAAAGGACCCTACCCTAGTGATCAGATCTTTCGTTTTGTTGCACGCATTCAATTATTAACAGATTTTGGCTTTGATTATCATTGAGATCCAAACTTCAAATAATAGTGGTTCATTAAAGGAAATTGCATTGAACAACATTTTGCATTACCAAACTGTATGAAATCTGATAATTTAATATGAGACAACTGCCAGTTGCCCTTTCATCAACAATATATTGCCTTTGATATTGAATCTCTAAACCTGTTTGTCGTTAATGTAGAGATGTTGAGATGACAAGTTTCTTTTATGCAGTTGATTATATGGGGAATGTTAAAATATACATATTATTCAATATGAAAAATGAGAATTAGAACTAAATATATGTCGTAGTATGTTATTTTCTGAGAAAAGTATTACAGGTTTGTTGTCTTTATAACGCGGTTCATGATGAATTGAAACAAATCTGTTTGTGGTAAAATGACGTTTTTCTTGGAACTTTAAAAAGGGAGACAACTAACTTCAAATAATCGCCCACCACAAAAATAACACTGTCACTATTCACTTTGGTTTTGTTGAGTTGTTCTAAGTTATTCACAGGTGTCTCTCCCATGTCATATTAAAGTATTGCCGTTTGCCACTGACACTGTTATTATTATTTTCGACATTTGCCAAAAATGGTGTCACAAACCTTTGTAATGTTGACCAATAGGGTATCTCTATATTCCCTATAGCTTTAAAACAAAGATACACAAGAACGGACTGAAAAATGATAGTTGATGCCTATAATGTTACGAATAATCGTCTTTTAGAAGAAACTTGAGTTTAAGGTTGTTTTGCTAATTATCTCCTATTCAGGTCTCCAACCTTAGCGACCAAACATACACACGATGATGAACTACAAGACCAGTGACTTTATTTTGTTTATCATTTCAAACTTCAAACTGGAAATAAGACATAATTCATATCTTACAAAATCTGCTACTGTTTACTGGGATACAATTGTAACCCTTTGTTAGAAGCCCATCATAATAACAAATGTTCTTTTTATCATCTTGTAGCACACCAGCTCTGCTGGTGACAGGGACACATCTTCCATTATATGATAAATTCTATACAAAGACGAATAGAATGTGCCTTAACCAATAAGTGACAACTGGAAACATATACATTTGCCTGGATATATGTTGGATGAAAAGACTAGAGTCAGACAGTTCCCATCCCAATGACATGATACTGCCACCAACAGACATAACAACAGCAAAATAATCTGCCATGGATAAAATGAAAGGCTTTGTATAAGTTCCTCTGTTGTTCAGAAGATGAAAGGAATATGGAGGTCTTTTGGGATAAAGTTCGCTTGCACTGTCTAACTATAAGCTTAATTGTCAAAAGCCATCCTTAGCATGCATGTTAACTGAAAGGATTTCAGCTTCTGGATTTGAGGCTTTTTTTAATCACGAATTTATCACAGTTCCTTTGAGAATATTATTTTATAAGAGTTAAGTAACTTTGTTCTCTCCCTTAACCAATATTTATGAGTTGGAAACATATTTAATCATTTGATATTCTTCTGTTAATTTTTCTTCCTCTGGTAAACTTCCATGGTTCCAGTTTGGTTTGACATGAATATGTGAGTACAGACTGATTGCTATGAGATCTCAAATGTCACAACCATTTCTATAAATACAAAAACGTTAGTTTCTCATTTGAAAAACTAGTTTTTCGATAGAACCTGTAATAAGTTTTTCTTTACAAAAGCACACGTGTGTCTGTGATGACTAATATTTGCAAATAAGTGAATTAAATGCATACACTAGAAACGGGGACATTAAATAATATTTCTATATTCAAGTCAGAGGATCATTCTGTTAATCACATTTGAAAGAATATTGATTTAATTAATCTAATTTATAACGTTAGTTTGGATAAAATGTTGTCTATTTAAATGACCCTAAAATACTGATACCAGATAAAATCAGAGACGTAAAAATCCTTGAGTGACACAATGATAGTAAACACCATGTAACATGTATCACATTTTTAAATATTAAGTTCACAATAAATCTACATATCAAACACTCAATTTGTTCATTTAAAACGTCGAACAACGGTCTTGTAACACGATGTAGATATTAAATGACCATGTTTCTTACTTTTTGAGCCACTTTAAATTCGATTACATTGCCTTTGTTTTTGTGATATCCTTTTGAGTCAGAGCGAGGTAGGGTTGGAATGTATAATCAGAAGTTATTTTCCAAGGGACATCTTTAGACGTTGCCTGTCACTCGCTATCAGCAATAGTAGGTTACCTTGTCTGACTCCATGCATTTTTAGAAGGTCACAGCTCATGAGACTAGCATCAAAGAAATTTCATATATGAAATGCTCAGAGCCTGGATTTTAAACAACAGTCCTATATCTGAACAAAGTCCAAATCAAACACGTTTCTATTAAAACGAAAAAAAAACAATATTTTCAGAAATATAAAAATATCAAAAGTCACTACTTCAGTT
Organism: Gibbula magus; assembly: GCA_936450465.1. Classification (NCBI taxonomy): domain Eukaryota; kingdom Metazoa; phylum Mollusca; class Gastropoda; order Trochida; family Trochidae; genus Gibbula; species Gibbula magus. The sequence goes on from OW388294.1 coordinate 59,429,663, forward strand.
AGTTGGTTATACACATGCAAAGTTTCAGAAAGATATGATGAGGACTTTTGGAGCTGTGCTCCGCAAACGAACCTGTCTCTGCTCAAAGTCAAAATTCAACACGTTTCTATGGAAACGAAAAAAATTAAATCAGAAATCTCTAAAAACATGGTTATAAAACATAATAGATATAAGACGTGTTTTCAAAGAATTTTATGGTAAAGAAAGGGCAAAGGACATTTAGAGTATGACAAATAAGAGGTTTTCAAATAATTTGGCATAACACGTTCCAAAGAATACAGAGTTTAGATGAAAATCTCAAGGGTTACATGGTGTTATGATGACACGAAATGCAAGAGACATTTTAACAACTTGTATTGGATAAAGAAAAAACTGCGTAAATATGTGACAGCAAATCTAAAGAGCCGTTTCATTACATGTGTACTGTACTTGCAGTGAAGTTGTCTCATTGATAAACAAAGTCGGAGCAATTGAGCATTTCATCCATTGGGTGCAAATTAAAATTACAAATTTTGTTAGGGAAATTTCGTTGTCATGTTTGGTATAACATTTTCATTTTCAAGTAAACTCGGCGGAAGTTATTTCCTTGGTGCATCTCTCACAAATAATGTTTGTACAACTATTGCATATCTCGGATGTGCCTTTTTTGGTAAACACTGGAAACATTGAGTGGTCAATTACATGAAATGTTTATAAACTTGAAACCAGATTACAATGCAAACATCTGGGTCAAGGCATGACACAATACTCACCACTCAAACATATGTTATTGACATGAAACTAAGGTCCAACAAGGGAGGTGGGAGCAGTGCATAATTAAGAGATAAACCTACTGTGCTTGAAAATTAGACGATAGATAACGTGTTTAGGTTGAGTTTACTCGTGCTCAAACATTCAAAATTCACAACAGACAAACTTGCTAGCAGCTATGTTTACTACTCAGAAGTGATAGATGCAAAAGTAGGATTAGTATCCCGTCAGTATATGTGAAACCAGGATTTAACTAAAACGAAATAGAATCATAAACATCCATTTTTGTTGAAAAGAAGAAATTTTCCTACATTACCAGTCCATAGGAATAATGAAATTAAATCATTAAACATCGACAAAACGGATTTAAAAATTATCCAACACTCTCGCGAAGATGACACTTTACCAAACTTTCAATTTCAAATATAGTTTTTCAAGTATGCTGGCAAGCGCTGGTTTCTCGCTGGCAGTTTGCGAGGTGACAGGTGAGTGTCTTCAGGTGTTGGAGTTTGCTGATCAGGGGGAGATGAGACTTCAGGACTGGTGTTGTTGGTACTGACGTCATCATAAGCGGATATGGTCACACTGTTCATTTTAGGTTTGTTGTAAATAGCGAGTGACGTTGGTAGGTTGGTGTGGGATATCGTTCCTGTTGCCTAGTCAGAACCTTTTCATGGACTGGGCGATGTTCTCGTGAAGGTGTCTTATCACGGATTACAGCTTCAACCTTCAATGGTCGAACGTGGACCCTGTTTCTTCTGAACTCAGCAGCATCCTGTGCTTGAATTCTGTAGGCGTCGTTTTCTAGACAATCCAGAACTTTTCCAAGTACCACTTGTCATTTTCTTTCCGCTGAAAATAGACAATGTCACCCACAGACAATAGAGGAAGATTGCGTTAGTCTTGGATTAGAAGAAGCAACATGATTCTGTATGGTATTGAAGACACGGCAAATGAGAAAAAAGTTCTCAGTGTACTTAATGATGCTAGGAAAGTGAAAGATATGCCCCCACTTGAGCCACATGACATTGAAAGAGCGCACCGTTTAGGGAAAAACACTGAAAGGTCAAGACCCATCATTGTACAGATGTGTCACTGGGAAGACAAGTGGGGATCAGTAAGGATGCGAGATGTTCTCAGGACATGAAAGTTGGTATTGCAAACGACTTGACATCAGCTTCACTTTTAGTTGAAAATGTACATCAAAACCGTTGACGTTCATCAGAGCAGTTACCACATCCTTATTTGACTTGACAGAGTTGATCATGTTGAGCCGTAGCTCATCAGAAGAATCATCATTGTCACCATCAGTCACGCCAACTTTTCTGAGAGTTTGTTTAAGGCATCTGATTGGGAAATGGTTTACACTTGGAGCATACTTTTCACCATGCAGGACACCTCAATTTGTCCATTGGATGCACCTTAGCACAGATTTTACAGAGTCTCACGTGTTCCTTCCTTCACTGGATTTAGAACCAGAGTTCTGAGCACTGTTAGTGTTTCGTCGACCAGAGTCGGGTTTTACCTTTCACTTTGCTGAGTTTCTTATCTGCACTAGGTTCTTTCATGGCATATACGTGTTTGTTGGCTTGTTCAAATGACTGGCAAATTTTGATAGCTTTCTTGAGGTCAAGGTTGTTGTCTGGAAGTAAAGAGTTGTTGCACTTTTCCAGAAACACTGAACACAATTTTTTCACGAATCATGCGTTCTTCTTTGTCACCGTAATTACACTGTGCAACAAGTGATCTAAGCTCTGTCACAAACTGGTCAAAAGGTTCAAAATATGGAGCACTTGTGTGACTCCACAACTTCATTTTGACGAGGATTACAAATTACAAGAGTCTCTGATCATGTCATTAACGTGTTGAGGGTTGTTTTTGTCTTTAGTAACCCATGTAAATGTTCATAATCTTTCATAAGGGCCTCAACACCATGATTTATAATAGTGCCAGTTTGAACTTCAGCTGAGGTGTTGATGTAACCAGAGGCCGTCATATAAAAATCCACATGAAGTTTCCAGATTCTGAAATTTTCAGGAAAGTTACCAGTGTGTAGATTTAGTTCAGGAGGTAATCTCAGATTTGTGTTTACAAACAGAGGAGCAGCCTGTGTCAGAGGAGGAGGTGGTGGAGTTTTATCCTGGTTATTATAAGCCATGACAAAATTCAGGAAATAAGTGTCCACTAACAAATATACAAGCCACTTCAGAAGAACATGTGGTCAGAGAAAGCACATGGCATGCAGAGGATTCTGAGAGACAAAGTTTGATTTCACCTCTACCAGGCAATAAAATAGTCACTCACACACTGCATTGTGAAGAAAATGTCTTCACCGCTACCACCATGTCGAGTAATGTTTAATTGAAACCGAACGCGCAATGTCTCTGATGTCTTACAACGGCAACGCACGAGCTCCGAATTACATTTGAAAAATCCATCATTGACAACAGCAGCAATTTCCTACAAAATTGTTAAACGAGACAAGGGACTTAAACGTTTTAAAGTTCTCTTTAACTATTTAAAAAAATCTAACATATGTGTCATTTATTATGGGAGTTTTAATTTTGTTTTCCCAACATTCACGTTGATACAATCAGGGTTCTTTTTCCCGAATTCCGCATTTTTAGAATAACCATCATAAGCATATCACAAGACATTCAAAATGACTACCGTTTGCTAGTAGTTGTGAATGACGAGCTTGAGGATTTGTATTTATTAAAATGAAGTGTTCCAGGTGAGGGGAACTGTCTCATTCGGGTAAGGAATGCACATTCTAGTTTTCCGCCGAGGTGTGCAGATGATATAACACATGTAGGTCTTATTTTGCATCAAAACGTTATGCTCGGTTTTCTAATAGGCTGTCCATTGCGTCAATGACATTGCGTTTCCTCGCCTTCTCAACTGCATTAAGTTTCGCTATTTTGATACTGACAAAGTTTGTCTTGCATATCTATCATTTAATGTAGTTCTAAAACACACCACAGGGAAGATTGAATTGGTAAGTATCAGTTAAAATCGTTAAAATCAGAGGAGGTTCAATCCAGAATTGATCACGTTTGATTTTTCAGGAGAACCAATCACAATCGAGTATCCAGCAATGTTCTGGTAGAATCATTTACGTTGGACGCTTTGCCTTCTTTGTTGAAGAGGAAATCAGGTAAGTAAGATCACCCCTAACGGGTCTAGTAACAATAATTGATGATTGCTAGTTGGGTAAAGGACGAATTTGAAGGTGGAATTCATCTGAGATTTCTTAAATTGATGGATGTTTTTCGTTGCATGAGAAAAGGGAGTTGAGATATTGGTTGATTTTGTTGTATTAAACAGACATCAAAACTGACAGTTCTAATTGCAAAATGTACATTTAATGGTAAAAATAAATATTTGTTAACTGTGATGTATATTGGATTATTAAATGAAGAATGATGTATTCGAGGTAATAGTCAATGCATCATGTGGAATTTGTGTCAGACAAGACATTTGAGTTATTGATATTTCTGGATATCGGTTGATCTTATAAATGAAATGTTACATAAACTTGATTTGCTTTATATACATGTCAGCATCATAACAATACATTTTGAATCAATAATGCATTTTGTTAGGATTCTGAAACAAATCCCCCCATTGTAAAAACTACTCCAAATTAATGTGTATATTGCACATGTGAGGTATCCTGTGTATAACGTGTGTACTGTAATTATATTTGTACTGCAGGTAAGATATTTATCGCCATTAAATTTACATACCTTTGCTTTAGAGTTTGAGTTTTTTCCAGAAGCAGTTACGAGAAGGTTAGTTAACAAACCTACACGTTATAATCATGCAAGTTGGTTTAGATGGTCGCCTACTCTATAATAAATAATCAGTTCAACGAATATAAACTGAACACAGAATTTAATTTTTTACCTTTGGAGAACAAGACAAAGTTTGGGCAGGTCATTTGATTCACTCCCAAGCAAGAAATGTTCGTGATAATCTCACTGTGTCACATCCTTAGACTCTGCTGAGAGGAACCAAGAACGAACTTCCGGTAGAGGAAATAATTGGTAACTTTTATACCTCAGAGCTGAGTTAAATGAAATTGCATATTAGTCCGGTTGCCAAAGCCCTGATTTTTTGACAACCTTGCATTGCGGTATGTATAGAGTTTTTTTTAGCTGTTTCTATACCTCTGAGATGTGCTTTTCAGGAATCTGAATGATGCCACTCTGTCATCATTTGGCAATCCGTTGGTAACTATACAAGATATCAAATAAATGTTGGTGTCTATCCCCATGTTTGGAGGGGTAATGAATCAGATTAAGCTTTTTCAGTAAAGATCCAAACAATAATTTATGCTGAATATGAAAATTAAGGCCGCCATTACTGTAAATCATGTTTTCGTCAAAATCTCAGTAACTATGAATGACATCAAATTAATTTTGGTGTCTATCCCTATGGGATAATTAATCAGATTAAGCCTTTTCAGTAAAGATCACAATATGAATATGTAAATTAAGGCTGCCATTACTGTAAGCATTGTATTGTTAAGAGGGTATGTCCATGCTGAAGACTTGTTTTGTTCAGCTTATCTGACAATTTTGATGTACAGTTTTCATTACAGAATCAACTCGTCTCAACACACTTTTTCGCAATGCTATTTACAGTTGTAGATAGGTATGGTAAAGATGCATAGTGCCAATGCCCAGACCTTTCGCCGCACAAGGAAGGACGAGAGAGCAGAACAGATAGATAGAAGAGATACCGTGTTCCTAAAAAGCAAGACCTGCCTTCAAGTGAAGTGAATCGTTCTGTTTAACTGCTTCGAATAATGGCCGATCCAGAAAGGGCCTTCCATTTGGACTATGAGTTCTTTAACTGTGTTGCCACAAGCACACACCCTATCAAGTTCGATGGCTTCAACACCAAGTTGTGTAGAGAGCAGAGGGCAAAGTCTGAAACCAGCGACCAAGGTCGTGTATCTGTCATTGATTGGTATGAATCCAGCCTACCCCGACTCCATGTTCACAGCCATGACCGATGCTCGACGTCTAACGAAGGAATGTAAACTGGACATTACTGTTTTGGCAAATGATCAGCAGTCCTACATAGCTGTAGTCAATGTAAAATAGGTTGACCAAATGATATTCTCGCAATTCATACCAAAACTTCGGGGCCTGCACATGCTCATAAGTTCATGGCTCTGTTGGTGTATTGATGACAGACAGCGAACTTGAGGATATCATGAAATCGTATGTTGGAGGTGTGGCAAACATGCTGTCAGGGAAGAAAGTTCCATAGAACTTTAATGACAAAAGATGCTAGCATCAGTTACAATTATCTTTTTATGAAGCATCACAACTGGCCACTTGGTTCAGAACCTGACAAAACCTGTCTTCATCATGATGGTCTTCATGCGGGCGGAATGAGGGGCTAAACTGGCCATTCCACCTCCCGGCAGTAGAGCAAATGATGCCAAACTTTTTTGCTTCTGCTCACTTCAACAACGGGAGCTTTAGATTGTGCTAGTACTGCCTGAGGGCATTGGAAGTGATTCAGTCCTTCATGGGAGGTGAACACAGCATGCATCAAGCATCACTGCGCATGCCAAATACAGATTCAAGATACAGGATAAACTTCTGACTTGCATTGATCCTCTGGATCCTACTGGTCATCTCGCTGGTGTTATCATTAATGTTATCATTGGTCTAATTGCACCTGAAACAGTGAACGTACATGACACAGTTGAGATTGTGAATGGTTAACTTACATCATTTAAGAGCTGTCCTGGCGATTTAATGCGTCCTTATCCAAGTTCAAATCAGCGGGCAGGCCAGAGGATCTATTCAAGTCAGAAGTTTCCCCAGGTGGGAGAAGCTCCAATATCCTCACATATTACAACCCGTACCTCGCATAGTTGAAGTGAACAGAAGCAAAAGAGTGTGGCATCCTTAGCTCTATTGTTCATATTGGAATGGCCAGTCTTCCAACACGAAGACCAACATGATGAAGACAGTTTTTGTCAGGTTCGGACTAAGTAGCGAGTTGTGATGCTTCTTTCACACGCTCCAAGCATCTCATGACTGTTGCATCCTTTTGGTGTGCACGCAACTGTTCTTTTGTCATTAACTGAAGGCTCTAAGTTCTGAGGAAATTTCTTCCCCGACGGCATGTGTGCCACACCTCTAACATACAATTTCATGATATGCTAAAGTTCAGGGTCTGCCTTCAATAAGCCAAGAGAGTCAATACAACTCATGAACATGTGCATACCCCCGAGCTTTGGTATGAACTCCGAGAATATCATTTGATAATCCTATTTCATTCGAAGTGGTCAAACAGAACAATTCACTTCACTTCACTTCATGTCTTTTATGGATCATGGTATCTCTAGACGGGGATATCTTTGATTATCTGTTCTATCATCTCGTCCTTCCTTGTGCGGCGAAAGGTATGGGGAGTTGACACAATACCTATCTACAACTGTTAATAGCATTGCGAGAAAGTGTGTTGAGGAGTCGAATTTGTAATGAAAACTGTACATCGAAATTTTCAGATAAGCTGAACAAGACTAGATGAGCGTTTGGGGACCACAAAAGCAGAGCAGCTCCGAAACTTTGGGTCTCGCCTTTCCCTGTTCTGCCTTCTCCCCAGCATAAATAAAATTGGAATTTTTTTTGACCATTTTTTTTCATTATTCAAGTTATTCTAACAAGTTGAATCATCACTGGGGTCACTTTTCACAAGTTTGTTCTTAAAACCTATTTCTGATTTCAAAATTGGATCATAGGATTAACATGGCCTTAACCAATATCTCATGACATTGACCTTTGACCTTCAAGGTCACACCATCAATGATTACTTTTCATTGTGTACAACAATCATGCAATGACTCAAAGTGTTCATTGTTAACATAAGGCATATTCACAATAGCATGCTTAAGACCTGGGACAGATTTTAGCGAAAACCTTTTTCAAATCTCAGTCTTTCTCCATAGTTGATATATACCAAGTAAGGGCCTGATAGCACAGAAGTTGCTGAAGTTATCGTGTTTACAAGGATTTCTGTAGTGATTTAAGAACTCATGCCCTTGACCTTTGACCTTGAATGTTAGCATGTCAAAATAATTCCCCAGGTGTACAAGAAAGAAGCTATATATATGAGGTGTTGATACCTTCATGGAAAAAAGTTATTTAGTGATTTCAGAACTGGTGACCTTGACCCTATCTCGTGACCTTGACCTTTAAAATTCAAGGTTACACAATCAGTGATCACTTTTCATTGTGTATCACAATCAGTTAATGATTCAAAGTGTTAATAGTTGAAATAAGACATTTTCGCAAAATCATGCTTAAGTTGTGACCTCGATATGACCTTGACCTTTGACGGAGGTTAGCGAAAACCTTTTCAAATCTTGGCCTTTCTCCATAGTTGATATACACCAAAAAAGAGCCTGATAGCACACATATTTTTCAAGTAATCGTGTTTACAATGATTTTTTTTAGCGATTTCAGAACTCATGACCTTGACCTTTGACCTTGAATGTGAACATGTCAAAAAAATTCCCCAGGGGCATAAGTAAGAAGTTATGTATATGAGTTCTCAAAACCTTCTAGGAAAAAAGTTATAGGGAATACAAAACGCGGCGGCGGCGGCGACGGAAACTTCGCAAAAAATGATAGCACTTCCGACTAAGTCAGAGCTGCTAAAAAGTCTTCAGCATGGACATACCCTCTTAACAATGCATTGCTTACAGTAATGGCGGCCTTAATTGTTGTAATCTTTATTGAAAAGGCTTAATCGGATTCATTACCCCTCTAAACATGGGGATAGACACCAAAATTAATTTGACATCATGCATAGTTTCTGAGATATTGACAAAAACAAGATTTTCAGTAACGGCGGCCTCTGAGGTATAGAAACAGCAAAAAAACTTTGTACATACCGCAATGCACTCTTATCGGTCCCTGCCACCGGACTATATGCAGATAGACATTGTAAACCAAATTTCTGAAGTGAGGTATAAAGTCATCATAACTAATGAATATGATCATTACCAAATTCATTAAGGATCAGATGATTAGGCAATAACACAATCAAATCTTGATATTGAAAATACTTTGTAAAGGACACACTCCAGGCCAAACTAAAGTAGAATTTGGCATTAAAAGTATGATCTGGTCTGATACAACCAATAAGATGAAGAAGAATATTAATTAGATGGATATAAAACATCAATCTAATAACGATACTGTGTCCTACTGGAATAACAATACGTTTTAACCATCTCTTAAAACCCATAGAGACTGACACACTGTCCTGTTATCAAATGTGTTTCACACCAGCTCTGTTGATGAAGAGGGAAAGTATTTCACAAAATGATAACATTTTTGCAAGATATTCAAATGCGATCATTATGTTTCTAAACCAGTAAAGCACAACTGGAAAACATAAGCCCCAGCCTTGATAGTTTACAGTAATGACAAAACGAGACTGTCATCTCCTTTCTATGTGGCTTCTGATCTACTGTCAATAACATAAAAAACATAGGGGCATCTGCTATTGATAAAATGTAAGGTTATGTATCAGATCCTCTGTTGTTCAGAAGATGAAAGGAATACAGAGGTATTTTGAGACTTAAGTTTGTTCGTGCCGTCTAACTATATGGTCACTTTGCCATAATCCCTCCTTAGCATACATTCGAACTCACAGGGCTTCCGCTTCTTTATTTATTTGCACTTTGGAATCACAAACGCATCACAAATTTTGAGAAAATGTATTCAAAAGATAACATGAAAATAGAATAAGTTGCACAAAGGTGACCCAGTGAAGGTTTGACACAAACATGACATGTATTCCATTACCATATATTCCGTTTTTCAGTTAAACCTTGGTTTAATTCTTTGATATCCATTTGGTAAATTATTAGTTCGTTCCGTGAATGTGACTCATAACTCTGCTTTTTACCTTTATTATCAAACATATCTCCATCTATGATTCAACATTGATGTCATATTTCTTTAATTCTTTGGTATAATAGTTTCAGTTATTCATGGTGAGCATACCTAATAAATAATTGTGTATAACTTAATGTACGAATATTCTTTGTTTCATGTAAACCAGATCATATATGTTAACACTTTGTATATAAATAACTTCCTTTGATTGACATTTGCACCTCAAAGTAGCAGCGAGTTCATCTATGACAAACACAATAGAGCAACATTATTTGTTGGATAATTTGCAATAAGTTCTTACCTAATCATAATTGAAGTGAAAGCAGATTATATGTAAATCACCTTGTGTAAAATTTCTGGTAAAAAATAGAGCCATGGGCTCTGTAGCTCATCAGGATTTCATTGATTTATTATCTAAGGTTGAAAATATATGTTGTCTCAAGTAATACATTGGTAACAAGCAAAAAATAGGTTTTTAGATCATGACCCCTGTGACCCGTATTTGAAGTCACAGGGTCACCAATCCTACAATTAAGAATCATCTTTGACCAAAGAGTCTCTACACAACAGTTCACCTTTCTAGAGCTTTACATACTTGAGATAAAGATGAAAATAGGTTTTTGGGTCATGACCCATTACCTAGATTGGGGTCACAGGGTCACAAAATCTACAATTTAGAATCCCCATTGGCCAAGGAGTCTGCACACAATTTTTCAACTCTCTAGACCTTTTTGAGCTGGAGAAGAAGATGAAAATAGGTTTTTAAAGATGTGACCCCTGTGACCCCATTGAGGTCATGGGGTCACGAAATCTACAATTTAGGATCCCCATTGCCCAAGGAGTCTGCTCACAACTTTTCAGCTCTCTAGACCTTTTGGAACTGGAGAAGAAGATGAAAATAGGTTTTTAAGGATTTGAGCCCTGTGACCCCAGTTGGGGTCAAGGGGTCACGAGATCTACAATTTAGAATCCCCATGGGCCAAGGAGTCTGCACATAAAATTTCAGCTCTGTGGAGTTATTGGTTCTGGAGAAGAAGTCGAAAAAGCGAAAAGTTTACGGATGGACGGATGGACGGACGCTGGACACCATGTCATGCCATAAGCCCATCGGGCCTTTCAGGCCTGATGAGCTAAAAAGGAAAGTTACAAACTCAGAGTATTAAAACATTTGTATGCAATCCAGCTAACAATTATTTTCACAGGAGACTTGTTTTTTCCTCTGATGTTGCAACATGTGCTCGTTGAAAATACTACCAGGACCAATGAACATAACATCAGTTGTGCAGATAATAGCATCAGAGCCACCCATCACCGTTTGTTGTCAGGATAATCGCATCAGATAGGTAACATAATTTAGCTTTCTTCATTGATTTGTGTGACTTTTGTAAAGGAACATGACTTGAAGAATTTGTTGGAATAATTCACTTAGGCAAATACTGGGAAAATTAATTTGCAAAAGGTAATGTTTCTAACAAGAGTTTCATTTTATTGTCTAATAAATGAAAGGAGGTTGTCTGTTACATTAGTATATACATGGTTGTATTTTTCAGGTTAAATACAGTTTCAATATTGGAAAGGTAAATAAAATTCAAATTGATTTCTTTGCTTGGTACGATTTTAAATGAAATATAGAGAAAGTTACTTATTCAGTCATTATCAAAACGTGAGCCGTATGAAAGTAAAGTTATCCTTCCAAAACAATGTCCGACAAAATGATAACATTGATTAGAGCATTGCATTTTTTCAAACTTTTATTTGTGGAAAATAATGTGATTTTATAGCAATTTCCTGGAAAGAGGAAACACAATTTTTTTTAATATTTTTATTTGTGAAAATAATATAATGTGGCTATGTTACTTAAATACAGAAGAGAAATTCCAAAGAGTGTTTTCCATCCATTAAATGATTCAAGCATATAGACCTAAAAAAGCATGTTGACAAACAATAAATGTTGACCTACATGTACATCTGATATGGTGTTAGGGAAAACAAGGAACACATTGGATATTCAATGTCTTGAAATGTTGTCATTGTGGAACCTGACAGGCAGCGCATGAAGGGAAATAGACTGGAGACTTACAAGCATGTCGTCAATACTGTAGCAGAACAAACAAGGAATGACACAATAGCCAACACTCAAGCATATGTTATTGACATGATACCATGGTCTAGCATGTGTAACAATGTTGCTATCGACACCTAATCGACATTATATTGAAAATTAAATTGATTTGCCTTCTTTAATTGTTGAAGCGGATATCATGCACGTTAAAATGGAAGCAGGATCATCACTAACGTGTCTAGTCACAATAATTGATGACTGCTTGTTGGGTAAAGGACGCATTTGAAGGTGGAATTCATCTGAGATTTCTTAAATTGATGGATGTTTGTGGGACGTTGACAGGCGTTCGTTGCATGGCAAAGAGAGTTGGTATGACGAGTCTCGTTTGTTGGCGGATTATTATGGTATTGAACAGACACCCAAACTGACAGTTCCAATTGCAAGACGTACATTTAGAATATTTGTTAAAAGTGTTGTACATTGGATGTATTAAATGGGAAATGATATATTCGTGGTCATAGTCAATGCATCATGTGGAATTTATGTCGGACAGGACTAACATAATGTATTAGAGTTATTGATATTTCTGGATATTCAGTCGGTTGATGGATGTGAGATATGCTTTTTACATAGAAAAAAAATCAAGCAATATCGAAAATGCCCTAATGAGATCTATGAATGACAATAACATTTCAAGTCACACTATTTCATTGGATGTCGGTCAATTATTCAATTACATGTAAAACTGTGAATTTATTGGAGAAGGGAAAGGGTAAACGAATATACGCTTGCCAGAAAGATTACAACGAACCATGTATAAAGGCTTGAACTTTATATTTCGAGACATACGAATATCTACAAGAGGATGCAATTCTTATTAGCGTCAAGCAATATATATTCAAGTCAAGTTCTTTATTTCCCCCAATGGTGCTGAGGACATAAAACAATGGATTCGTTTGTCTAGGCATGATTATCCCAAAGCCTCCTGCTAATAAGAAGTATCTCAACGCCTAAAAGCTACTTATACAGACGTCATTATAAGCTATTGATGGTTAAACTTGTTAGAAACGGATGGCTCTTCTGAAATGGATGCCAAGAAATGGACATAAATTCTGTATGAATGGCGGCATAATGACAAGATAAGTGTGTATATCGGTGACCAAGATGCTTTGGTCAAAATTGATTATAATCCAGAGGGAGGTTTTGGTGTTGGTTATGTAAACATGGGGTCGTTTGGCCATTATCTGGTAACACCAAATAGGCACCAAGGGAGTTCTGAGGAATGCCTGACAGTCTTTGAGAATAAAATGTGCGAGGAGTAGTAAAGGAGATATAGGCTGTCAAAATTAAATAGAATCTTTGAGATTGAGACAATTTTACTCATGAAGAGATCTGTATAACTAGTGATCATATTACAATAAGTTCACTGCAATTTTAGTAGGGAATAATATATCATAACCATTTTCAATGGTCCACTTAATATGTTTTCCATCTACTTAATATATGTAACTGGTACCTTTATTTCTCGAGCTAGCTTTACATTCATAATTTTGTTATATAAAATTTAGCATTTATAGCTATATAGATATTATGATGAGAATATATCAGATTAGTTATAGTTATGAGTGGCGGTATATTGACAAGACAAGTGTGTATATCGGTGATCAGCATGCTATATGGTCGAAATTGATTATTAACCAGAGGGAGTGTTTGGTGTTGGATATCGTAAACATGGGGTCGTTGAGCCATTATCTGGTAACACCAAATAGGCACCAAGGGAATTATGAGGAATGTCTGATAGTGTTTGAGAAGAATATGTGCGAGGAGTAGAAAATGACAAAAAGAGAAATAGGCTGTCAAAATTAAATAGAATCTTAGAGGTTGAGACAATTTTACTCATAAAGAAGATCTGTTAAACAAGTGATCATATTGCAATAAGTTCACTGCATCTTTAGTAGGGAATGATATATCATAACCATTTTACATGATCCACAATATCTGTAACTGGTACGTTTATTTCTCGAGCTAGCTTTACATTCATAATTTTGTTATATAAAGTTAAGCATTTATAGCTATAGATATTATGATGAGAATATATCAGATTAGTTATACTATGTTACGCAGTGTACACCAGTTTCTCTTGTACCCCTTGAACCAAATTAATAATTTACCTTAGCAAGGAACGATATATTTGAGACACTGGCCGTATTCCTCTGATGGAATTTTCATCTTGGTTACATCAATGTTTAAACCCGTTGAGTGTGTTAGTCACTTTAGACTCATATGGTCTGACATGGATTGTAAATTGCCTCAGTGGGTGGAATGAATTTATGACACCCTTTGAACCTCGTCTATGAGAAAAAACTAAATCTGTTTACTATGCGGCGCTAAATTGGTCCTTTTTTTTTACAATAATCAATGTGGAATCAACAAAGAATTCTTGTAAGTTATACTAGTAGGGAGACGACTTAATATATATATACTTGAGCGCAAACATGCTTTGTCATGACATCTGTAATTCTATAAGCACCCTCAGTTTGTTAAAAAATATCCATGAAAACACATTAAATTGAAAATACATATTATACTTGAGCGCAACACATAGCAAAATTACAGCATGCTTTGTCATGACATCTGTAATTTTAGAAGCACCCTCATTCTATTCAAACATATATCTATTAAAACAAATTATATATATAATTAAATTGTAATGAGGAAAAGAACCCGACCATAGTGATCAGATGAGTCACTTATTTCCTTTTGTTGAACTCATTCAACAATTAACTTAATTATCGTTTAGACCTAAGCTCACCCGATCATTATCAGATTTTTAGGGCTGGATAATCTATACATGTATAATTTACATTCAACATCAGTTCCAGCACACCCCACTCTCAAGAAACGAGGCAATAGTTCATTATCACAATACCTGAAATACCATTTAAATTCACTTATCTGAACGTTTTAGCTTCCAAGGATTGACAGTTTCTGGATTTGATTTTGTGGACCATGAGACAATCAAAAAATGTGTTGAAGAACCAACTGACTCAAACGTGTCTACAGTCTACAAACGTTGTGAAAAACCTGGCTGTGTCAATAAGGCTTCAGATAACAGTGCACATGGTTCATTAGAAGACATTTCCATGGATAAAAGGACAGGTTACACTGGTTATGCAGACCATGACACAGTCTACACAAGTTTTGAAGTATTTGGTTTTAGCCTTCTGGTTATGCACTGTGTAATTAGCTTCAAATAATAGCGGTTCATTACAGGACATTTCCACGTACACGATTTTGCATAACCAACTAGTATGAAACCTTATCATTTAATATGAGACAACTGCCAGTTGCCCTTTCATTAGCAATATACTGCCTTTGATATTGAATCTCTTAACGTGTTTGTTGTTAATGGAGAGATGTTGAGATGACAAGTTTCTTTTATGCAGTTGATTATGTGTAGAAATGTCAAATTATATTTTCTTTTGTGTTAAAAGACATGTATTAGTTACATAGTTTGCAAAGAATAGATTCAGGAATAATTTGAAACGAGGAAGAGATTTTTACCAAAAGCATGTAACTGCAATTTGTAAAGGCATCTTGAATTTCACAATTGACAAAAAAAGACACTTTCTGTAAAATTCAATTCAAACACGTTTCAATATCAACTTTAAATATATATATATATATATATATATATATATATATATATATATATATATATATATATATATATATATTAATTTTTTAAAATAGTATATATGCAGGAGAATCGGACAGTTGAGCTGCTGAATCAATTAGTATGGAACCATCTGTGTTGTCAGTTTACGTAACTCAAATCCGAAGTAGCAATCTGATAATAACAACAATGAAAAGACAATGTGACTGACTAAAGGAATGCAGATAAAGAGCTAGAACAGAACAGGTATAAACAGTGTGATCAGATATAAAAGATATCTACTTATGAAGTTGTAGAATTATCAATGTAATACTGTGTGATGTCAAAACACAGTGGAGATCATATACGATAATACAAAAGCATCATGATCAATATCTACTGTAGGGACCCATTCTGTAGACTAAAATTTAGTCTATGGAATTTTTTAAATTACCGTTTCTTCATCCTTATGATTACATATTTCTCAATACTACCACTTCCATATGTGTATTCAGTTTATCTAGACTTGCTGCATAAGGATCTAGACTATATTAAAGGCTCTTATTTTGACACAGTCATGGAGCAGGAATACCTATTCCGGTGTCAATTAAAATAACATTACAAATATATAGTTAAATCTAAAATTCAAATCTATTTAAACTATTTCTCACATTTAATAAGTAAATTTCTAAATGGCAACTTAATATAAATATTATTCAATATAAACCATGAAACTTACTTAACAATACTTTAATGAAAAAATAGAGCCATGGGACCTGTAGCTCATCGGGATTTCATTGATTTATTATCTAAGGTTGAATATCTAAGTTATCTCAAGTAATACATTGTTAACAAGCAAAAAATAGGTTTTTAGATCATGACCCCTGTGACCCGTATTTGGAGTCACAGGGTCACCAATCCTACAATTAAGAATCACATTTGACCAAAGAGTCTCTACACAACATTTCACCTTTCTAGAGCTTTACATACTTGAGATAAAGATGAAAATAGGTTTTTGGGTCATGAACCGTGACCTAGATTGGGTTCTCAGGGTCACAAAATCTAAAATTTAGAATCCCCATTGGCCAAGGAGTCTGCACACAACTTTTCAACTCTCTAGACCTTTTGAAACTGGAGAAGAAGATGAAAATAGGTTTATAACGATGTGACCCCTGTGACCCCATTTGGGGTCATTGGGTCACGAAATCTACAATTTAGAATCCCTATTGGCCAAGGAGTCTGCACACAACTTTTCAGCTCTCTAGACCTTTTGGAACTGAAGAAGAAAATGAAAATAGGTTTTTAAGGATGTGACCCCTGTGACCCCATTTGGGGTCATTGGGTCACGAAATCTACAATTTAGAATCCCCATTGCCCAAGGAGTCTGCACACAACTTTTCAGCTCCATGGAGTCATTGGTTCTGGAGAAGAAGTCGAAAAAGCGAAAAGTTTCAGATGGACGGACAGACGGACGGACGCCGGACACCATGCCATGCCGTAAGCCCATCGGGCCTTTCAGGCCTGATGAGCTAAAAATTATAAATGCTTTGATATATCTTTCTCATCTTTAAAACTACAAATACATAACTTTTTTATTTTCATTTTTTAAAAATGTTAACACATCAAATGACAAAGAAAGAAAGTTCAAATGACACTTAACGATTGACTAGAGACATAATCATGCAGATGAAAGTTTGAATGCCAACATGTTATTCAGCTACCGGTGAATACCATACTGTCTATAGGGTATCTCAAGGGATTAATTACAATCCCCCTGCTTTCTGCTCAAGCCAAACAGACAAATCTAACAAATTACCAGCCAAAGACAAAGGTAACTTATTTAAGAGAACTTGCCAGACCTTTCCAAATTGTTGCCCAAAAGGGTGAAATGCATCCCTAAAATTGTCTGCCAAATTAAGGCTGATAAATTGGTAATATTTCACATGATATTGCATCTGATGTCCAGGGATCTGAAAGCCTTTTTATAGTTGACGATAATGGAGAAAATAATTTACGAGACGTTTAGAAACTGCCTTTGTGAGGTTCGGTTATTTGGTTTCTTCTTTCACAAGTCATTTCTCTAACCTTAGAATGATTCGGAATAACCTTTTACAAAGCAAGAGCATACACCATCAAACGACAAATAGTAGCAATTCATTCCCGGTAAAATGCTTACAACCATCAATTAAAGTCAATTAGTTGTGGGTAATTGTCTGGGAGAAAGTGGTTTCTATGTAAGAAATGTAATTAAAAAGAATATGCAAGACATTAGTCTGTTAGGCTGCTGCTCTACAAGTATGTATTAAGTCAATTAGTTGCGGTTCATCGTCTGGGAGCAAGTGTTGTTTACATTGTATGCATGCCTCTTAAAAGGTTCAACATTTAACAAAAGGTAATGGTAAAACAATGTTTAACATATCATTAATCTCTTTGAAAAGGAGACTTTGAATAAAATATTGCATGAATGTTTCATAATAACTATCGAAAATAGAATGTTTTGTCTTTTCCTTTTATTTTCTAAATGTGAAAGTATTAATACTTCTATGAAATAAAAGCATTTCAGGCAAATGCAATCATTTTGAGGAAATCAATTTCAACATCATATGATTATCTTAATTAATATAATTATTCTATTTTCATTATAGTGAGTGCCATTAACAGCAACCTGCATGTTATCTCTATGATGATGGTCATCAATGAATGCATCTAGATGGACAATGGTCACTTTCTTTAATAACACACATCTGACCATCAGTAATAATAACTCTCACTGGTCACTGCATGCACAAGGGCAAGGTCCAAGCGGTCATTCTATTCTTAACAATCTGTTGAGAGTCCACAACCTGTTAGAAGAACATGACAATGCAATTCAGGTGTAGATGTAGTGTGTGTATATTGACTTTATCTGAATGATGTCACATATGATTTATATAGAATTCTGTACATCTGATAGGATTAGTTTCAACATGGATGTTTATGCCAAAGATTCACATTTACAAGAAATATGATTTACAGGAAACATGAAGTTTTGCACCCAAAGATGGACTAATTTTATGCTTTTGTTAATTATAACTTTGTACGTTAGGACTTCTTTTTGGTATCCATCTTCACTTTTTCCACTGTTATGCTTCGTATAATGATGATGATGTTTGTCCATGTATAATAGATCATCAAGCTATTGTTAATTAACAAGTAAGGATTCCTTTCTGGTATCGGTTTCCATTTTGATATGGTTATGCTTTGAATGCTGATATTATACACATGCCGCGTTCTCATTCAGTTAAGATTGACCTTCAAACTGTTGTTCATTAACACTTAGGATTTCAGATTCATTTTGCTTTTAATTATACTTAGTGTCATAAATCGATGGCATGTAGTATTTCATTAGCGATATGATCCTATGTTCTTGTTAATTAATACTGCTGCATATAATGATGTTTGAATCGATATCCGTGTACATATGTCTATACTCATGTTCGTATATTTACTTGAAATATGAATTATTTGATATAAGGAATAAACTTTTCATTTCAGCCGTTTCCTGTTTTAGCTGCGTTATTAGGATCTCGTATGTTGGAATCAATTTACTTTTTCCAATATAGTGTTTATTCTTCAGACAAAAGTAAACTGATAAACGATCATATTTGATAATCGATGTCGTATAAACAATGACTTGAGCTTAACATTCTCTTTTTTAAGATTTTTGGTAATAATATAGTATGAAAGTTATATAGGTACAAACTTGAATGGCTAACATACAATTTCGTTTAAACATAATATAATTAACAAAAACAAAATGAAAATTTCAAATCGTTTATAAGTTTAATAATGATAATTATATTATCCCTTTATGTTGTGTTCACATAAATACAATGTATTCCACATTGTTGCAAACGAATTCCACAATATCAACCAAATATGATATTTTTTAAAGTAAAGTATGAAATATACATTGTATTCTAAATGAATTATGACTTAAATACCTTAAGGCGTAAATATGTCAGTTTTCATTAACCAAGTGCCCATGTCAACAATTACGATTATTAATAAAACAATGAGGAAATGTTATTTCGTCAGTGTTAGTGGGCATGATCAATATTTACAGTATCAATGTCAGCACATAGTGTATTCAACAAAAGGGAGAATACTATCAAAGGGTATTAACATCGAGAAAGTGAAATCCAAAGGGACAGTGTTGATTGGCCATTATTTCTTTCAGAAATTTGGATGATTCGATTTTCGACCAGGGGCATTGTTGAACCATTCCAGATGCCAGATGCTTAAAGGAATGGCATTCACATGAGGAAGGTTGTCTTTTTCGTGAAAGTTATTTTGGACCATTGGGACTGTCATAATTCATTGCTTGATGTGCATGCTTCTGAGAAAGGACAGCAGTTTTCTAATGATATTATGAGAGACACTAAATGTAAGAACATGAACAAACGGCTTCTGTTGTGAAAACACTGTTGAAATGAGCTGAAGATTGAGGACAGGTCTGGATAAGAACAAGGCAACAGCTTAGGGTGAATTGTCCTTAAGGAGTTGGTTATGATAATGATATGATAATGGCCAATTATACTTTCATAAAGATCAAATTCTACTGCATTTTCATAAGAGAGCGTAAAGTGTTGAGCATTTTTGGTAGGCATGAAATTATTAATAGAGATCCGCATCCGACGCTCAGCTACTGTAAATTATCAATGTTTGGTATGTTAACTTCATTGGAATTTGCCCGCTAGTAACTACATTCTTATACAAATACTGACTTTAATAAATTTCTGATTATATACAAAATTAATTTAATATTAATGCAATGTAAGATTACGAGTTCAAACATTGTTTACACTGTGCCAAATGCAATTTTAGAACATTTTTTAACGCTGCAGCAAACTTAAGCCCGTGTTGAAATGAAATTGGAAATGGACCAAACCTGAAGAAGCTAAGCTTATTTACAATTCGAGGAGACGTATACTCCCCAAGGAGTTTAGATAGGCGTGATCTTAAACAGTTGACAAGGATAATGTGTTGGATGTCTCTTATACTTTTCTTAGAGTGATAACATGCTTACCAACAGGATCTCTTTCAAGATTGGAAACGTTGTAAGTGTTGTCGCATATTATCAGAGGCTTTGCATTTCAAATCAAAGAGACAGGGTCAATAAAAAATTCTACTGGTCAACGAACTTTAACGGTGTTGGAATAAAGTAGATTTAGTTTACCGTGTCAGCTAGATCTATGTACTCCCGAAAGATTTCATTGATGTCAGCTTAGAAAGGTTAAACCTAATGCTACTGCTACTGTTCCAAATTTTACGGTGGATATACATGTGTATATGTAACATATTACTTTGTAGTATGGAGAATTAAAATACTTTTAATGCAATAAACCGTTTCATGAGCATCATAATAATATTTTGCATAACAATTTCCAATTTTTTTAAAAGATAGTTAAATCATACCATATTCTTTTCTCCCTTTTTATATTAAAAATACTCTGAAAAATAAACGTATTATTATTTTGTTTTTCCTGTCACGTTGTCTACCATTATTTATTCAGAGTAACAGAAATATTTTCAAATGCTTCTTACACAATGAGCTGTAAATGTGATTGTGTGTTCGCATGCGGTTAGCTGAATTACATAATATATTACTTTATACCTTTGAACTTCTCCATGTCAGATCATAATTCATACTATTTTATGACGCTAATTCATATAAAACAGTGGCAACGTAATGTATTTCACATGCAAACTGTTAACAAGTTTTGTAGCGTAGAACTGTAATTCACTTGGATTTATTTGTAATTTTTGACCATTAAATTCCCTCAATGTGTCATTGTCAAGAAACTGATGATTTTCGCGGATTTCTTCCAAATCCAAGTAGATCACTCTATCAGGGAGTCAAACTCTGTTATTTTACCCAGTGAAGAATCAAGATAATGGCATAATTATCAGGAATTCTAATTCATTTTTCTGCGTTCTTTGTATTCGCTAGAGGCAACAGAAGGATTTCTGAACAGTTGTCCCAATTTTCGCTTAAATAAACAATCAATTATCCCATGGTGCTTGTACTGTTACGTCCAAGATGGTCCCTCCCTCGTCTCTGCTGTGCAAGTCTAATGTCGGGTTTCGTCACGAAGGAATCTTTTTTAATTAGACCTTCGGGAGACATGGACATTTTCATTTGTATAATGAAGCGTTGCATTAGAAAGGAAATGAAGTTAACTCAGCCGATTGAAGTTCCTGATGACTGAAGTTTGTGATGACATCAGTAGCCAAGTAGGTGGAAATCGAGTATCGTGCAATAGAATTGTACTCGACTCTGCAAACAAGTCTCATGTATACTTACTTCTTAGAAAATGAATTACAAGATTTATACAAACTATGTATAATGTATATTTGCAATTAATATTAATAATGGGGTAACATAGATTTACATAAATTTAAAGGACAGTATTCACTGATTTTGTCAGGAAAAGTATCTTGAACATTACAAGAACCCTGTTGTGTTTTCAGAATGATACATATAAATCACAAAACATCATTGTAAGGATATCAGCATATGTAATAACTATCCGTTTTACCAAGCTACAGTGTCTTGAAGTAAGGTTTTTCACAATCATAGCACCAGTGAATACCTTCTTACACTATTTGAATCTGTTGTATTCTTTTTTAAAAAAATATGCATAATTTATTTCAATTTACCCGAAGTTGTATATTCCGAGTGTACTTATTGCACAAATAATAATATAAAAAAAACAAATGCGAAAATACATTAGTTGTGCTGTCCCCTTAGTTTTGATTCAGTTGTGTGCAGTTTTTTACACTGCAATAAGGTAACTTCAAGGTTATATAAGACCACTCTTTCAGCACTGCAATAAGGTAACTTCAAGGTTATATAAGACCACTCTTTCAGCACTGCAATAAGGTAACTTCAAGGTTATATAAGACCACTCTTTCAGCACTGCAATAAGGTAACTTCAAGGTTATATAAGACCACTCTTTCAGCACTGCAATAAGGTAACTTCAAGGTTATATAAGACCACTCTTTCAGCACTGCAATAAGGTAACTTCAAGGTTATATAAGACCACTCTTTCAGCACTGCAATAAGGTAACTTCAAGGTTATATAAGACCACTCTTTCAGCACTGCAATAAGGTAACTTCAAGGTTATATAAGACCACTCTTTCAGCACTGCAATAAGGTAACTTCAAGGTTATATAAGACCACTCTTTCAGCACTGCAATAAGGTAACTTCAAGGTTATATAAGACCACTCTTTCAGCACTGCAATAAGGTAACTTCAAGGTTATATAAGACCACTCTTTCAGCACTGCAATAAGGTAACTTCAAGGTTATATAAGACCACTCTTTCAGCACTGCAATAAGGTAACTTCAAGGTTATATAAGACCACTCTTTCAGCACTGCAATAAGGTAACTTCAAGGTTATATAAGACCACTCTTTCAGCACTGGGGCTCTGGAGCTCTTTCCAGGATTTTAAGTTGTTTATTAATTCTAATTTATATTTCATTCAATGTATCAATATGGGTTCAATCATTTCTATGTATCTATATTTTAGACTTTCTGTCCTAAGCATATATAGTCAGACAATCAGAGAGATTATTCTAATGGAACATATTGTACAAAATCACACGCGCAGGTTTTATCAAACCCTGAACTCATGCATGGAAATGGGAATGTAATGCACTTGATGGCAAGGACGGATTTCTTTTGTTGGTAAAGATTTTCCCAATTAATGTCAACAAGAGCCCATTTAATTTCCTTGACCAGGGAGGATCCATTGATTTCAGTCCAGATAGAACATTCCAAAGGGACAAAAAAACGTAATGATTTATTTCTAAGTTTGAAAGCAGCACTATTACAAATGGATATGGTTGCAGACATCCAAACAGCTAGTTTATTATTTGAGCCAGTGATTAAAGTGTTTTTTTCTCTCCCCATCTATTTCCATGCTTGAGGTCCCCAGGATAATAATGTCTGGTCTCCACAATGAGATCTCCTTCTTCCTTATTTATTATATTGAGAATTTGAATTTTCCCCAAGATGTTGAATGAACAGAGAAAAATCAATTTTGAAAAAAAGAATGCTTACGTAAGAAGAAGATAATGTAAACCATATAACTTAAATCAGATTATGACATATAACCTCCAAAACATGTTACCACACTACATGTGACCGCCCCATATGTAACTGTGCCACTTGTAACCACGCAACATGTAACCAAGCCACATGTATTCACGCCACATGTAACCACGCCACATGTAACCACGCCACATGTAACACACCACATGTAACCACACATGTAACCACATCATATTCCAAAGTGCTTACAAAATTGTTATTTTATTAACCTAACCGGATTTCGTCTCTTGCTTTGTTAGTTACATGTTATCTTATATTAACCTCTTCGTCTTATGAGGTTTTGATTTTGAACCTGATAGGATTAGAATGACCATTGTTTTCACAGCTGAGATGGCGGGATTACACTAGTCTTACACTCAGACTCTGAAAAAAGTATTCATTCTGAAAATATCACCATTTTATTAAATATTGAAAATGAGACTGTAAGAAATGGAATTTTCTGTAAAAAAAGGGCTCCTTTTCAATATTTTATTTTTCAATACTTGTTTTTGAGATATAAAAATTATTAAGTGTTAGACTAGATTCAAACTCGAAACCTTTCATGCTTTAAACAAAACTCTCTACACAAGTGTATGGAATCAAATTAAAATGTAGGCTTAAATAATTCTATTTATAGTCAATTGTTTTTGTCTCAATATAACACAAGTGTGGGAGAGACACTAGCTCATTATAAAGCAGGATTTAATAAAACAAGATGTTTGTTAAAGACTGATGCCCCCTGATATAAGCATCGTGAAATATCAACGATAATCATAACATCCCCTTGTCAATGAATATGGTTACATATTAAAGATGTACAATACTAATCATTAAAAAGTTTAGGGCAAGGTGAAACATAATGACCTCATCTGAAAGGTTTCATCACAATGTTGCACATGTATCAAAAGCCTATCAAATCAAAACTAATGACCATGGTTAAAGTTTTCGGGAAATGGTTCCTGCTTCAAGGTCAAGGTCACAAATTTAAAAAAAGAGCCATGGGCTTTGTAGCTCACCAGGCATTTATTGATTTTATAATTTAAGGTTGAATATCAAAGATATCTCAAGTAATACATTGTTAACAAGCAAAATAATAGGTTTTAAGATTGTGACCCCAAGGGATCACAAGGTCACCAAATCTACAATTTAGAATCCCTATTGGCCAAGGGGTCTGTACACAACAATCCAGCTTTCTAGAACTTTATGTACTGGAGAAGAAGATGAAAATAGTTTTTTTAAGGTCTTGACCCCTGTGACCCAATTTGTGGTCATGGGGTCACCAAATCTGCAATTTAGAATACCCATTGACCAATGAGTCTGCACACAACTTTTCAGCTCTCTAGACCTTTTGGAACTGGAGAAGAAGATGAAAATATGTTTATGCGGTTGTGACCCCTGTCACCCTATTTTGGGTCACGGGGTCACGAAATCTACAATTTAAAATCCCCATTGGCCAAGGAGTCTGTACACAACTTTTCAGCTTTCCAGACCTTTTGGAACTGGAGGAGATGATGAAAAAAGCTTTTTAAGGATGTGACCCCTGTGACCCTATTTGGGGTCAAGGGGTCACCAAATTTAGAATCCCAATTAACCAAGGAGTCTGTACACAATTTTTCAGCTCTTAAGACCTTTTGGAACTGGAGAAGAAGATGAAAATAGGTTTTTGAGGATGTGACCCTTGTGCACATAACACTTCAGCTCTCTAGATCTAGAGTCATTGGTTCTGGAGAAGAAGTGGAAAAAGGACAGACGGACGCCATGCCATGCCATAAGCTCATCGGTCGTTTCAGGCCTGATGAGATAAAAATGACATCATCTGTAGGGTCTCACCACAATGGATGCACATGTGCAATACAAAACCTATCGCTAAACAATCAAAAGATATGGTCATGTGGATTTTTTTTTGGACAAACAGACAGACTGGCAGACTGACAGCAAAAAAAACAATATACCCTGAAATCTCTGATTTGGGGGCATAAAAATCAAGAGATGAAAATTTGACTGTTTATAAATTGTAAAAACATTACTCATCAGTCTTCTGCATCTACGAATATGTCAAAGATGTAAAAGATATGTATTTCTCCTTCACGGAAAGCCTCTTCAAGAAATGATGGTGGTCAATATCTTCCTCCCCCCAAAATAGACATTGTTAACTATAAGCATTATGAGGCGAAAATGATGGTTCCAAATAGTCTCTTTGACATGCTTGCATTAAATCAAAACCACATGTTTAGCAACGCTGCTGTTTTTGTTATTCATTCTTTTCCATTTTCTTACATTGGTTGCAAGCACTGTTACACCAATTACATGAGATATCAGAACCCAACGCAGTCCTATTATGGCTAGAGAGGGAAAGAAAGCTTGAACATTTTGCTTCCATCAAATATTTATTAGATAAGCCATGACACCTTTGGTTTTGCATGAAACTCTAATCATTTTACCCTCAGCACCTTTGACAGAATCCAACCTTCTTCTATCAAACCACTGGCCAATAAAAACTCCCATGCTTCTAATCATGCACAATCTAATCACAATGTATTTATTTCCTTCTTGTTTTTGAAAAGCCTAATTTGACTGACAAATGCCTGCAAATAATGGGCCACTATTAAGGAAGTCAGGTCTCACGTCTATTGAATTAGATCACGGACTGATTATGTTAATTCTTTAATTGACAGGTGAAGCATAAAAAATAGCATCCCTAGAAACGTTTGGCCTTTATAACAACCTTGCTTCAGAGATTAAAGTGTCAAATGGAATGATTATGCCATACTTCCCAATACAGTTGGTCTCTTGGGGGACAAAACGCTTGTGGTAGGGGATTCCTGTACAGACAATGGCTCAAAAAGAAGGGAGATAGACTGTCACCTTGTCTCAGCAAAAAGTATATTTTATATGTTTTTATTTCACATTTTGTTGATTAATGAGCTGTCGAGATCGATGTTGATGCTGCAAAACTACATACATGATATTCATGATATGCCAATGTTTTGAACGATGGAATAAACGATGAAATAAATAATGGTTCAAGAGACAGGAGAGAGGCTGTGTGAGGTTTGATGTCATGTCTTCATGTGGGAAACATCTGACTGGAGGGCTCCTGAAACAAACAAAAA
Organism: Gibbula magus; assembly: GCA_936450465.1. NCBI lineage: Eukaryota > Metazoa > Mollusca > Gastropoda > Trochida > Trochidae > Gibbula > Gibbula magus. The sequence continues at coordinate 59,456,322 of OW388294.1, forward strand.
ATCCAAGATCAAATGTGACATTTGTTATCAAGTAATGGATTTCTCAGTCCTTCTGAATTCATTTAGGTGTGGCAGGATTGTATGATGTTATTGTCCATGTGTCAAAACGTGCTGTCGGAAATGGTTTAAATTGACTTTAATAGGTTTTCGGTTCAATTATCACTGTTTTCCAACTCTGTTTTGTGTTAAGTTTTAAAGGTACTTTAGTGCAATTATTTTAGTTTCAGTGAAATGTTTGTTAATACTATTGGGAATATTGGTAAAAGATAATAGTATCTTAATTCTGTTCAGTGAGGGGGTATGAACCCCATGGGTAAACCGACACATTTACACTGAGGATTACATAAAATCTCTCCATATTTCAATGGACTATCTCAGAAGCATGCAGTTAGATACACTTATAAGTTATCAGATATTTTATTTTGTTTACTCATATATGGTATTATTACATGCTTATTGCATAATCAATGTGCAAATGAGAAGTGAAACCATTCATCGGCACTATGCTTGTGGAAAACTTTCCTATGGGACAATACAAAATTGTTGATTAGTTTAATGATACAGCTGGTGTTACTTTGTACATATTCCATCAATATATATGTCTTATTATTTTATTATTTTGAAAAGAATTTTAGTGAAAATACACCATTTTTCATTTCACATTTTGCGAAAAAGCAATCTGGCAGACAAGTAATTTCTTTAATAACAATTTACATTCCCCTAATTAGGATTAAGGATGTTGTTTATTGCATACATGCTCTTATATTTGTTTTAAATTATCAAAAATGACCTGAATCTTTGAGTATCTAATGGGAGGATTTTTCTGCAATATTAATCACACACACACTTAATATAAACACTGAAATTTCCTGGAGCCAGTTTAAAACCTCCATGATGCAAATATCCTGATCCTGCAGAGAGTCTCTCTAGCAAGTAGGCTAAGGAATAGAAACATGTAATACCCATTATAAAGAATGTCAATATCTATTGGGCTTGTAATCCAATATTTTGCTCCCAAATCACACAAATTTGGTCCCAGTGTCAGACACTACACATCTAACTATCCATCAACCTTCTGCAAAATCATACAAGGCGTCAAAATCTAAACCCTTTGCTTCCAAAGGCGACCTCAACCACATTATCATGTTGTTTTGTTCTCAAACAAAGTGTATGCCTTCATTTAAATCACTGTTATTATATTTTTTATCAGGTGCTTAGATAGATCAAAGCAAAATGAAAATTGTTCAACAATTTGTGGCCTATTTACTTTGTCCACGTTATTGATGACCATAAGTCTGACACTTATATTTATACTGGTGAGTATCTTTGTGGAAATTATATTATTTTTGTTTGAATTATGACTAAGAAATTACTATTTTAAAAAAAAGTAATTTTGAAGAAATTTTATTGTCAAATGTGATTGAAAAATTATGATAGAGAAGAATTAAATATCTGGAAAAGATGTTCTTGTATGTTCATATGCTTCCTACAATAAGGACTCCATGCCAACAGTTTAGTTTGTTAATTATCAATCATCATTGTGAGTTTAGCATTACAAGGCCAATGGAACATATTCTATATAGTTTATAAAGTCAGCAATGTCTGACATTTTCATAAACACTTAATCTCATTTTAAAAGCCTCAACCATCTTGGAAAATGACAATTATTTGCAAATGAAAAAATATCCCTAAAAATTCCATTTATTTAAATATATTTCCAGGTTTGCAAATAAAATCATTTAAAAAGTCAGCACAAATCGCTGCAACCTGATGTATGTTATGTGTATGTAAATGAGGTATTTACAGGGTATTTAAGCCCCAATTGTGCAATAACTCCCTGAAGAGATTGCTCTTCCAAGTGACAGAAACATCTGCAAGACTTGGATTCCATTCAAATGGAAGATTGCCGATTCTGAATCTCAGGAATTCAACCAATAAGGACCGGCCTATCATTACGTTAGCTTAAGCCTTCATATTCCCAGCTGATCTAATAGCCATATTTTGGAGGCTGACTGCCCAAGTTACTCTTTTCTCAATTAAGCGAAAATTCCCAGTGCTTGAAACCCTACTGATTGCAATCCTGAAATTCTAAGACCTTGACAAATGTGACAGGGATCTTATAGCAATGTGTGAGAAACTGTTGCCTTTGCTAATTGAATGTTTAATGTACTGGAAAACACCCTGCCCTCAGCGCTCTAAATGTGCAGAAATATTTCTTCATCGCCAATGCTTCCAGCCCAAATTATTACAAGCGCCATTGAGCAAGACAACCAAGATGACAGTCTTCTTCAGTAGAAATTATACTGGCAAGTGTTTTGAGAAAATATTTGAAAAATTCTATCTTCCTTTAGGTCACACGTTTTCATCTTAGACTCTTCTGCTTAATTTCCTCCCTCGTTTTGTACTTGGCAGAAAACCATTGTGCAAATTTGCAGGAACTGTTTCTGTAGCTTCCGGACACAATGACTAATCACAAAGAAGTGTTCCAACATTGGAACAAGTCAAAAGCCATATGGTTAGATATTAACTGAAGTTTGCTTGAACCATCAAAAGCGTCTTTTTCTAAAGTGTTCAAACTTGTTTAACGCCTTGTGAAAATAATTAAATTCTTAAAGTAATAGATTTTTTATTTTATTTCATTCATTCATTTTAATCATGTAGTTTTAGCTATCATAATTATAGAACTTTACATAGCATATAACTATATGTAAAAGATTTATATCCATACTTAGAATTTGTGAAATGTTTAATCAGCTGTTTAAATAAAGTTTCCAAAAAGTAAAAGTACATACTTAAAGCTTATCATCTTTATTCATACTTTTATATATAATGGTAATTTTCCAAATAAAAGTGTTCTGTCTAGGATTAAAAATGAACATTTAACTGATCGTTTTGATACATTACATTATTTCTATAATAGATGAATAAAAACCTACTTGAATGATGCGATTTATATCTTATTCATTTCATTACTTATTCAAACAAGTTATCTGTGTTTGAATATAGACATTGCATGTTAATTGTTCATGAAACACAAAATCAATTTTGTTTGAAAACAGTGGCTATTGGATTAGATGTGATTACTACAAGACATTAATTAAAACCAAATATCACATTACTATGGAACAAATATATCAAACACTTTATAGATCTGTTACATCCTGCTCCATCAGTGTATGTGTATCCACTAACCTTACCCTGAGCCCAGGAACTAATGTTTTGACATTGAGTGGTTGCTCATTGTTAAATAGCATGGCATGTAATTTTTCAGCAAATGAAATGTTGTGATTTAAATGTTGATGATCACTCATCGGTCTTCTCATCCTCTCATTCTCTCATCCTAGTATTGCCTCTTACCTCTATGCTAGTTCTTTCATTGACTGGTTATTCATATCCATATATAGAGATTATTACCCGAGGAAGCGTGTCATTTGACTTTTACGAAACGACTTTGAATGTTTGTATTTCCCAAGCGAGAGCAAGGGTTATACATAAATTTGCACCAGTTTCGTAAAAGTCATATGGCACACTTTCGAGTGTATTAATTTCTTTATTACCGATTTTATTCCATTTGATTCACGTAAAAATAGTCAGAAAACGGCTCACTTCTCTTGCGCCGGCAAGCTACAGTGACGTCACGAACAATCGTTTTATGTCACCACAGACGACAATATACGGGAAGTCGCGGTGAAACAATCGTTGCTAGGCAAACGTAATATGTGCACATGTGCTCATATCAATAATATTAACTTGGTTATGTTCAACCATATGAGTAATAAACAGAGTTATTTGCTCAGGGAATCAGGGTATTGTAGTAGCAGGTACAAATACACCGGTGGAGCAGGATTGATATGATATGGCATATATATCTTATTGTTGTTTGATCCAAGTAACCCAGGTCCTAAAAATCTTGAAAACAACCTTCAGGAGTCAATCTAGCCTGTCCCACATTAATCCACCTTTACTTCATCTCGAACTGATAGATGACATCCCCCTAAAACAAGTCTTGGTTCAAGCAGACAGTTCTCATTGCCCTCAATACAAATCAATACCACATTTTTTAGAGGCATTTACAAGTGGAATACATAAGTTTCCTCAAATTGTTAACACATGTCTCTATGATATAATAATAGTGCATACTGCACAGCACTATGCATATAGGTAACACAATGTCTATTACAATAAAGAAGTTATTATCCTGTCTAAAAACAAAGCTATATTTCTGTTTATGGGTTAAGTATTGCAATATTGGATTTATCTCCTTAACAATTTAATGCATTGAATTAATCTCACATGTGATAGATGCATTGTTCAAATTTGCTGAATCTTTAATCTCACCATGGTCTACAAAATAACTACCGGTAATCCAATTAACATAGCATAGCCAATGAATGAGCCCCCTATGAAATCGAAGACTACTGAGTTCTCTCAAATGTTGCTAAGAATCACTGTTTATGGGTTAACAATTGCATGACCAAGAGAAGAAAGGCCTAAATGCATGGTTCATAAATATGATAAAATCTTAAATAACTCTTAAACTTTCTTGATCTTGTATTTGAATGGGATCAGAAATATATTACTTAACCATTCCAAGGCATGAAGAAGAAAATATAATGGTTCATGAAAATGATAAAATCTGTAATCTCAAGTCAATCTACAGAAGACTCCCATTTTGAAAATCATGAGTCTGAAATGGCTATGAAAAACTAATCATATTGGTTACAGAAATATGATAATGTCTTCACATCTCACATTTATCTCCATAATAGCCATTTGAGATATTTGATCTCACATGATGGGTTGACAATGACTTATAATGGCATAGCCAGATTAATAGTTTTCATAAATGTTCAAGTCCTGTCTTATTTCATGTTCCATCACAATCACTTGATACCATACATGATAATGTAAGTGACTGCGTCTATTCTAGTTCTTGCACGGTCAGGGTAAGGTAAGGTATATCTACATAAAAAATCTCTAACAATACATGTCTACAATACAAGTTGCACATGCCTTAGTAAGTAAAGTCTGTGTCAGTGGTCAACCTTTAAGTGAGAAGAAGACACACAGAATGGTTGACATTGGTGAATCCAGAGTGGGGATTCTGGGTGTTTGAACCACCCGATTTGAACATTTGTACATGTAAATTTGATTGGCCCCCAAGGTGAACTCCACCTCTTTCAATAAATGAACCTCAACCCTCTCTCTTAAGAGGATAAAAAGAGGATAATTGTTGAAAATAACCCCTTCAGTTAATTGATATGTCATGTGATGGGTCAATAATATTGTGAGTTAACTACAACAAATGTCTGTAACAGAGGCACATTAAAATGTCTGTCTTTGGTTATCCACTTTGTCAGAGGAAGACATCTTGTAAGGTTCATAAACATGATAATTATCTCTTATCTCCATTTATCTCGGAAACAGCCTTTTATCTCATCCAAGATGGACAAACAATGACAGTGTATGGGTTAACTATTGCAAGAATAGTCTGAGGAAGACTATCAGCCAAGCCTCATAGATCACCCAGTGAAGGTGAACATGGTCAGATAAGGTCTCCGTTGTCTGTGCTGGTCAGTTGGAACACTGACCGATGAGGAGAGTAATGGTTACTCTAACAGCTAATGGTGCTTTCAGCCCATACATTCCCTGGTCAAGTCACTGGTATGGCTTTGATCCATATAGATAAGCATGATTTCCTTCAAGAATTCTTGGAATATAGGATCTTGGTACCATTATGCCATTGGCGCCAAATGGTTATGTTAATGGGTACCATCTGTAATCTTTGATTACTGCATTGTTGGTGTACATTCAAATTGGTAATATAATGATATTTCAAGATACTGTTTCTTTATAACTTAATTAACTAAAAGATTTGAGACACTTGTGAGCATGTCTATGTACAGTAATGATAATCTATTGACAGTGTGATAAAAACTTAATTTAAACATCAAACTTCATGTTGTTTCAATATTTGGATTTTGATAAAATTAAAGTGTCTATCATTATTCACTGAAACTATTAAACATTCAATGTTATGGTAATTCCACCAGCTACTTGTGTTTTCAAATCTACACATTCTCTAATTCACTCACTTATCTTTAAATACAAGCATGATTGTTCTTGGAATTGTATACTTGTTTCTGAGATTCTATTAGTGCCAATAGTTAATGCACATGGGATCATTCTGTGATCATTGTGTAGTATGTAGTTGATGTCAGGGTATCCAAACAAAATGTTCAGACTTCAGAATGTATGGATTTTATTCTTAATGCTACACAAATGAACCCCACTTGAGAAACTCTTCAGCAATTTGCCATCCTTTATCCATTATCACCTAAAACTTGAGTAAAGTAACTTGTTGATTTTTAATATAAAACTTTATGTTGGTTCAATACCTAATGAATATGAAATGACACACTGAACTAGTAAATATTCTTTCGAATGTCACTAATGATTTATGCTGTTTCTTTAACTCATTAATTATATTGTGGCTCTCAGGTTTTCTTGGGGGCGGGATAGCGTAGTGGTTAGCATTAGCTACACTGAATTTCAGCATAGTACCACCCATGGTTCGCTAGACAATGCTCGCAGGTTTCATGGCTACATGGCGTTGCGGGCTTTCTCCCTGCCATAATACCAGCAGCCGCGATATGAGTGAAATACTCTTGAAAGCGGCGTTAAGCCCCAACTCACCTCACCTCACCTGAGGTTTTCTTGGCATCTTGGAATATTTTGCCATATGATTGGAACAATCAGTAACTACGTAATGTTGAAATCAGTTTGATTATGTTACACTGATAGTTGACTCTGGTTGTTCGAAATTGACAACTGCTTACTCAAAGTGATTTTACAAAATCTTTCTATGTTACTTTCATACTTGTATATAGCCATTTGTGCTTCCAAATAATTACACGACAAGTTGTATGAGATATATACATTTTTAATATTAATAAATTGGCAAACATTGGGGGCTGGCTCAATAGGTATAGTAATATGAAAGATTTGGATGAGGAGGTAACCGCAACCCAGTGCCCTAGAATTTGTTTTACAAAACCTTTCTATGTAACTTTCATACTTGTATATAGCCAATAAAGCTTATATTCACTTTGTCTGTGGGGAATTTTAAACGAAGATAAATGATATTTTTATTTCTCATAAGTGTATTAATACGATATGGATACCTGTTATGACTGAAATGACTTTTCAGAAAAAACCTACAGACAGGGTAATTGGTGTAACATATAATACTAGCAGACTATTAACCTTAAATGAGGTGTAATGAGGTGATGAATATATATATATATATAGCCATTGGACATTTTCAAAACAATATTTTTTTCTTTGTATTAATTTCATAGTTTCATATTATCATTAGCGGATTCAGAAGAAGGGGGGGAGTTCAGGGAGTTCCAACAGCCCTGTCCCTCCCTCTTTTTTTGCATGTAAATTAGATTGACCCCATGGAAAACCACCCACCTTTTCAGTGAGTGTACATCCCCCCCCCCCCCCAATGTTTCGGAGTACTGGTATATGCTCATTCCTTCATCAGGGCTTCATTGAGTTTCCTCATCATTGTTTTGTTTGCTATATAAATGCATCACATTTTGTAATTTCCTTACATTCCACCTGATGAAGGATTAAGTAGATACTCTGAAACGTCATGTATTTTCACATTGAAGAAATTGTTGTCCGGAAAATCCCTATGTTTCTATGTATACCACTTCTAAATGCCCTTCAAAGACCTGGATTCATATAGATTTTTAACTTTTCATAGGAAGGAAGTGAAATTTATTGTCATGTCATTAGATTGAGCATGCATATACATTCTAATTTTAAAAAATCATCGAAAATGTCCTCATTTAAACACATAAACCTCGTGAGAGAATGATGAATGGTGACTGATCTCACTTATCAATGTACATATGACAAATGGAATGCCATACAAATAACCTAAATAGAAACTTTTGACAATGATGTCGTAAATTTCACAGACATAGTCTGCATAAATGTTTGGAAATATTATATATTTCGTATATATACAGGGTATATATATATATCTACAAAACCAATAATACTGATTCAAATTATTTTTCAATAAAACTAAAATTAATTAAGGCAGTTTGAAATTTACTAACACTAAAACAACCAAGCAATAATAAATAAAAACATCCATCATAAAATATCCACTGCTTCAAATGTCCAAGTCAGTCATCATTTATTCTCTCATCACTTTTTAAAATTCCTCCACACAGATCAGAATGAAATTAAGCCTTTCTTCGTCAGATTGTCCTACAAGTGGGAATGAAACTAATTTTATAACTTCCCTAGTAAATACTTTTGTTGCAGTAGCTATGCCTCCCTTGTGAATTTTGACACTTTGAGAAGAAAACATAATTGTCGGATAATGTCAACTTCATACAGATTTCCTATTTGAATGTTGCGCATGTTGGGTCTGATGGCGGATCATTAATAAAAGGGTCTGTAATTAAAGCTGTCTTCAGGGGACTCTTGGACTCTGGGGTGGTGTCTTCTTGGAGGCATTGGTTTTGGCAAGGTTACCACGGTAACGGTTCCTGACATTTGGGAAATTGTCAAATAATGCTCTTTTTAATTTCATAAGATGACAATGTGTTTTTGTCAATTAAATTAGGTGTTTGAACATTTTGTCAAACATAAAGGCTTTGTTTAAAACAAAATTTATTTCATTTTCATAAATGATTTAATTCAATATTATACTGATTGCAAATATTTCTCTACAAAATGAAATTATTTCCATATTTAAAAAACATTCTATATTACTTTAAAGGCGCTGTAGCACGTTTTTTCGCTCAAATAAGTCGATGAAATGTATTTGAAAAATAATGTCAACAATACTAAAACACCCTTCTCTCTTCGGAAAATCAAGTTACAAATGAGTGTACATAGTTCTGTAAAGCCAAAGGAATCGTTTTTGTCAGTCGAAATAATAAAATGTGTTCACAATAAAATGGCCGCCATGCAATTTTGGCTTTATACGCAACACCGTCATTACCACTACGGATAATTGGTTTGTGTAATAAGATGTTTTACCCTCTAAAGTAAATATAAATGACATAAACTATCATTATAAATAAGAAATTTGAAAAAATAAAATTTGCAAAAAAACGTGCTACAGCGCCTTTAAACCATTAACATTTATTTCAATAACACATATTATAATCAATTAGACTTTATTCATATAAATTAATTTTTAAGTAAAAGTTCACACGATGCAGGATTAAAGGCGCTGTAGCACGTTTTTTTGCAAAATTTATTTTTTCAAATTTCTCATTTATAATGATAGTTTATGTCATTTATATTTACTTTAGAGGGTAAAACATCTTATTACACAAACCAAGTATCCGTAGTGATAATAACAGTGTTGCGTTTAAAGAAAAAATTGCATGGCGGCCATTTTATTGTGAACACAATTTATTATTTCGAATGACAAAAAACGATTCCAGTGGCTTTACGAACCATGTACACTCATTTTTTAGATTGATTTTCCGAAGAGGGAAGGGTGTTTTACTGTTGGTGAGATTAATTTTCAATTACATTTCATCGACTTATTTCACGGGAAAAACGTGCCACTGCCCCTTTAAGCATATACTCCAAAATATTGTGTAAGTTCACAATGAAGAGGTTGTTACCAAGAAAATCTTGTTTTATTAACACTTACAAATGTACATAGCCTCGAGGATCAATAAAGCTGTTACAACTCAATTTTCTTATTTTACATAATTTAAATTACTGATTTACATAAATTACCTGTTAGGCAAGTCTGCAAGGTAATAAATGGCAATAATCATGGACATCTGGAATATTGATTGATGAGTTAAGGATAAGTATTAACAGAACTGGACAAGTTCTGAATATACAGAGAAACCCTAAACTTGTATTTCAATAACATTGATTCAATACAGGTACATTCATGCAAAAGCATTCATAAACATTGATTTTCTTAAATTGCATTACTTTATTATATATACCTAAACAGTTAAGAGTGCTGGTATAACAATCTAAAAGCAAGTCTTGTATGAGCTTCAGACTCTGTAATGAATCCTAAACCATCCAACCAAATAAAAAATTGTTTGAGCGCTTCCTAAACCCTTACTAGCACCATTTTTGCCTGGTGTGTCCATTTTATCGTGACATGCGTGTCTGTCTCCTACCTCGATATTATTACTCTGTTCCCACCAGCAAGAAATTATTGTTGTTATTTTGCTCCACGACTCGCAATACTTGAGTTAATTTGGCAAAATATATATTTCTTGCTACAAAGAAATGCAATTCCTTTTTCAAAGGTATACCTGTAATGTAACACTTAACTAAAATTATGTTCAGTGCTGCGATGTAAATGTATAACACATCACGCTCTTGTTGGTTTGTATATCATACTACTCTGTACATGTACATAATTAGCCTTTACCTGAATAAGTCATGATCACCAATTGCTTTCCATGTTATACAGAAGATGTCTATACCCTTAGACCAATATACAATCTACCTAGTTAACCAGTTCAATTTTAAAGACAAGTTATATTAACACAAGTTATTATTAATCTCATCATCACTCCTGCCCAACAAATATTTTTCCGTGCATGTTCCTGAACTTAATGGTCATTGACATCATTAAACATTTGGACATAATGTTACTAAAGATGGCTATAGCAGCATCGCTTACTGTATCTGGGGACAAATTTATTATTTGATGAATCTTTATGATCAGCATTCATCCTGTACTGTCAAAGAGTCAAAGATTATATATACTCAGTACACACAATTCTGATCTTTCAAAGGAGAGTCCCATTTAACTTATCAGTTTTAAAAATTCAATAAATTAAGGTCTACAATCTACATTATTTGTACTATATATCATTCAATTATCATTAAACTGTCAAAAGATGATGGAGGGCTTTAAGAATTCTATTTATTGTTCTTGGTATCAATAATAATTGTTCTGGGTATCAATAATTGATGAGATTAGCTTTATTGGTCTCGAGATAGCCTCGCTCATGTTAGAGATGTCGGTCTTGGTCATTAAACAGCCATCTTTTAGTCTGGCCTTTACAAACCCTGAATCAAAGTTACGCAATAAAATTTCCATGCAAATTTAAGCCACAGTTGCTGTAGGTAGAGTCTACTCAGTTGTTCATAGTCATCTAATTTTCTTTCCAGTCAATTCTGACACGAGGAACAACAATGGTAACTTCTAGAATGGAGTAAGATGTAAAATGACCAATAATGTTTAGTAAATGCATCTTGGTTGGGTAAGCTTTACTGATAAGTTGTCATTTGTTCCTAAAGGGAAGTAACTCTAGATTAAGTCCCAATGTGGCATACCACAAGGTCAAAAAGGTTTTTTGTTGGGTACAAGGATAACCCCATTATACTAATTTCGTTTCATTTCTTTATACTTTTCAATTCATGTTTTTATATAAAACCACTTCCGTTTTCCACTTTGTACTGGCCGTACTGTAGTACTAAACTTGTGAAGGAGAATTTGAGTTTGTCTTAATTTCATTGGCGTAAGGCAATTATATGTCAGAGGGAACATTTATAAGATAGCAGTGGTCGTTTGTCGTAATAGACATTTTGTTACATAGTTTCAAAGACCTTTTATTATTACCTCTATAAAGGAATTAGGTCTCAGCCATCAGTTGGGTCTCTTTGGTTAAAATTTAAGTTTACAGTGTTGTTTTTTACCCTTTACCTTCTCAGTCATAGATCAAGTATGTTTCTTCTTATAATTGTCTACATAAAGCTTTAACATACTCAATTTTACCATATTGTATAGCCTACTAGCAGTTTATACCTTATGAAGCTTAGATTCTATACAATTAGATTAGCATATAATCTGTACCATGCACATACCACATTCATCGTGTAAATGTACCATTTTTTATGATAGTTCAGCATAAATGGTCACATAATAATAGCATAGTAGACAGTTTTTTACCATACCATATGATACCATACAATACCATATACAATACAATATCATACCATATAATACCATACAATACCATACAATACCATACAATACCATACAATACCAAACCATACCAAGCCATACCATACCATACCATATACAATACAATACCATACCATACCATGCAATACCATATACAATACAATATCATACCATATAATACCAAACCATACCATACCATACCATACCATACCATACCATACCATATACAATACAATACCAAACCATACATACCATACCATGCAATACCATACCATACCATATACAATACAATACAATACAATACCATACCAAACCAAACCATACCATACAATACCAAACCATACCATACCATACCATACAATACCAAACCATACCATACCATACCATACCATACCATATCATACCATACCATACCATACCATATCCCACCATACCATACCATACCATATCATACCATACAATACCAAACCATACCATACCATACCATACCATACCAAACCATACCATACCATATCATACCATATCCCACCATACCATACCATACCATACCATACAATACCATACCATACCATACAATACCATACCATACCATACCAAACCATACCATGCAATACCATACCATACCATACAATACCATACCATACCAAACCATACCATGCAATACCATGCAATACCATACCAAACCATACCATACCATACAATACCATATACAATACAATATCCCACCATACCATACCATTCCATACCATGCAATACCATACCATACCATACCATACCATACCATACCATACCATGCAATACCATACCATACCATACCATACCATACCATACCATGCAATACCATACCATACCATACCATACCATACCATACACACAGCAGTAGCATTATGCATGTTTAACAACTATATCTTTTATTATTGATTAAAATTTACATTCATTATGGCAATTATGCTCTTAGGTCTTATAACAGACCGGTATCTGGAGATAAGTATAACAGTATTCCATGTTGCAGATATTGAAAATAAATATATCTTAATCATAAAATTCAATTCTTTACTATACCAAACTGTACCATACCAAAATCATACCAAACCATACAAATCAATAATAAATCAAATCACCTCATTATATTTCCCAATTATAGTCAAATTCAAGTACAGTATCATTATACGTCATCCTAGATCGTATATCTAAGTGTAATGTCCCTCATAATCTTTCATCTTGTCCAATACAAAAGGATTAATTTAGATATCCACAAAATTTAATTCTTCTACTCAAGAGATTTTATGGATATGACATTAAGATCCGCACTATCACAGCTCTTTGATATACTTATGGAACACATAGCTTTTCATCTTTAAGAGATCCTTTGTTGCAATAGTGAACTTTAGTCTATCGGACATTCAATTTGTACAATGATTTCAAACATCTTGGTTGCTATAAAGACACTAATCATGAGCTAAGGGATAACAGTTATAGCGCTTCTGAAGTTGGAAATTAACATTGACGACTTTGGAAGGTGGCCTTTAATAGAGTTAAAGGTGTGGAAATGCCTGTATAAATGTGCTAAAGAAAAGTGAATGTGCTGGTATATAAACCTGCCACTAACTTGTGATTGAGATATAAGAAACAGAGAGTCTATCATTTACATGCTAAGGGCATGGTTAAAGGGACCATACTACTGTGAAGTAAAGGGGGCATTATCAACTAATGAGGCCTCAAAGTTCTGAGTGATTCGGAGGGGCGGTTGAGAGGAGACGGGGAACCAAATCAAAGGGTTTATCATTTAGACACGCAACCCCAAAAGAAATGTGACAACATGTTCAACAGTGTATAAAATGAAATACTGCTGCAGGAAAAATTTGATTATGAATGCATTTTATAAGGACATGATATGTTAAGAGGCGTTCATAATAAGATAAAAATATGTTACATAAAGAAATACTCACAATTTCATACATCAGATTATAATACTCTTTTTTATGTCTGTTCAAGTACATTTGGGGTGTTGAAAGGCCTTTTCAAATGGTTTTTCACAGAATGATTGGGAATTAAACAACCTTCTTGGACTTGTTGACGTGTCTTTACTAAAGGATGTCATAAAACAAGCCCAAACAATCCTTTCGACTCTCCTATTAAGATTCAAAAACAATGATTTCTTAAAATTTAATAAATTTCCCAGAAATATGAACAACTAATTATTGAACTTTTAAATTTAGTTTATATAGTTGGCTTCAGAAGGCATGATGTATCTCTGTTTCAGTCATATGTATCACTCTTCGATTGAATTAATTTGTTTCTTTTATGGTTTTTGTGTGTATAACTAGGCATAGGGCAATATTAACATTGTGAAATCCAGAGATGTTATTGCCTTGGGTCCCTGAAGAAGGTTTAACATTTCACAGTTCATTTCCTTTAAAGGAAAAACAGTTTATGGGCACTGTAGCATTTTTTTTCCATAATTTTTTTTTCTCAAATTTGCTATCTATCATTAAAGTTTATACAATATATTGTTATGTTAGAGGGTAAAACATCTTATTAACCGTATCCATAGAAAACAATTATCCGTATTGAAAGAAAATGGTGCGACGTATAAAAAGACAGTGGGTTGGAACACTTCAGTGTGAGAAGTAGATTTGTAGGTCTCATGCGAATTTGAGAGTTCATACAACAAGATAATTGTCCATTCTATCATCCTTAATGTGAACATATTAAAGTGGCCGCTTGAAGGGAACTTCACATGCAATGTACATTCAACTCTTTTTATTGATTCAGGAGTATTATTTAGCCATTGGTAACACTTATTTACCTTTTCGTGAGATCATTTTATTTCAGTAAGAAAAACGTGCTACAGCTCCTTTAAAATTTGATAGGTATTTAACAGTAGTTATACATGCAATTTTACATCCTTCATCCATGATCTAAACTACCCGTAAGTCTAAAAGAAACACATTTTAATCCTAAATACTCAGATAAACTGAATTTGGAAAATAGCAGTTAGGTGAATAATTTGTAATTTGTTAAAAGTGTTACAAATTGGTTTTCCTGTTCAAATCAAGGATCTCTCCATGTTATTAATCATTAAGATTGATCACTCTGATAACAGCAATCATTTCAAATCCCACGATAGTTTTCTCGGCAACGTTATTTACACCTACTCGTTTGAGCAATCATGATTGTTGTCATCAAAAACAGACAAATGTCACATTTTTTCCCTTTGAACTGGAGTGCAATTTATTATATTACAACATCCTCAGTAGCTGATATTTTAACTAATTGATTTGCTGGTTTTACAAACAGAATGGTCCTCCCTGAAGGATTGCTTGAGGTAAAAATCACATCATTGACTCTTAGTTGTTACAGCACAGAGACGGCATAAAGCACGAGCGGAACATCCTAGCGTACTTAAGGATATTTAATAAATATGTCGATTGGGAGGAAGATCATTGTTCGGGTCATGTGCGTATTAGTAGAGATATTTTTTGCCCAGCAATTCTGCACCGTTTATTAATAAAGTCATGCTTGTGAGGCAACATTATCGTATATGCCTCCAGAGTCGTAATTTCACATTGATTTTTTCCCTTAAGATAGCCTGCAAACGTGTGGAGCCTGCAGCACTGATGCAAGTGAATTACAACTGTTACTGGCATTTCGTTTTATACTATACAGTGCCTTTAAGAGACACATCGTAATTGATTTTCCTGACGCTGTGCCGTTAGGTAAAGTTGCTGTGGCAGCTTATTCAAGTTATCCATATGAATTACTTCATTTGTTCTGTTTGAAAAGATCTGATGTTTAGATGGGTAACTACCAGTGAATGCTTGTCTTAAAAAGCTGTCTGAAAATCCTTTACTGTATAACAGGGTCTAAATACTTCTCCGAATCGAGCCAGCCAGTTGAGTGATTTAATTTACCGTCATCTTAGCCAAGGCTTCCGAATCAGGTCTATTTGTTTGCTAATTGGGGAAACCTGCCGAGAGTACGAGGAGGTAGATAACCAGCAATGGCCAACTTTGACGACTATGGTCGCCAGCACGGAAGGAACGAGTAACACTGTATAGACGCTGTTTTCGGAGAAATCTGACGTCATCAAGTAATGGAGAAGCTTCCGCAATTTATGCTCATTTTCAGTGTATTGTGAACTCCATTGCTCAGAGTCAAATGACTGACAGTTGATTAAGTCGTTAGCTGACTAAATCCAGGGTTATCTCCCTTCCCCTGGCGTGAAGGTTTAATGATTGGTAGATGTCGACTCGACAGGTTCCAATTTAAGGGTTTTCAGGTCCATGACACTGGGTTCCGCCTAGTCAATATTTTGGTCTGATGGAAACGCAGAAAAAATCTATATGTACTTCAAACAGGTCAAGCAGCTGGCATGATGCTTCATAAACATGTTAATAGCATTAGGAGCATGTTCACAGCTGATTTCCTACAACTTATTATAACTTAATCTTTGAAATTGGTTTGATTATTGAGTTGGAATAGCTTCTTGCAAGTTTAAAATGGGAGTATATGTGATGAATTTAATAACCCCATGGGTATAATACTTCATAAATATAATACATTTGATAAAATTTGATGAAAAAAACACCTTAATGTTTTATGATTTAATTTTTTGTCAATTTCAACCAAAAGCACCTATCCGGAGATTGTGTATATTGAATAAAACACTTCAAATAATTTAGTTAATGTTTAGGTTTATCCAGTACATGCAGTCCCTTGAAGGGAAATGGTTATTGGACTATGCTGTTGTTCAACTTATATAATTCCATTATGTTCAAGCTTGAATCTACCAGACATTGAGGGTCAACTTGATTTCTTATCTGGCTGGAGTTTAAGGGCGAACAAAAGACCTGGTGGTCCCTAGACTGGAAACACCAACTTCAATGTGAAATGTATTCAAACTGTTGATTGAGCATTGTTAAGTTAATTCATTTAATTCTTTCTTTATTAATTCCACTTTTACTCAATTATTTCAATCACTTATCAAAATCTAATTCAAGGTCTATTCAATCATGTAACATTGTTTAATTTTTTATCAGACTATCTTAAATAGCAGAAATTCTTTTATTTTTTTTGTTGGCGTCCCTTGTGGGATGCTAACGATTCCCTCAGAGTCAGGCACCAATCACCAGCACTGACTGTCGCAACGGCTAACCAACTCAACCACCAAGACCTCAACAAATTCAACCATTTATACAAGTATCAGTCAATGAAAGTAGCTTCATTAATTGTTGAATGTAATCATTGATTCATATAATAATAAATAAATAATAGTCCATTAGTATACCTCTATTTCCATGCATGAGCATGCTCAAACGCACAATTTGTATTATTACCCTGAAGGAATTGTACTTTCGGTGCTGCTACTAATTAAGGCTCTGCGAGACCCTATAGGTCTGTACTTCCCTGTGTTCAGGTACCCATTTAAACAGCTGGGTGAACTGAGTGCATTGTGTATGAAGTGCCTTGCCCAAGGACACAATACAGTACGAGACCAAGGTCAAACATTTTTGGTGTCTCCACCGGGGTTCGAACCCAGGCCTTTAACACGCTAACCACTACACCTCTGTGCTCCACATATCAGATTGTCAAATGGTGCACCGAGTGGCTGCATGAGGTGTATATAATGATATAAGGAGTTGAGATTGAACATGAGACTTGCTTTTGACACTGACATCCCATCACTGAGGGAAAACAAAGCACTGGATTGGACATTGGTGATAAACAAATATTGGTATGTATGCATATTCAATTTAACAAGATTTACTATCTATTCCTTGTAGTTTTCAATGTAATCAATGATGTAACAAATAATGATAGAAAAGACTTGCCAGCCACAATGGAAATAATTTTGAAAGTGCCGCATTTTACAATAACACCTCATATATGATTTCTTACTGTTGAACATCTGATGAAGGAGTAAGCATATACTGCGAAACGTGTATGTTCCTGAATTGAAGTTATATTTACTCAGGCTGTAAAGGCAGCACAACAGGTACATAAACATATTTACATTTATACAAGATACAAGATAATAGTTATGTACAACAGAGATACATGTTGCAGTTATGGAACACAGTTCTTGAACAAAGACAGACTTATTTCACAATAAATGAATTGTTATCCAGAAAACTTTGTTTTCTCTTATTGTAAAGTAGTTAACCGTTTATTAGCTATTGATATTGATACTTTAACACACAGATTAGAACATTGATAAGCTGTATGATTCATTGATTTGTCTATTGATATTTTGTGTGATTTATTGATTGGTTATCGGTCTGATTAGTTCACAGATTGCCATTGATTAGATATGTTTTACTCTGGTTAATAGAGGGTAGTTGGTTGATAGGCCCATTTATAACAATCTGTTTAGAGAGTGATGTGATCTGTTTGTAGGCTCATTGATTGCCTTAATGCTTGATTATATATTGACACAAGCCATTGGTTGAATAACTCATCTCTCAAAACCTGGCTCAATGATCCAAGTATTTGTTAATGATGTGAATCATGCTATATGTGTTGTGTTCTGTTGTGTTCCAGTAGTTTGTTAACAAGGTCATATATTGGTTGAATTACTTGCTCAATGTTCTCTCTAGAAAACTTTAACACTTTACCTGTGGCTTTTAGAATATTCTGGAATAGCATATATAATATATCTTAAATCAGTAGCGTATCACAGATAACTCCCTTTGTGAATGACTTGTGATTTGTGAATTGTATACTCAGATTAGTTTTTACACTAATTTTTAGAAGCTGCGTGACTTCAAATGATATATATATATATATCTAATGATTTGTTTAAATCCCATGTTCAATCATGTGTTTTAGTGACATGTTCAAATAATGTGTCCCTTATACAAACTATTTTTGTTTCAACACTTGTTAATTAATGAACTCATTGACCAATTAACTGCTATATGCTTTACTCAAAGATGTACCCCATGATTCCACTGGTGCCGTCAATGATGTGCTCAGATGAGTTACTTACAAGATGAGTTTAATGACAAGCTCTAATGGTCTTATCAATGATGTGTTCAAATGAGAAACTTATATGACAAGATTATATGACAAGCTCCATTGGTATCAACAATGATGTATTCAAAGAAGTTACTTAAAAGATGAATTTATAAGATAAGCTCCAATGGTTTTATCAATGATGTGTTCAAATGAGAAACTTGTAGAACATAATTCTGTGATAGGCTCCAATGGTCTTAATAATTATATGTTCAAAGAGGTTATTTACACGAGGAGATCAATTGTTTGTAATCAATGATGTGTTGAAATGAGATACTTATATGAGGAGCTCAATTGTGTGCCATCAATGATGTGTTCAAATGAGTTGTTTTTGTTGATTTATGGACCTTTCACTCGTTGAAACAATCACTTATTGCTTCATCTAGTATAGTTCATCATCAATTCTTCAAATCCTTCATTGCTCCTAGCGTCCCGTTAGCATGTAAAGTGGATGTTAACAGTTCAAAGTGAAGCAAGCGGTTCCAGTTAAAGAGTTTCCTTGATGATGAATATTTCATCCATCCAGTTGTTTAACTGCCCAAGAACAAAGGAAGGGATCTCCAGTGACCTTTTACTTCTGTATAAACAGGGGATCTGAAGGCATTGCACAGTTGTTGTTCTACACATGTGATTGCTCAGCCATTGTTTTGTTGGTGAACTGAAAAAATGTCACTGATTCCAGTAGTATTTATAGTAGGGGGGAGCGGGGAGAGAACATTAAATGTCACAGTGGGCAAGGTGAATCTCTTTCATTTGAGCTTCTGTTTGAAAGCTTGCTTGAATGAAAAGCTTATATGGCTTTTATTTGAATTTTATTGTATTGAACTCTGTTAAGATATATTAGTAAAAGTGTTTTTGTAAGTTACATTTTGTTCTTGTAGACCTTCTATATTGTCATGTAAAAACCAAATTGATAATTCTTTAATCAGAATGTTATTTCAATGGAGAATAATGTAAGTAAATGAATGTTTTCTTATTTTTCTTTTTTTTTTCACTCTAAAATCTTCTTTTATCTGCATGAACAGGACCAAAGCCACATTTGATTTATGCTACCTACTGGACTTATAAAGAGATTATGCAGATCTGTAAAATACAATTTCTGGAATCATTGACTCTCATTCTACCTTAAACTTTGTAAATATTTGCTTTTATATATATTATTTATGTAGCGCTTTGAGCAGATTTCATTGTCTGGAATTCAGCGCTTTATAAATATACATATTATTATTATAAGCGTATGCTGTTTTACTTTTGTTTATTGCAGCAATGTAAATCTTAACCTTTACATGCATTGATAGATATATATAGATCTTTAATAGTACATTAACTTTACTTCTTTATTTTGAATTAACATAAGTGTATCCATCTGTGAAGAAACAAATGAAGAAAGCTTTATAAAGGTTGTTATCTGATAAGAAAACTGCATGTTCTAGCTTTAAAGAGGCAGTAGCACATTTTTTTTTATGAAATAAGTTGATGAAGTGTATTTTTAAAATAATGTCACCAATAGTGAAACACCCTTCTCTCGGAAAATCAAGTTAAAAAATTAGTGTACATGGTTTCGTAAAGCCATGGGAATCATTTTTGTCATAATAAATAATTAAATGTGTTCACAATAAAATGGCCACCATGCAATTTTTGCTTTATTCGCAACACCGTTATTACGACTACAGATAATTGGTTTGTGTAATAAGATGTTTTACCCTCTAAAGTAAATATAAATGACATTAACTATCATTATAAATGGAACATTTGAAAAAATAAAATTAGCAAAAAAAGTGCTACTGCCCCTTTAATATCATGTATAATTGAAACTTTCTTTCATTGCAAGAGGATAGTGCTTCCCAACATGGAGAGAATGGTGGAAACCTCAAGGGAAATTCCAAAACCTATCAAGCGATAGACTTCAACAATGAATCCTCGTTAAATTTGAACTGGGAAGACAAATACAAATATTACCTCGCAACCTTTTAATGAAAGGGGATACAAAGTTAACCTTTCAGGAAATCAATTGAGGATGTTAACACTGTGTTTTCAGCCTTGTCTAAGAACATCAGAAGGTTTCCGCTTACCAAATCCTTCTGTGGTTTTGAAAGCCATCAGTTGTCGCTTATTGTAATGCTTCCACCACCTCGGCTTAAAGCGATACTTTTATGTCCGCATATCCGCCAGGAAGAGCATACCCTGTCATACAGGAATATGAAATGTGCGAGTTGGGATTACAAACATTGTTTCATAGCTGACACTTCTCTGATGTCAATGACATTTTGTTGAAATTCTAAGACTCTCATAACACTATGGCTAACCCTAGAAGGAGACATGCTCTTTTGATGTTCATCGCTTTTCAAATTTCAAAAATAGATTGGATCGAGGTGGCTTTGTGGGCTTTGATCCTGCAATGGTCAGAAATGTTTTAATATCTTTGAAGTTGAAATAGAATTTTCTATTCATATTTTACAAACTTTCTGTTGAAAAAGTAATGTGAAAATTGCTCCTCATTAGAAGATGATATCTACTGTTTGACAAGACTAAAATAAACCGTAACGTACGTGACATTTCAGTTGTTTTGTAAGACAAGCTATAACTTGATGCTTTATTGCTACACAAAACATTTACATATAAGAAAAACAATGTTATTTTGACCTTAAAACACATCATGACATTTGATAGTATTTTACTTATGCAGCAAATGATCTTCACTTTTTCAGGAACTGAAATAGGTATCATTTATCTATCTGCTATTACTGGGAAAACATTAACCCTGTTACATTGAATAAATGATTTTATTGAGAATTTTATCCCTATATCAGATAGGGTATATATATATATATATATATAGTATCTTCATAATAAATGAAGATATCAATGTTCTGAATTCCAATATGCATATATCTGTGAAAAATATTCTTTATTTCTTGCTGAAAATATATCATATTTGAGTAAAGTATGGTTTGTGTTAGAGGCTAATGGCAATGTGACCACAACATGGATGAAATATCGAGAATCTGACCCAGAGTATCCGAATGGGCGGATAAAATATTGCTGATCCAAGGATAAAATACCAAGTTTGTATAAGGGAGCAAGATCGTGAGAATTTGAGAAGGTCGTTATTAGTTTTGTGAGTCCGCTGGGTCAATCCTCATTCTTCAATACCAGAAGCCTCCAAGACGGCAGTGCCAAGCATGGAACCAATGGACGATAAAGTAAAAGATTTCTAGCTCGAGCACAGTGTCAGTGACAAATTGGTTATGTTATGTCAACATTGTAATTATCAATATGGGGGCCGCATGAACGCAATTGGACTTCTTTTTTAGGCAATCTGAAGAAATCGTGTTATTGAGGACTGGGTCTCTTGGACATTTATTTTCCTGTTTTATGGTGCTTGAGGTTTACAAGCCATTGATTGATGCTTGCCACAGAGTGCATGCGTCACATTTTGAGAGCCCAAGCATTGTAAACGTGTCAAGGGGGGCAGAGTCAAATACGCAGAAGTTATGGAATTCATTATTTGCTTTTTATTCTCCTAGTCTCATTGTCATGGGAGAAGCCAATTTAATGAGGATATTAATTTTTGAAACAATTTTCCTTAAACAACACTACTCTTTAAAACTAGGTACAATATGTGTTTTTGAAGAGAAAAAGTAGTTGTTATTTTTGGATGACTGTGAATATAACTGATCAAACATACATCAATAAATAGAGAATATTTTTGTCTGTTTCCAATTCAGTAAAACTTATCTCATGTACATATTTCACAAGTGGCACATATCTTATGTCTTATGTCTTTCAGTGATGAATGAGACCAAAATTAGTCAGCTGTAGTGATTTCTGATGATGTCATACCATTTTTTTTATTATTAGTTAATGAATTGATTACAATAGCAACGTCCTACAATTGTACATAACCACTATGATATATAATAGACAGTGTTCCAGACCAAGTAAATACAATGCACAAAGCAATCCTGGAAATTTAACTAGCACAGACATACAAATGAAAGCAATAATCTGGCCATCACAGACATACAAATAAAAGGCCTATAATAGTCTGACTGTAACAACCTACATCCAACATTCAAATAACATTAAATATAATGTACAATTATGTCATCAAAGTCCAGAATAATTGAAACTGTAAAGATGGATCCAGAAATTCTCAGATCTTGGAATTGGACGTCCCTATCAAAGTACATGGAACATACAGTGACAATTTACTGGGCCGACTGATCCGGGAGGACTGTGATTGAAGACAAGGCAATGGTGATTGGAAGGGGTAGAGTGATGCGTCCACATCTAGCAGTTAGGAAATGAGGGACAGACTTGTCGATACACTACCGCTTCCATTGATTTCCATACGTCTCTGCCTTTGTGCACGGCAGGGCTGGTCACAGTACATATACACACATATATGGACTAGATGCATGGTCTTCACAAGACATAAAGTGTTATTCATTTAAATGGATCACGTATATGATCTGACGGTGTGACTTTAATTTTAAGAAGGTCAAAAAAATGTCCATAGATAACTCAAACTTGGGAGTTCATTCAATAAGACAAGTTAATGTCTGCTGGTGTCCCTTTAAAAATATCGTCTTATGCATGGTAGTTTCCTTCCCTTTAACTATATGCTGCGATGCTTGAAGGTGCCACTGGTTCCCTTAAAGTAGATGACAAAGAGCTTGGTGGTTTCATTGTTTCCCTTCAGTAGATTACATAATGCTTGGTGGTTTCATTGTTTCCCTTTAAATATATGACATAATGATTGGGGTTTCATTGTTTCCCTTTAAATAGATGATATAATGCTTGGTGGTTGCATTATATTTCCCTTTAAATAGATGACATAATGCTTGAGGTTTCATTTTTCCCTTTAAATAGATGACATTATGCTTGTTTTTTTAATTGTTTCTATAGATGACATAATGTTAGATGGTTTCATAGTTTCCCTTTAGATGACATAATGTTAGATGGTTTCATAGTTTCCCTTTAGATGACATAATGTTAGATGGGTTCATAGTTTCCCTTTAGATGACATAATGTTAGATGGTTTCATAGTTTCCCTTTAGATGACATAATGTTAGATGGTTTCATAGTTTCCCTTTAGATGACATAATGTTAGATGGTTTCATAGTTTCCCTTTAGATGACATAATGTTAGATGGTTTCATAGTTTCCCTTTAGATGACATAATGTTAGATGGTTTCATAGTTTCCCTTTAGATGACATAATGTTAGATGGTTTCATAGTTTCCCTTTAGATGACATAATGTTTGATGGTTTCACAGTTTCCCTTTAGATGACATAATGCTTGGCGGGTCTCTGTATCTAGACCACTTTATGCTTGATTGTTTCCCTGTAACAAGATATTCATTAACTCATTTAACAAGACAACCAATGAGCCAAACAACCAATATCTCCATGTTGCTTAGACTACTTGAAGTTGTTCACCAAATAATTACCATACCATCAAATAACAAACGAAACTCTTACCCGGCCTGAAGATTTGAATTTTATAACTGCAGAAAGAGGGTTAACCTAAGCATTACTACATGTCCTTGGTGTTGTTGCTTTAACCAGATCACTAATAGTCCAGCCCCTATAAGCAGATTATGACCCTTTTGGAAATCAAATCTTAGATCTGTTATTCATCCATCGACTGGGGATTTGTTCAGAGGCCTGATGGTCAGGGAGGCTAGGATGACAAGACGAAATGTTTACATGTCATTGTTTTTCAAATCAGAGTAATGCTTTCTTCTAATTTTCCTGGTCAAGGCACTGAATTACTGGCTTGGAACTGATGAGTTTGATTTCCAGGATTCAAAGAGTTCGATTGGAATTCACTTTGGTTCGGGTCACGACCTCAAGCATTGAGCGGATTCTTGAAAGAAAACATCTTCATGCTTTGCCAGTTTGCTATTAGGGAAGAAAAGCTTGTTTTTTCTTCATTGACAAGTGTCAAAAGAGCAAGAAGATGGTGAGCCAGAACAGACACTCTTAAGGAAGATGTTTTCAGTGTTCTATCCAATGAAGGATAGTCGCTCTGTCTATCCTTCAGCAGTAATCAATGCTGGAGGTAGGTCGGGAATTAGATCATATAACTCCTTACTGCGATTTTAGTATGTTTCATATTACAACATCAAACATGAGAGGGATCTGGATTGTTTTACATTAAACTTGCACATACTAACTTATGAATGAATATCCCCTACAAAAAAAAATCCCTTGAAAACATATTACTGCACCATTGCCACAAGGAAAATTTTACCATCGCCACAACCCATCCGCATAAATTATAAAATGAGTTGCGGATATGGTTTGGTAATATATCCAAAGGGATCCCCACCCTATCCAATAAAGCCATAAACCATCCACAGGTAGTCCATATGCGGATATGGTTTGGTAATATATCCAAAAGGATCCCCACCCTATCCAATAAAGCCATAAAACCATCCACAACTAGCCCAGAATGGAGCTGCGGATATGGTGTGGTAATATATCCATAGGGATCCCCACCCTATCCAATTCAGCCATAAAACCATCCACAGGTTGTCCATATGCGATCCCCACCCTATCCAATAAAGCCATAAAACCATCCACAACTAGCCCAGAATGGAGCTGCAGATATGGTGTGGTAATATATCCATAGGGATCCCCACCCTATCCAATAAAGCCATAAAACCATCCACAGGTTGTCCATATGCGATCCCCACCCTATCCAATAAAGCCATAAAACCATCCACAACCAGCCCAGAATGGAGCTGCGGATATGGTGTGGTAATATATCCATAGGGATCCCCGCCCTATCCAATAAAGCCATAAAACCATCCACAACTAGCCCAGAATGGAGCTGCGGATATGGTGTGGTAATATATCCATAGGGATCCCCACCCTATCCAATACAGCCATAAAACCATCCACAGGTTGTCCATATGCGATCCCCACCCTATCCAATAGAGCCATAAAACCATCCACAAGTAGTCCAGACCCGCATTTGCATATATTTGCATAAAACCGTCCACAGGCACTCCGGTAATTTAATGCTTTAGATATACAATATATATGCAAAACAAAAAACAAAAAACATAGTACACTTCACGATTTTTAATAGTACAAAATAAATACTATAATATTAATGTTCATCTTGAGATCTTGCTACTCTACAAATATATACATATAAATATCCTTGAAAGGAATTCAACATTCAACTGTGTTCAGGAACACTTCGTTTTGAGATTCAGCAACTTCTTCATGATCTTGGAATCTCCAGGTCACTTTCGAGGGCCATGGGGATCACGGTGAGCGCGCTGAGCTCCTGAAAAGTAGAATAGTAAGAATATAGATACCATGGTACAAACAGGCAAGTTACAAATCACATGATATGAAAAGACTTTTTGATATATATAGACCATAACCATTGGCACATTCATGTCCCATTACATAAAGGACATTCATACCCACAGGACTCTTGCAAAATATAAAGAAAGCAAAAGAGATATTATATCTTTGGAAATACCTAATTTCCGGAATGCCTTCCTCAGGCTGCATATCTTCTTGGACAGGTGGTCGGTGTACTGTGAATAACAGGTGCAACACCCGGACGGCAAACACTGGAAACAAAGAACAGTATTAGTATTTCAATAAATTAGTCATGATTGCATATAGTAAAATGATTTTAATGTTTTCAAACTCTTCAAATTGTTATTCAAATTCATATGATATGACAATATATATATATATATAGAAAACAAATGAACTCAGCTTGGAGTAGTGTAACTGTTCCTTTAAATTTAAATGTTTAATTTAAATGCTTAATATGAAATGACAATATACATCATGTTAAATTCGCACCTTCAATGGCTTGAAGCACAGTTTTCACTGTGCTGCCGTCTTGAACCCTAGAACTTGACTTGACTTGAGTATCTAAACCAACATAAACATTTGTAAGTTCTGGTTCAAACTATAACGAATATTTATAATATAATCAAATAAATTAGTAAAATAATGAATTATTACAAAATGTGAAAAAACATGATTCATGATTAATGACTGATAGCAAAAGTTGTATGTAAAATATAATCAGTCTGACTGGATGCATATTAAGGTTGTAATTTGTAATCTGCAATAAATTAACTAACCATGACCGTTAGTGTCCATTAAAGTAATCAATCGGCTTGATTGGGTGCATATTCAGAAAGAAGATTATCAATTAAAGAAGCTAATTGTAAATTTCAATGCCAAACCCACCTTCAACAGACCTTGAATAAACATCGTCTGAGAGTTGTGTCCACAAGGTTAGTGTATTTTCTGTCCGGTTCAGCCGACACTGAAATCAATATTGACATTTTAATGAATAAGATACAAACTATTTGATGAAAATAAAAAGATTTTGAAAAGTATAATCCAAAATAAATCTTATTAACTGATAAACATATACTGAACAAAAATAGTCATGAATAATAATATCTTTATAAGTTGAGTAACTAGTGAAATATTATTCTTGATAATCATAAAACATCAAATATCCCTTACTCAACAGATTACAAATAATCAAAATCAATTTAATATTTAATATTATATAATTAATATTTAACATGTAAATACTTTTGAAGAGTATAATGACAATAAATGTGTTTATGATAAAAATAAGAATACAGGGTATTTTAACCAACAAACAATTGTTTGGAATTCTTTATAAAACAACAAAATTAAGATTTGTAAGTCAAACAAATATAATTGATTAAATTGGTAAAATAAATATGGATTAAAAAACCTTTAAAACACAAATGCATTTTTGACTATTAATGACTCACAGCAAATTTATCTGTAAAATGTTATATTAGCAATCAGCCAGTCTAGATACATTTCGAGAACATCAATTAAGGAAAACAAATGTCTTGATTAATTGTTATTTAACAATTTGTTTGTTTAAACAACAATATGCAAGCATCTCAAGTCTTACCTTGAGAGGTTACATCATTTCCTGTCTGAGAGTAGGTTACATCATTTCCTGTCTTTCCCCAGACCACCTGTCTGTCATGGCTGAGTGCACAATCACCTGTGTTAAGAAAAGTGACATGTTTATATAGACTGGTTTTTAAAATAAATTTAACATATATTCCTAATTCAAATCATAATCTGATACAAATTAAAGCAATATATTGCATATAAATATCACAGATACCTTTGTACACATGCCATGAGACATGAGTGCCTTTTTACAAATGAAGCCAATCTTATGTCAGAAAATGTTACTCAGTCTGTTCATGGAAATGGGTGAATGAAATTAGATTGATACATTTGGAATGCAGTGATAATAAGTACTTACCTTGGATTAATCAACTGAGAAATCTTGTACTTCTTGGTCTTGTGAACTGTAAAGGTTGGGGAGCTTCCTTCTTCTTGTTAAGAATAGCCACTATGGAGAAAACTATACTGCAGCAAGACTAAGGAGGCTTCTGATTGGCTAAAATTGGTTTATCTGATCATAATGGCAAAATACTTCTTTATATATTGGTTGTGACAGTTTGTAATATATAAAGGATTTGAATTGACTATGAAGAATATTTGTTTTATCTATCAATTGTAAAACACAAGCAAATGAAAAGCACTAAATACTGAGAATGCTTCTGATTGGCTAAAATTTATTTATCTGATAATAGTGGCAATTATTTGGTTAAATATGACAGTTTGTGATATTTAAGGGATTTGATCATGAAATATTATGAAAAGGTTTGTTTCTATCAATTTATTAAACTAAAAAATGAAAAGGACTCATGAAGTTTAATTTGGTATTTTATTTCCTTCATTACATGAAATTTGTGCCAACTGTGTCAATTGTTGATTAAATCAATGAAAGAATAAATGTAAACTAGATATCAAAGTCTTGACTGTGAAGTACAAGCAAGCAAGTTTACATGAAATACATAATAATACAAACATAAATAAACATTTTGACCAAATGATTTGTTTTAGAACATCTCAGAGCTAATATGTGAGTAAAATGTATTTTTCATTTGGTATCAATAATCCACTGTGATAAACTGTGATAAATACTTAGGTTATTAATTAGATATACCTTCACAGCCAGTTTACAACTTGAAACAACATTCAATCAAATACACAGCGCCCCTCCACATCACTGCTCAGTTCTTAAACATTCAAATTGGTTAATCTAATGAAATGTATACAGTAATTAAGCTACTTGTTAAGCAATCCATTAGGTGTTTTTAAAATGTATATTTGGTGTCATTCCTGTAATCTGACCATTGGACAGTTATCAATTAATTAAGCTCCACCCATTTCAAGTCTGATGACCAATAGTTTTGCACTTGTTTGTTGTTGCAATTTCTCAGAGGTATACACATTTTAGTGATTGTAAATATGTAAAGACTGCACTTGTTTTATACAACTTTGTCAAGTATTTCAATTGATTGTAATTTAAGGTCAGAGAAAATTAAAATTAAACTTAAATTATTTTTATTTTTATTTCTTTCTGATATCTTCACTTTGGCGAAGTGTATAATTATTTATTAAAGAATATTTTTAACTTCAACAATTTTAATGTAGGTTTTGTAATGCATACATACAATAAATATATATTTCATGCAATTTTTATCTTTAATAAAAAATATGGATGATTATTTCAATCGCATATATTGACATGGGATGAATGTTTATATCTCAATTGTGTAAAATTAATATATTTTGAAATACCAATTGAATTAATGAGTTTGATAATTAAATAGAATAGTGATATTTCTACATCACAACCCAAATTGACAATTCAATTTTTATCTTTAATAAAAAATATGGATGATTATTTCAATCACATATATTGACATGGGATGAATGTTTATATCTCAATTGTGTAAAATTAATATATTTCTAAATACCAATTGAATTAATGAGTGTGATAGTTACATAGAATAGGCATATTTCTAAATCACAACCCAAATTCTTTAAAAGATAAAAATGGGCTATTTTTATATATTTACAAACACTAAGCTCTGGATTTTCAGTCATGTGAAGATATGCCAAAACTTTGTTGACATAAGACTCACATATTCAAATAACATAAAACTTTTAATTAAATTAATGAAAATTAACCTGACGTTTAGTTTTAAAAAAATAATGTTGAATCTTACACCAAATGTATTAAATTGTTTATTTGAAGATAGTAAGTAAAATGTACGAATGTAATATTTATTGTGTAAGCTATCAAATTATGGTCTCTGATATATATATTTACATTGGAACCTGCTCTCTCTCTGTTTAAAAAAGTAATACAAGTAACACCACAGTCATTTAACACGATTTGAAATAACAATAATTTGAGAGATGAATAATTATTTTGCAATCATATTTGACACACCTTTAGAAAAAACATAGTTCTTATCAAAACTAAATGTTTAAACCTTATTTCCTTGCCCATTCATACTGTTATAAACATATTTTTGTATGTTGTGCTTTTCTCAGTATTGCATGAATGAATATTGTGTTAAGTATAATTTTGTACCGAAGACGTATTTACATAGGCGTAATGCATCTTTACCAATCCATTAAATTTTAAAAATAAATATTGTTTAAACCAGAAGGATGATGGTGATCAACAAAGTTTTTTTTATAGTCTAAACTCAAATCATAAGCTTTCTTTATCATATCTTAAGTGCTAACATCAATTCAATCTGTTTTCACAATAACAGGACTTGTTTGGCTTTTTTACCAACGATTTTTTACCAATACTTTTAACAGAGGACTTTTCCCTTGAATTTACCACAGAGACTTCATATAATTACAATCTATAAGCAGCCAACTTCACATCGATGCCCATCCGTAGCATTCCCAAAAAGCCAGTTATCTTGTGTTCATTTGTGGCTATGCTGTGGACAACAGGGACTCGGTAGTGGATATGTTACCGTAACATATTCAGATACGTTTGAGGGTCAAACAGCCAATGGATACATCGTTGAAACCAATCCACAAAGGCAGCTATCTTGTGCTCTTTCTTGGCTATACTGTGGATAACCCAGACTCGTCAGTGGATATGTTACCGTAACATATCCAGAAAAGTTTGAGGTTCTTACAGCCAACGGATACATCGTTGAAACCCATCCACATGACCCATCCACACCACGTCCGGATCTGATCCGCTAGCGGCAATGGTAAAATTTTGCTCTAACTACCTGAAAAGATGCTGTGGTGCTACTGTGGATATATTGCCTAAACATATTTTTCAGGATATTTTTTTTGTAGGGGATAATATCAAAGTAATGGATGGTGTATGTAAATCAGGAAAATCTGTAACATCTAATAAAGACTAACATAAGAGAGAGTACCATATTTCCTCCAATAAGCGCCGGGTCTCCAATAAGCGCCGGGCCTCTAATAAGCGCCTGGGAGGGTCAAGGGTATACATGAGAAAATAAGTGCCCGATCTCCTATAAGCGCCAGGTCTCTAAAAAGCGCCGGGTCTAACCATTAGAGTAATGCTTCCTTAGTTGACTTCAATTTTCTATTAAAGAAATAAGCGTCGGGTCTCCATAAAGCACTGGGCCTCTACTAAGGGCTGGGGGTCACGGGGTGATGAGAAAATACGAATGCTTATTAGAGGAAATACGGTAATTGTGTTATACCAAATACCTCAGAAAACAAAAGGAAGAGAGCACACTATATTTATGACTGGTAATTTCAATATTTGATCTCACAGCTCACTTTAATATAGCTTTGTTTTGAAATGTTCATTACGTTATTAAATGTTTTCCAAATTATTCAAAACTTTTGATATTTTAAAAGGATTTCAATCACATCAACTATACTTTTCAATTCTGCAA
Source organism: Gibbula magus (assembly GCA_936450465.1). Lineage (NCBI taxonomy): Eukaryota > Metazoa > Mollusca > Gastropoda > Trochida > Trochidae > Gibbula > Gibbula magus. The sequence continues at coordinate 59,488,159 of OW388294.1, forward strand.
AGAGGAATGAATTTCAACTTTGAAAATGAAATTTGTATTTCTGTGTAAGCATTGATTTCAAATTGAAAATATTGGACCTTGAATCCAGACAAAAACTGTGAAAGATGTCTAAATATTTTGATTCATTATGTGATGTGGTGAAATGCCTTTAACCGCAAAAATCAATATTTCATATTTGATCCGTCCCAAACTCAAGTTATCAATTGTGAAGGAAAAGTTAAGCCTTGCGTTCAAGCTCTCTCCCATAACTCTATTTGTTCATTTCCAGCATTGTTATGTCTTTTTTAAACGCACAAAAATTACCAGTTTTATCGATATCCCTTCACAGATCATGGTTCGTGTGCCAGAAATTGCAGCTGAGTCATTTTATGATATATCAGGAGTCCCTTCAGAAAAAATAGAATTACAGAAATGGATTTCCAAAATGTTCGCCGCTCCCCTTTCCAAATTGGTTCGGACAATTCTGACAGGGGGTGCTGCATATTGAATAAGGACGTAACACTGTGTGTGTTGTGCTTAAAGGTAGGAACACTTGCTGAACATTGGGGAGAGACTTTTAACATGCTTTTGACGGCAACTCAATATGATCGGCGATATTTTGGAGAAAATTTGTTGGGAAACTTCAACTTGGTCAAGATGGCCGCGATTAAATAATCATGAGAGCATTGCCCTAATGGTCTTCCATATCATGTTTTGTGTAATGTTTATTACAGAAATAATTCAAGATTTAGAGAAATTATATCAGTATTAGATTAATTTTGTTTTCCATTCCAATGCTGTGACAATGATTGAAGGAGAATTTATGATTTTTGACATGAATTTGTTATATACATATGTACACAGTCATGTTATATATGTAACAGTTGTTCTCATTCATCAACTTAAATAAGATTTCAGTAAATAAGTTTGAAAAATAGCCAACCTGAATATGGTAGTGTAAATTTGTCAAGTCAATTTTGAAATGCGTGCAAATAGCAGAATTTCATATTATACTAAAACAAGTAGTTGTCACTAAGGTGACATGATCCCTCGCCGCAAATTAATACTTCAAAATTGAAAAATAATGTCAGGATCAGCAAAAACGACTGCATGGGCCTGAAATTTTCATAAAAGAACCACTTGTGTAAGATAATGATGTGAATCCAATGAACAGTTCTTGTCATATTGATGCCCCTGAAAAGCTAAACACGTCGACAAACTCAAAGTTCTGCTGTGACCTTGAAAATAATGTCAAGGTCACCAACATCTAATCATGCAGTCCTTTGTCTTCCCTTGGAGAAGCTATATGTTTAAGAAATGAAGAGAATTCAGTGAATGGTTCTTGAGATATCCCGCTCACAAGCTTTACATGTACATTAACATGTAGAAAAATTCCACTGTGACATTGAGAATAATGTCAAGGTTACCAAAATCGAATCAGCCCTTTGTCTTCCCTAGGATGTTCCTTGTGTTAGATATGTTGATATTCCGGTGAATAGTTCTTGAGATATCCCTCTGACAAGCTGTACATATACATTAACATGTCGAAAAATTCAAAGTTCCGCTGTAACCTTGAGAATAGTGTCAATGTCACCAAAATCTAATCAGCCCTTTGTCTTCCCTTGGAGAAGCTACGTGTAAAATAGGAAGAGAATCCAGCGAATGGTTCTTGAGATATCCCGCTGACAAGAGTAAAATGACAAAGTCTCGTTATTACCTTGAACTGAAGGTCAAGGTCACAAAACTCTATAGGAAAATTACTCTCCCCATGATGAACCCATATGTGAAATATGAAAAGAATCTAGTGAAAGGTATTTGAGTTATTCCATATTCCATTTCGTACGGACATACAGACAGACGCAGTCGAATACTATATCCCCCGCTTCGCGCTAAATGCATGGCGGGGGATAATCAATTGTTCAAGTTCACATGCAACTTCTACTTTGGAAAAAAATCCTTTAATCAAAATTTATCAAACCTTTAATCAAATAAATGAGTTATGAGTTGTTTGGATTTACAACTTCTGTATTGCAAGATTGCTACCTTTCGATGTTGATGCAAAAACTGTTATCAAAACTAAATGAAAGCTAATACCATCCCTATTTCAAAGATGAACACATTGCAACTTCAACTGTTCCAGATGGAGGAACAACTCATGAAGGAGCAGCAGGAGGAGCAGGATGCTTGTAGCTACATGTCTGAGGGTTAGACCCCTTTCATCAGACTTGTGAAACATAGTTTTCATCTGTTCCTGACACTATTGATAAGGATGTCAATCCTTTCTAAGTGATATGCAGAATACTCGTCAGGAAAGTGAATAATCAGGTATTGGCCACTACCTAAAGATGGGTTGACAACAGTACAACTGAACAGGGTTAGTCTTGTCTTCAATCATAAAGTCTCAAGCTTGCCTACACATACAGTCACTTATTTACATCCATATAATTAAATAAAACAGCATTTTCTATGCATCAACATAGTCATAAAGTGCTTAAAGCAATAGACAACATTGTCATAACATTCTTGAAGCACCGACAACATTATCATAAAATGCTTGAATCACCTGACAACATTGTTATAAAGTGCTTGAAGCAGTAAACAACATTGTCATAACATTCTTGAAGAATCAGACAACTTTGTCATAAAGTGCTTAAAGCACCAGACAACGTTGTCGTATAGTACTTGAAGCACAAGGCAACATGGTCATAAAGTGCTTAAAGCACCAGACAACTTTGTCATAAAGTGCTTAAAGCACCAGACGACATGGTCATAAAGTGCTTAAAGCACCAGACAACGTTGTCGTATAGTACTTGAAGCACAAGGCAACATGTATTCACTTGAGGAAATTTCCCCTATGGTTATAATTTTTCGAAAGGAAGACTGAAGATCAGAAAGCGGAGTCTGTTTTCAATCCAACAACCACTTTTCTGAGGATAATCAGAAATTTATCAAATTCAATCAGTAAATTATTACATTAAACACATCAGATCAAATTTACCAATGCTCCAAAGACTTTCTCCTCCTGATAATCAATGATTCAACAAGTGAATAAAAGATCAAAACGAAGACATCAGAATTCTCACTTTTATTGTGCGAACCTGGTTAGTGCTTTAAAGCATCACTGACCATGCAGACACTTCCTCTAGTGTCCTGTACTTATCTTCCCATTAAAGGAGTCAGACCTTAATTATACATCCATCACTATTCTCATCAAGATGATTAAAGAACCACTGTATCCCCAAATGTATAACAATGTTGTCCAATCATGGTATATATCCAACTGTTCTTGGTAACCTTTCATAAAACTAAGATCCACACTATTAAAGGTGTTGCTGTCTGCACTCCATGTTATTGTACTGCAGGACCTTAGTTTCATTGTGGTTGGTTAACCCTTTACAAGTTATATCATTATTAAGACAAGGCTATCTATGGATGATCAACTTCTTTAGTTAACAATTGCAACATTTCAATATAGATCCTTATACCATTTTCAAGCATCAACAGTTATAAGGATTTTTACTGATTGTTGCAAATTGGTAATTAAAGAAGTTGATCATCTATAAATATCCTTGTCTTCTTCATAGAATGCCTGTCAAAAGATTCATGTGAATCACCTAAAACTTCATCATCTTAAACATATCATGATTGAGCACACGTATGCAACATCTGACAAAGCTTCTAAACCATCCACCCAGGGTTCCATCAGTCCTTACCATGAGATATTTTGATTTTGTTAATATTTTTCAGACATTGCACTAGGGCAAGGATCATGAATAATTCTACAATATGTCATGTTTCTTCAATAACATTGCAAAACAAAATACAACAAACTGATTATAAAATAAGATTTTGAAATATTTATCTCATTTAACAAGGTAATATTAAGTAGACCATGTTTTTCTGCTCATATCATACTTTGTCTAGCAATATCATAGTTTTTGCTCAGGTAATACCAATAGTACATTCGTGTCATAAAAATAGTATGACATGAGACTTATAAATCCTCTAACAACAAACGACAGTACTGGTAAAACGCGTTTGAATTTACATTTTGAAGAGTGACTCATTCGATGATACCCTATTTGATTTTATGATGGAAAGAATTTAAATCACATCAAATTCCCAATCAAATAGCGACTAACCTTCCCATTAAAAAATATGATTACCAATTTTAACTTTTGACACTTTAGATATGATCATCCAACTATTAGTTGACCAGTCAGGTCATGAATTGGGAGGTGATGGTCAACTTTGCCACAGAAGTGACAAATCATGCAAGATATAAATAATTAAACTAGCAGTGGTCAATAACTTGAATAAGAGTAGACAGAGCATCAAATTGCTTGTAAGTGTTCAACTGCATGCATACTCTACGAGTCTACGATGATCTTCTGATATTGATTGTAAGTGATCAACTGCATGCATACTCTACGAGTCTACGATGATCTTCTGATATTGCTTGTAAGTGTTCAACTGCATGCATACTCTACGAGTCTATGATGATCTTCTGATATTGCTTGTAAGTGATCAACTGCATGCATACTCTACGAGTCTACGATGATCTTCTGATATTGATTGTAAGTGATCAACTGCATGCATACTCTACGAGTCTACGATGATCTTCTGATATTGCTTGTAAGTGATCAACTGCATGCATACTCTACGAGTCTACGATGATCTTCTGATATTGATTGTAAGTGATCAACTGCATGCATACTCTACAATGATCTTCTGATATTGATTGTAAGTGATCAACTGCATGCATACTCCACGAGTCTATGATGATCTTCTGATATTGCTTGTAAGTGATCAACTGCATGCATACTCCACGAGTCTATGATGATCTTCTGATATTGATTGTAAGTGATCAACTGCATGCATACTCCACGAGTCTATGATGATCTTCTGATATTGCTTGTAAGTGATCAACTGCATGCATACTCTACGAGTCTATGATGATCTTCTGATATTGCTTGTAAGTGATCAACTGCATGCATACTCCACGAGTCTATGATGATCTTCTGATATTGCTTGTAAGTGATCAACTGCATGCATACTCCACGAGTCTATGATGATCTTCTGATATTGCTTGTAAGTGATCAACTGCATGCATACTCCACGAGTCTATGATGATCTTCTGATATTGATTGTAAGTGATCAACTGCATGCATACTCCACGAGTCTATGATGATCTTCTGATATTGCTTGTAAGTGATCAACTGCATGCATACTCTACGAGTCTACGATGATCTTCTGATATTGATTGTAAAGAATTACAACCAAAGTCTTCATCAGTAAGGTCTTATACACAATGTGAAGTAAATATAGATGGACAGCATCAATTCCTATATTATAGGAAAACCTTGGCCTTCATGCAACTTTCAATAAAGGTAAACCTTCTATTAACCAATATTACATCTGACAATTGGATATCCTTGTAGTACACTGGTCCTGGACAAACAATATCAAATCCCACATAACATTGCAACCTTGGCCTCCACTTCTCTAAGGTTAGTCTAATGGCTACCAAATATAATATTGCTTCTGACAATGAAGATCTGGTCATGCAGTTATTAGTGGACTGGTCTGTCATGGAACAGGCAGAGAGTGTCAGCTTGTGCCCCGGTAGTTACAAATCATGCAAGGTATAAATAATGAAGTTAGTAGTGGTCATTGGGGTCAAGGAGAGTGGACGGAGCATCCAATGACTTATTAAATGGTCATCTGCAAGGACACTCTCATTGTCTGTTTGATATTAATGAAGCTACTAAATAATATATTTTCTGAGAATTGTAAGGTATATGTGAATGGTAAAAATACCCTTCATTATATGCAAATCTTGGTCTCTTGCAATCAGTACATCATGGTAATGTTCCTTTAAATATCATTTAAGATATTTGGATTTTCTTTGCAGTAATTAATTACTCAGACAAAGATGTATCCACTGATGGCACATAAAACAAGATCAAATCTCACAATATCTATAACATCCTTGGCTTCCACCTCCTCATACCAACCAAGGTTAACCTAATTGTTACCCAATCCCACTCCTGACACCTAAGATATGGTTGTTCTCCTTCAAGTGGACCTGTTAGTCATGAATCAAGCGGTGTTGGTCAACCTGTGCCCCGGTAGTGACAAATCATGCAAGGTATAAATAATGAAGCTAAGAGTGGTCAGTAGGGTCAAGAAGAGTGGATTGAGCATCCAATGACTTGTAAGTGGTCATCTGCAAGGACACTTAATGGAAAGCACTGACCACACGTTAATGTCCGATTCTATTGATTCTTCTGCGTTAATTAGAAACGTGAATATTGCTTTGTTGCTCTTATAGTGATGCTTTAGTAACCTTGAGATTAACAGTTTAGAATATCTGGTCTTTTAATTATTTATGCCTTCTTTTACTTTTTAATTAAATTTTTTATTGGGAATACTGGTCAGGATAGATATATGATTAGTAACGTTGAATGTTATTCAGAAAATCTTGGGATTAAATGTTTAAATAAGGATTTTTTTTACCTGTTTTATGATTTGTCTAATTTCCCTTCTTTTAGGGAAATATATTCATACCGGTAATATTTGAATGAAAAGAGAGAGAAGATTGTATTGATCATACAGTGCAACCATGGATGCAATACCAAAGGATGCCACATTTACCAAGGGATGCCACTGGTATCATATCAAAGAGATGCCACATGACCAAGGGATGCAACCATTATCATTGGATTTGCCACAATCACCAAGCGATGCCACCATTTCAAAGAATTTGAGTAAGTGAGATTCAAACATGAGCATTGAAACCCAATTATCCAAGACAATTATCTCTGACTTTTGTGGCCATGTTTCAGACAGTCTAATTTTTGCACAGTTTGAACTTAGTCATGAAGTATCGCCAGGGGTGTCTGAAGCAGTTTGAAATCAAACCAATTGAATCAGTTGCCCTGTCTCAGCCACTCACTGGTATTCAGTTACTGATTGACTTGCTGGCCTCTCTCTATCACTGGATGATTGTCTATGGCTGAACGTGTTTACCATGTACAGTGTACAAACACAGAACAATTCACCTTGGCCTGCATGGTGTTTTCATTTACAATGTAATAGTTTATATAAACTACCAGCATAGCAAAACAAGCTGATACAGAACATTAAAATCATTACATGATCATCTTTGAATATGCATGATAACCTAAAGAAATATAAGAACATGGATGTATATATATGTGTACATGTATTTTTCCAGTTATCTATGTAATGTTTAAATGTATTCATGAAAGTATATCAACCTCAAATATGATGATGAATGAGAATACGTCCACTTTTAGGGAACTATTTGTTCAATTTTGTTTTCAATTTTACTTTGTATATATTACCCTGGTAGTTGGGAAAAGAGCTCCACAATCCAAAGGGAACATTGACACTAAGTTTAATGGTGACAGAAATAACTTCCTCATGTTTCATCAGCTGCTGTTTGATGTCTAACTATAAGTTAAATCAAACCATTGAAATATCTGAACCATTATGATGCTTACATGTCAATAGAATTCTTACCACTTACTGCTTACCATAAACTTGTCAATAGAATTCTTACCACTTACTGCTTACCATAAACTTGATTGTTAATAAAAAAAACTTCGGCGCTTTGAATTATCTATCTAGCTTTAAATGATCTGATCTACCTATGCATAAATGTTTCAACACAATCTTGTTTCACTTTCACAGTTGACGTTTCTTGGATCACTAATAACAATCCAACTCATTTGATAGAAATAATGTAGCACCTGCAACACATGCTTGTTTAACAACTCAATGCATTTTATAATTGAAAATACAGTTTACTAATGGTTTTTAATCAACAGTGCTTGAAAATCAAATTCTCCTGGGGAAAGTTTTACAGCCTCCCATTGTCAGTAATCTACTTCCCCCAAATGATTTTCAGGAACTTTAAATTTAAATCTTTAAGTGCTCCAAAGTCTTGGATAGTGACTATTTATGTCATCAGCCAGTCAAGGCATCTTAGCGTTATCGGCATCGACTTAGATTGAAGAATTTGCCAAAGTCGGTAAAAATCTTGGCATGGAAATAAATTTCTGCTAAAAGACTTCATCAACAGGATGTTTTAGTGGATGAGTTCACAAGTCACTGGACCATTTCTAACCTTCCAGATTCCAGCGGCTGGAGGTTGTCAACCGATATATTTGAAAACACTTTCATTTCCTCCTCCTTGGTAAAATGTAGAATAAGGGGAAAAACTTGTGTGCCAAATGTGGTCTCATTTTGGTCTAAATGAGATGTCATTCAAGTGTTTTAACGAGTTTGAATGTGAATGAGTTTTCTATCGTTGCGTCTGGCCATATTATTAGGTTTCAAATTCTACGTTGCATGAATATCTCAAACTCAAACAGGTTATATGAAAAAGATATGGAGCACAAATTTAATTGGTTTGATTAAATCTCTTGAAACAACTACTTAATACATAACATATTTACATCCTGTGGTAATTAATTTTCACTGATTTTGAAAACAAATCTTCTTTATAGAGTTAATGAACTGAAAACAGATTTTAAAATATTAATCATTTTTAAAACATTTAATTGTTGATTGAAATCATGATTTTTAAAAATCTGTATTTTTAAATGCAACTAGATAGTTTATTCATTGATAAGAATATAGGTTTAATTCAGAAGAGAACCAAGATATTTCTTTACCTACCTTTCAAAACCCAAAAAAGCAATTTGAAAAAACTTTAACCAAATCAAATATTGTATAAGTGGAATTGTACAATGGAGAGCAGGGTTTATGTAAGGAAATGAACTATCATTTTTATCTATGACAAACTTTATATAATTCATTTTTTCAACTGTTGATTTAAGAGTATTAAATTAATTTGACTGATGACATAGCAGAATTAAGAAATGTAATCTTCATCAAAGGTAATCCCCTTTGGTAGATTCTTGTTGCTGTTTACAAAAAGGAAATAAATGAAATAATGTTATTCTTGATAAAATTTACAAGGGAACGCTACGAATGTTATGGATGGTTGATGACAGTGGTTTGTCATTCAAAAAGGAAACAATTTTCTGTCAAGGGAAATTCATTTGCAACAAATGTAATCTAAAAACAAGTTATTGAAGACGAAATTCAATTCCATAATAATTCACATTCAGAATGAATATAGCAATTTAAATGAATATGTCCTGATTGCCAAAATGCATTTGGGATTAAGGAAATAGTAAACTACTTTAAAAACACTATTTTCCAGGATTAATCTTCTAGCAATATCACTTCTCAAGTCAAATTGTGTGATTCAAAGTTTCAAATTGAAATTAGAATTGAGTAATTTCTCCATTGAGACTTTAACGATCAAATTAAAGAGTGTCTCGTGTAAAAAATTATCTTTGATTGTTTTCTTTGACATCAAGGAAGCGTAGAACGGCACTGAAACATTCATGTTTCTTAGACAATAACGCCAACTTCAATCAGAATATTTCCGATACTTAATGGAATTCAATACTTGGCAGTTCAGAAATATCAAACCAGATTCTTTATTTACACATGTTTGCACTTGATGGAATACATGTACTCGTTAATCACTGAGATTAGTCAAATGCTCTATGTTTTTTGCATCGACAGCATGTAAAGACATGATTAAAATGCTCATAATTAAGCAATGTTGGCTTGTCAGTTTGGAAGTTAATGACTTAGTTTAAATGCTCATAATTAATCCATGCAAGATGTTCACATTAGAACTATTGGACAATGAAGCAGAATTAGCTTTATTTAATTTTTGCTCAACTCTTGATTAATATTATAGGCGTTCCAATGATGAGCAACATTTTTTATTTCAAAACTTAACCAAAATCATGTCTTTAAACAAAAGGAAAGTCAAAAGAGTTGTTTGCAAGGGGGCCATTTCCTCCACTAACATACATCCCTCTTCTCTGACTGACCTCAACACCCGGGATTGCTCATTGAGATGCTGGAAGGTTATAATGCACAAGCATCCCACCCTTACCAGGTTCCCAGTCATACTGCTGGGTCAAGAGACATACATGTTGTATTAGGTATTGATCTTGGTGACATGATAGGTCTCAAAAGTCAACGAAGTCTTAGTGTTGGGCAGAGAACAACCCGTACAGGCTTGTGTTCAGTACCAGTTTAGCACAGACAAAGCCCAGTCAAATAGCTGACCAATATCACGCATGCGGAACAGACGACATAATAGCTGTTTGGAGTTACCTGCCTTAGTTTCTCACACCGAAAGCTTTTGGTTGGAGGTCCTGTGATTGGATAAACTGTTCGTACAATCATTGTTGGGATTAATGTCTGCATGTCTATTAGGGTGTGAGTTTAATTTAACAAGAGACTCGTCCTGAAAAAGTACAAGAATTTGTATAATTGTGCTTACTGTACATGTGATCCTGAATACTAGTAACAATATCGAAATTTTAACTTTAAATTATAGGGAACTTTTAAAAAGTTTCAAACAAATTTTATCGAAATAAATGGCTCAAATATTTACTCACCATTTTGATGTTTTGCAATATATTTGAGGGCAAAGGATGCAATTATTTACTTTTAAATACAATTTTCTCAACTATTTACTCAAAAAAAGATGATTGATTACAGGAATTTAGAAATGAATAAAACTGTTACAGATAAAATTTAGCACTTGTTGTGTTTTTGAATTGATGATCAACTAGAAATATGTGCATGTGATGCACTGTGATGTCCCCCGCTCCAACTTTCAATCCAACCTAGTCATATTACCCTTATTTTTCATTTATGGTAAGAACTAAGTTCAATACTGCATTAATAACGAGAAAATAAAAAATTCAGAATAGCCAAAGTAGCAAAAGGCACCACTCTTTCACTAGGTCTAAGCAAATACAAAGTTTGCTGAAAAAATATTGAACGGTTTTGGAGATAGAGGCCGGAAAAGGTCCCTATCCCAAATTTCACTAAGTTGAAATTGTTGCCATGGAAACCAGTAAAAATTAAAAAAATCAGAATAGCCAAAGTAGCAAAAGGCACTACTCTATCACTAGGTCTAAGCAAATACCAAGTTTGGTGAAAAAATATTGAATGGTTTTGGAGATAGAGGCCGGAGAAGGTCCCTACCCCCAATATGCACTAAGTTCAAATTGTTTCCATGGAAACCAGAAAAAATAAAAAATTCAGAATAACCAAAATAGCAAAAGGCACCACTTCACCACTAGATCTAACCACATACCAAGTTTCGGAAAGAAATACTAAATAGATTTTGAAATAGAGGCCGGAAAAGGTCCCTACCCCCAATTTGCACTAAGTTCAAATTGTTTCCATGGAAACCAGAAAAAATAAAAAAAATTCAGAATAACCAAAATAGCAAAAGGCACCACTTCACCACTAGGTCTAACCACATACCAAGTTTTGTAAAAATATATATTGAAGGGTTTTTGAGATATGGCCTCGAAAAGAAAGCATTTCGGAATGACGGAATGACGGAATGACGGACGGAGGCGAAAACATTATGTCTCCCGAAAAAAAATTCGGGGGACATAATAATTCTTCAATGTATAAGATTGAACATGTTTTGGATGTAAAACATAAAATAACATACTTCATGCAAAACAACGTTACGTTTTCAAATTCCATCCTATTAAATCATATGTCTAAAAGAGATTTGTGTCATAACCATTCAAAGGCATATCCTTCCCACAGAGGGTACTCCACTACGTTTCTTCATCCTAACCTCTGTTGCATATGGGCAATATTCATGATTTTTGCAAAATACCCTGGCAGTGAAAATTTGCACAACTGGTAATGTCCTTATTATTAAAACATTGTTTTACATCTATGACCGATTTTTGTCTTGCAAACAACATGTGTATACAGCACAGATAAAGCAACTTCAATTATTTCGACTTTTACGGAATGCTGTTTGAAACAACCTTGCTTATAGCACAACTAAGTCTTGATGCAACCAATGAAGATTCCCTTTTTTCTAGTCAAGAAAGTGCTCAATATGCAACAGAGGTTAGGATGGAAGAACTTAGTTGAGTTAGTCAGAGAATGGGGCATTGGTGCAACAATATTTGTTATAAAAAAAATTTCTATCTAGTATTTGAAAACAAAAACTTGTTAGAATTGAAGAACAAACAGGGGATAACAATCGTTTATGATAAAATTCTAGCTTTTTTCAGTTGACAATCATGAATCAATGTATGAGGGATGGAATAATTTTACATGCATATATATATATTTATACTTCTAAAGGAGTTGAGCAAAACTCATAAAAATTTCAAGACACTTCACTATAATTGAATCCTTTATATTTTGATGTTGCAATAATGATTTTTCCAATTTAAGCACTATGAAATTTGATACCATCAAATTCAATCACAAATTCATTTGAAAAGGCTGATCCCAGCTAGCTTTGATTAACAAAATGAGCTTCATTTGGAATTAGGCAAACAAATCTGTCCCAAGCTTTCCCATAAACAATTTTAAATGGATTGACATGAGCAAACCTCACCACCAACATAATTACTCTTTAGGAATTTGGAAATTTTTGACAAAATCCTCATTTCCTGAAATGTAAAAACCATTAGGCTGTAACCTAGGGATATCATCTGGGGCTGTTTTTAAAATATCAGATTATGAAAAAGTTACAGGAGAAATGATTGCTTGAAAGTTTAACATTAACTTGTTTGGATTCCTGAGCTTGTGAGTGCCTTAAAGAGATAGAATTGGCCCCGTGGACAGGCGGGGAGTGTCACTTGGGACCTGAAGGGCTTTATTACTTCAACATTTTCTCTGGGTAATCAGTTTCAACTAATTAAGGCTCAAGCACTACCATCGCTGTCCTCATTTTATGGCCAGTTCCATAGAAATAAGCTTTTCATGGCAATTAGAATGAAATTTTCAAATAATGAGTTTGAAGTTTGAAAGAGAAATCTGGTAGAACCATTACTGTAGCTGGCAGCAGCATAAGCACCTGTGTTTAGAATCTCGGTCTGTTGCAGGGTGATCTATTACCTCAGTTTCTGTTCAGATAATTTAAGAAAAACTTGATAGTATAGTTATAACTAAAGCTACAGAAATTTGCTAGACATGTTTGCCAAACAGTATCTTCTTTGGTTTTGCAATTGTAAGGAATAAAACTTCAGCTCTTTTGTTGAGTGATGATACTTGGTGATAATTATGTCAGAAAAGTTCATAGTGAAAAAAAAAGATAATTCTGGTAAAACTATAAATGCTATGGTTGCATCTGCTTTGGTTAATGTACATTGCTCCATTGAGAAAAGGATGGATTTATGTTATGAATTTTTATATATATCAAACGAATTTGGAGTTGTTTTTTTTTAGGAATAGAGGCAGTGCCTCTGTAGATTATGAGGCTTTGCCTGATTATTGTTATCTAGACTATAACCAATCAAGTAATAGGTTTTGGGATGCAATGATCGAATCATCAACAAACATACAATTATATACATACAACAATCCGTTGGTCAAGGTACATCTACATAAGATATCGTTCTACTGCTTTTTGTTCATCAACAATAACAAAACTATTTTGAAGAGTGATGAATATCAAATTTGGACTCACTCTCTCATAAGTTGCTCTCAATCTAATTAAGAGCCATGGAGTATGTTGATAAAATCTATCTCACTGAAATATACTCTTAATTTTTCGACCCAAAATAAGCGGAGAAATCAATTAATTAATAAAGGTATTTCCAGTCTAAATATTGATAGTCTATTATTTTCAAGTGCAAAGAATTTTGGTGGAACTCACACACTGTAAACAAATACAAGAAACGAAATCAAGTACTTATGAGTACTTAAGTAAATAGAAATGTATAATTATTGGCTTTTATTTATTAGCCATTTCATTCAATTTTGTATTTTTGTAGACAAAAAATGTCGCTTTTAATGTCATATATTTTATTTTATTATATTTTCAAAATGATGTTTTTGTACTTGAAACACGAACATACTCAATGGCTCTTTCAGAATGGGGTCAGAACACTAGATACAAGTTACCTCTCTCCACAACATTTCATTGGTACAGCAGGAGAAGAAGAAGAAGAAGTCGAAAACATTCGAACTTCACGGACGGCAGACGATGGCTCATTTTATAAGCCAACCCACCCTGTTGAGCTGAAAAGTAGTACTTGAGCTATATGAAACTTCATTTCCTTTCAACATCCTTGATATTACAAGGTCCTGAATGAGTTTGGTCAGTTCAAAAATCAGGTTTCTGTAAACACAGTCTTGTTTTTTTAATTTTTAACATAATATTTTACATACTGGGAAACATGAAATTTACCGAAATCTAAGTATTTTAGATATTTAAAAAAACTTACCTACCTCACTGAAGGGCAAAGGTGATAAACACACCATGAGATTAGGTAAGTTTTAAAATTTAATATAACATATAGGAAGAAATTAAAGCATTTTTAAATTAGGAAGAACATAACTGATGAATCCTTCTTCATAATGTTTTCTACTCAGACTTGTTTCGATCCATGTTAGCCTAATTCATTTCAATTATACAGTGTAAAAAGATTTAGCAGAAAATTAGAAAATGTCGGGGGTCACTTTCAACAAGACATATTTCCTTTATATGGGACAGAAAAAGAACAATACGACTTTGTCTTGATAAAGAAGTGTGACTACCTTGCATGATTCATTTCGCTGACCGACAATGGACTAAAATTTACCTTCTTTAAAGACAGTGTACATTGATTTTGCCTTCGTTTTCAGAAATAAAGACGTTAATATGACACTACCCCAGACATATCAGTCAGTTTGCGAAAGCTTATTCAATAAAGTGTTCGCTTCACCGGATTTGCAATCATATGAACAAATCATCCTTGGCATCCCTGCTTTGAAATGTTTGAGTCGAACTCTACTGAACAAGATACAATTGAAGATCCATCTTTTATTGATGATGTAAGGGTGTCTGGCAAAGCCGCTGTTTCAATTGCTGCTTTGATAGACGAGGATGAATTCTGATATACATTTGAAATTAAATACTTTTTACTCTCTGGGGATATATCTCAAATTTACTTTAAAAGTGAATGTGATTGATATTTCAGTATGCACATTCATAGGATAGGATTTCATTAGAGAAAAGTTCTAACCCTTAACTTTTCTTTTAAACATTTTTAGGCCATTAAAAGAATTTAATAGAAAATATTGTTTTTCAATCCTGAAATTATTTCTAAATGTCTTTTAAAGAATGAATGGCTCTCTAATTCAAAAGTGTATAAATATATATAAAATCAGAGCTGCCATTCAAAGCATAAGAGAGTCATATTATATAACTTAAACAATGCATTCACTTTCTAAACAGGTACCCACTTATACTACTGGGTGAACTTTGAATTAAGTCATTTAGACAAGTCATGTCATGAGTCATGTCTCAGTGTGGGCAGGGATTCAACCTTTCAAACTCTCAGATTTTACCAGTCATGAAAAAAGCTGTGCCCATTGTTGCTGAACTTCAAAGCTTGCAACAAAGCTAGGTACTAGACCATGTGCCACCAAGTGAAGAGAAGGTTATAGACCATATAGGAGAGCAACTACCCAATGCAAGGCATAACTCTTGCCAATCTCCACCACTGGCTGATATAAGCCTTGCAGTATTTCTCTCACTTTTCCGTGCTAAGATAGTGGATCTCTACACCTGAAATTCATGGTGGGCTCTGTTTTTCTAGCACCAGAAACCTCAAGGAAATGCGGCAAAGCTTAAATCAGCCAGTGATGGAGACTGGCAAGAGTTATCCCTTGCATAGGGAATTTGATAGATATATATACCAGCTCAAAATAAAATATAATTTTAATAATATTACAACTCATCTGAGGATTTTACGTCTGATCCACCACTTGTAAATGGATTTGACAATTCAAATTATACTTGTGTTTTTCTATATGTAAAGGTACATTCCACATGCAATGATTTCCGACAGTTTAACTTACCCAAAGGAGTAGTTACAAAAAATATTAATGGACAATTGAAAATACATCACGGAGGAAAAAAACAACACTTTCTTGGATAATGTACATCGTATATGTGGCATCATTTGCTGAATGTTATTTTCCATGCATGTTCTGATAAAAAAACAACACATTTATATCTATACATGAACTAGCTAAGCTGACCATTCAATAGTGCTTAAATTCATTATTTATATTTGCCCAATTAATCTAATAAACTATGTAATACACTATATGAAATCATAGTGTATACCTAAATTCATAAGTTGCCTTAATTTGGATCATAAGTTTAGTAAATGATAAAGAAGTTGAGTAACAATTAATTATATGGTTCTTTATCAATGAGATGGTTGATATAGATGGTAATCCATATTGGAAGAAAATGTTGCGACATATAAAGAAAACTCTTCAATGTGAGAGGTAGATTTGAAGGTTTCATGCAATTTTGAGAGTTCAGCCAGCAAGATTGTTTACCATTGTACCATATTTAAACCTCTACTTTGAGGGTTTAGGTATCGCTTCATCAGTCAGATCACTTGAACTACTACTTGAGCAATCATTTTTATGTGAACAGCTTAAAATGGCCACTCTATAGGAAATGGACATCCACACATGTTTTAACCGAACCATTTTAGAACTCTTTTTATTATTAGAGGAGTATTATTTAGCCATTGGTAAAACTTATTTACCTTTTTGTGAGAGCATTTTTTTTCAGAAAGAACAGCATGCTACAAGGCCTTTAATCATATATCTGAAACCCTGCTGAAATGTATTGAAAGTGGACAGGTGAAATTTTTAATGAACCATGCACTCACCATTCACATAAATACAAGATTATTGTTAATGATCATGAAAAGTAAGACAAAAATAATCAACATTTATTTTGCAGCTGTATTGAGATACAATGAATTGTAATTGGTAACCATACAGCTGTAGTTTTTAATGAAACATTCATTCACCATTAACACAAATACAAGATAATAGTTAATTTCATGCAAAGTAAAACAAAATAATCAAAATCCTCCGCGAGACTGGTTGCCAGTCTACGAGACAGTCAATATTTGAGGAAGGCACCATCTCCAGCAAAATGAGCTGACAATGACGTTGTAGTATTCTGTCTGCCATGCACGAAGCTCTATATTGACACAACACTTCCTATCAGTCAACTGCCTCCATGGACCCTCTAGTGGATCTTGAGGATCCTTCGGGTCCAATAACAGATCATCCGACAGCTTAAAGATCCTCTTCTGACACTTTAATCTACTTTGAGTCTTCTCATTGATTTGAGGGGGTTCAATTGCCTTCAAAGTTTCACAGTTTTCAAATCTTGAAATCTTCGAGGATTTGGATAAGACATCCAATTTGACTTGTTTTATCGGGAAGGGTGATTGTTTATGCAGAATTGATAAATATTTGGTATCAAAATCAACACTGTTCACGGAGAGATGATTTATCAAGGCAGAAAGTCCACATTTCATATGGAAGTTCAAATTTTATCTCGCAGTGCTTACATAAGACAGATTAGAATGAAATTTCTATCAAATTGACTTCATTTTTGGACATCTCATGTATTCAATGACTTTAAAAGTATTTAAACTTTTAACTAAATTGTAAGCTTCATTTGCAGTTTACGCTTTCAAAATTGAATTGAATTTTCACATTTCGATTTTATTTTTCTGAATGCTTTGGGACATGGCCTCCCTTTTGCAAACAATTAAGTAAATTTTTCCAGAAATGGAGCAATTTGATGCTTATAGGGTATAATTCTTTTATAATATTGAGGTAATATTCTAATACAACATCATTTGAAGTTGTCTATGCACACCGATAACTTCTACTCCATAGGGAGTGAACAAATCATGACCTTCCAATTTCGAAGCTATTGGAATACACTTTGGTATTGTTGACCTTTTGATGTTAGCCAAAATTTGATTACTTACCCGCCTATACCAAAACTAACAGTTAACATAAGTAGAATTTCCCTTCCCTGAGAATTTAATTCAGCATTGGGAAATACAGTGTGTTGAAAATCACTCTGACAAATCAGATTTGACATATTTCAAATTCTCATTATGATATTATCAACAACTTCCTCTTACAAATTGTGCTTGTTAAGAAGACATACTAAAGGTTATTTCTTCTATAACATAAGTAAATTCAATCACCATTATCGTCACTGAGACAGAATTAGGGAAAGAACAGAGCTAAATAGTCTAACATTTAGCCTTTGAAATGAATTTTGTTGCACAAATTAAAAAAATTGAAGAAAAAAAATAAAATAAAAAAGAGCCTCTGAGACGTGTTCATTTTAAAACTGAGCCCAGAGTCTTGTTGTAGACTTGCCTAGGTGATTAAACAATAATGGGGTTTGGATGACAGACTAAGAGCTAAACAGATCCAACCTTTATCTTCAACAATCTTTTTGAATGAAATTTCTAAAGTCAAGAGACCGAAATAATTATTTCAAGGATATTTCAAGTTCACATTAAAGTGGTTCTTCTATTCCTTTTTTAAATTCTAAATAAAATCATTGTTCTAAATGTTTAACCAGACAATATGTTATTACAGACAAGATTCATTATTGAAAAGAAAGCATGAAAGCAAGACATAAATAAGAAGTGATCTCTTTTATTTGATTCTTCACAAAATATGAATGTTCAGCAAACCAGTGATGGAGAGTTGAACCAATGCCAATATCTTATCTCATATGAACCATTTGTTTGATAAAGCAAATTAGCTTCACCACTTATACGAACAATCAAGGTCAACTGTAAGTATGTCCATGCATCAATACTGGTAGATATTATTTTTAAATTTGGTCACCGCATTTGGCTTCACTATCAGACAGCACAGTGAAAATGGTACAGCTGCAAGTCAACTATGTATCAAGAATATCAAGGAGAGATATTTCACTGCAGTGAACATCTCACTTTTCTCACTTTGAAAAACACTCTGGCTCTCCTCACCTAACATATAATAAAAGCTTAGACTGATTGTCATGCATGGTACATATAATCAACTGAAACAACATTCATTCTCCTAAACCAGACCATCTCCAAAGGCACATTCAGAAGTTTGGAAAGGGACTGGGATGAGGGGTGGTTCATATATTGAAAAAGAGGGGGCGGGGGTGGTGGCACACCCATGGATTCCATCAAATTTACATTAAAATTTGCAAAAGAAAGGGGGAATCCAACCCCCTGAACCCCCCTTTTGATCCACCACTGATCTCAACTGATCACCAACCTATCCTTCAAGCACTGTCCATCAACCTTTGATGGTCTGAATGGATGTTAACATGGCCACAAACTGTTCAGCAAGATGTCTTCATTCCACCTCACTGCTCCCTGTAACTCTCTCTGTCCTCTCCTGACCGGTGATATATGGTCAAGAGGAGTTTGACCACCATCTGAGAGCACTAATCACTTCTGAAGAAGATCTGGTCATTACCCACTGTTCAAACAGGAGGTGGCCCATCAGCCAATACCATCTGTTATCCCAGCAGTTGGTAGACCTTCATCACTGGCCTATATATTGCCACAAGGCTGGTAGAGATGTCAACTTCAAATGTAATGGTCGTCTGGAAGCACCACAGATCACTTCCTGGGTCATGACCTGTCTGTTATGATTGAACAACCAATGGGAAGGGACTGCAATTCACTTCCCAGGTCGTGACCTGTCTGTTTGAATTGAATAACCAATGGGAGGTGATCACAATTCACTTCCTGGGTCATGACCTGTCTGTTTACCAATGGAACAACCAATGGGGTATATTACCACAGATGAGCTCTCATGTCCTGACCTCATTCACCAAAGTGAGGTTAGGATTCATTCAGTGGAAGCCTCGGCAATGATCATGCTGGTTATATATGATTTATGTGTCTGAGTTTGGAGTAAAACTGACCCTATCTGCTGGAGACAATTCTAAATGAAGGAAATCCACTAATATTTGTCAGACAGTGATTTAAATTACCTGAAGGAAATACATAACTGGTGATAATGTCATACAGATACTTCATCATGATAGCACAGGCCTGACATTGCTAGCTAGGTTAATTCGATGTTTGATAATTCTGACATTTCTTAAGAAACTAGGAATCATTATCTACATATAACAGCGCATAAGAACTCATTCCTTTGTGGAGTAAAGAAAGGGATTTTATGAAACGTTCATAATACAATATACAACAAATGATTAGCATATAGCTCACTTGGTGGAGTGTCCACTCATCACCCATAACATTAGGGTTAGATTCATGGTTGTGTCATACCAGAAGATGTTAAAAGATGGGAGTTGTTGCTTCCTTGCTTGAAACTCAGCATTATAAAAAAAAACAAAAAACACTTTAACTGGTGTTGCACATTGGCTACCAGGTATAAATTGGACAAAACAAATATGTACAATGAGGACAATAAAGAGTTATAATTATTATCATGGTTCATATCAATGATGAAAAATAAAGCCATGGGCTCTGTAGCTCATCAAGGTTTTATTGATTTATTATCAAAGGTTGAATATCTAACTTATCTCAAGTAATACATTGTAAACAAGCAAAATAATATTGATTTTAGATCATGACCCCTGTGACCCACATTTGGAGTCACAGGGTCACTAATCCAACAATTAAGAATCACCTTTGACCAAAGAATCTCTACACAACATTTCACCTTTCTAGAGCTTTACATATAAACTGGAGAAGAAGATGAAAATAGGTTTTTGGGTCATGACCCAAGACCTAGATTGGGGTCACAGGGTCACAAAATCTACAATTTAGAATCCCCATTGGCCAAAGAGTCTGCACACAACTTTTCAGCTCTCTAGACCTTTTGGAACTGGAGAAGAAGATGAAAATAGGTTTTTAAGGATGTGACCCCTGTGACCCCATTTGGGGTCATGGGGTCATGAAATCTACAATTTAGAATCCCCATTGGCCAAGGAGTCTGCACACAACATTTCAGCTCTCTAGACCTTTTGGAACTGGAGAAGAAGATGAAAATAGGTTTTAAAGGATGTGACCCCTGTGACCCCATTTGGGGTCATTGGATCACAAAATCTACAATTTAGAATCCACATTGGCCAAGGAGTCTGCACACAACATTTCAGCTCTCTAGACCTTTTGGAACTTGAGAAGAAGATGAAAATAGGTTTTTAAGGATGTGACCCCTGTGACCCCATTTGGGGTCATGGGGTCATGAAATCTACAATTTAGAATCCCCATTGGCCAAGGAGTCTGCACACAACTTTTCAGCTCTCTAGACCTTTTGGAACTAGAGAAGAAGATGAAAATAGGTTTTTAAGGTTGTGACCCCTATGACCCCATTTGGGGTCATGGGGTCACGAAATCTACAATTTAGAATCCCCATTAGCCAAGGAGTCTGCACACAACTTTTCAGCTCTCTAGACCTTTTGGAACTGGAGAAGAAGATGAAAATATGTTTTAAAGGATGTGACCCCTGTGACCCCATTTGGGGTCATTGGATCACAAAATCTACAATTTAGAATCCACATTGGCCAAGGAGTCTGCACACAACATTTCAGCTCTCTAGACCTTTTGGAACTTGAGAAGAAGATGAAAATAGGTTTTTAAGGATGTGACCCCTGTGACCCCATTTGGGGTCATGGGGTCATGAAATCTACAATTTAGAATCCCCATTGGCCAAGGAGTCTGCACACAACTTTTCAGCTCTCTAGACCTTTTGGAACTAGAGAAGAAGATGAAAATAGGTTTTTAAGGTTGTGACCCCTATGACCCCATTTGGGGTCATGGGGTCACGAAATCTACAATTTAGAATCCCCATTAGCCAAGGAGTCTGCACATAAAATTTCAGCTCTGTGGAGTTATTGGTTCTGGAGAAGAAGTCGAAAAGGCGAAAAGTTTACGGACGGATGGACGGACGGATGGACGGACGGACGCCGGACGCCGGACGCCATGCCATGCCATATGCCCATCGGGCCTTTCAGGCCTGATGAGCTAAAAAGGCATATTTAACATATAATGTAACAAAAATTTATACTTCAGTACATTACATTAAAAGAAATTTCCTGTTAGCAAAACTTTAAAATAATGAAATGTTTTTGTGTTTGGTCTCAGGTGGGTTTGGTCTTAATGTCATGTATGGTTTCTAATTCCATCAATTTTATCTTTATTTTCAGAGACATCTGCTTTTTTAAATCACAATCTGAGGACATGACAGTTCTTGGTTTCGCAATCTAGAAGGCTTTGGTAATTCACCAAATTAACTAAATCCTCGTGGACATGATTCCAGACTTGAAAGCAGTCCAACGTTAAAATCTGATTTCCCCAAGTATTCTGTTCCCTAAATTTTAATTCTAATTATTTCTAATTTCAAGACTTTTTAAAAAAAAAGAAAGTGACAGAATTTTTTTAGTTTTTGACAGGCAGTTGTTTTTCATTTTGAAACTCTGCATCTTCTACTTTTTCTTGGTGAAAAAATATATGACATTTCAAACTAGTTACATTCCTGAGAGTGAATTTATTCTTCTCACTGCTTCATCTACATTGTCTTCTCACATAATGTTTTCTACAAAATAAAATAAAATGGTACAAAAACATCTTACTGCTTGCCAAATACTTTGAATTATAAGAATTATTATCTTTGTATTTACAAATGTTCATTTAAATCTGCATTTTCTATTATGATGCATTAAGTAGTTGCTGGTTAAAAGGAACAGAACGATGGCCTGGTGAATGAAGAGAAGTTCAATAGGGACTGTCACATGGTATGTATGTCAATTCTTGGCAGGTATATGTCCGGTAGGTTCTTGCTGACTTTGTTTGTGTAATAATCAGTAAACTCAGAATCAGCAAACACCAACACCATCACCAACACCAACACCAACACCATCACTAAAAATGCTGTCTTATAGGTCAATAGGTGACAACGATGTATGAAAGGCTGATCCAGAGAGCCACTCTAAGACTGTGGACAGATCCCAGACTGAACTTACGCTTCTCAAAGTAGGTTGAATGCTGTTCACACATAGAAATCACTGTTGAGTGCATAAGAACTTAAAACCAATGCTAAGTAAAGTATCTTCTGACAGTCAAGGTTGCATAACCTGCTTCTAAACGAGACTATGCTATGATCAATATTAACTTGGAGAACACCCTTGGCACTCAGTAGGTATGCCAAAAGGGTGCACTTGAAACTGGTAACACTTCCTGTCGATGGAGAACCTGAGGAACTTCCTTAACATCCTTGAATTTGATTAACAAAAGCAATGAGATTAAATTACTGGACTCAGTGTCTCCATGTTGAACATTGTTACTTGTTTATGTTCAGCTTCCTGAACCTTCTGTCCTTCTTGGTGCAATGAAATAGGTCGAGTTTTGACCTGCGCGTTCCTGTCCATTTTTAGAACTACTTCTATAGACACTTTGTCTAGGAAGGCTTTGACTTTGTTCCTTAGGATTTTCAACTTCTCCTGGGAGGCTGGCAGTGGCGTGTGAAGCTCTAACGAGAAAGAAGGAAGACCATGATTCCACTGCAGTAAATGGTCAGAGCAGAGTGTGGACAGGACCCAGGGTTTCAAATAGACACTCTTCTCTCAACAGATGCTTCGTTACCAGCTCAGGTTGACCAAGTTTTGTATGGGTACCTGATAGGAGCGGATTGATCACCTCCGAGCAGTGACGGCAGAATGCACAGCTAAGCTCAGATCATCTTCATCGGAGCAAAGGCATCCAATGGAAGGCGGAACTCAAGCAACTCAAGTAAGTTTCCCTTCATCTCCAGGTACAAAGCAAGTGCAGGAGTCTTCTCTTTAAGCACCGATCCTCCATAAACCTTTGAATCCTTATCTTCCCTGTACTAGTAGATGGAAGACAAGTCCTCAAGATCATCAGTGAAGGTGCCAAGGGAACCCCAGTCCACTTGCAGTACCGGCCACCTGCATCAGTGCTGGAGCCAGGCTTCGACTCTAAGGTGACTTGCAACTGGCTTTGGGAAAGGCATTGGGACCAGCGGTACATGACCAGGAATCACCAACGGCCCCTTGGCCAGGGCAGATTGCAGGCCTCTGGGTTGAATTTTTGCCTCGACCACAGCCCAGGGTAACTGACCCGATCTGTGACCTAGACCGGTCTCTGCTCCAGCACCCCCAGACATAACTGTCAACAAGCTGTGTCCAGGGCGAGAATTCTACCATCCACTCTATACTCAGGTTTTTGACAGATTCCATCTGCACTGCAAGCAACTAGTTAAGCATATCAAGAGTTGCTATTAGAGGTTATGTAGGTGCGGGTGGTGGTGCAAGCTCAGGGATCTCCTGCTGCTGGAAGACGAGAACGTGGAAGCAGTCTTAGTCTTATGTTTATCCTTCTTAGAATGCAGGTCATGGAGGGTGAATACAATATGATACACAAATGTATACAAAATGCATGAAACACAAAAGAAACTTAGTTCTAGGCAAACAAAGGCAAAATACCCAGCCACCATGAGCAAGAATCAATGGCACAGGGGAATGCAGGTACTGCATGCTCCCGTAAGTTACCGCATGGAATGAGAAGAAACTAGATGAGTGTTTGAGGGATACCGCAAAAGCAGAGCAGCTCCGAAACTGGGTCTCGCCTTTCCCTGTTCCGCCTTCTCCTCAGCATAAATAAAATGGGATTTTTTTTGCAATTTTTTTTTCATTATTCAAGATATTCTAACAAGGCTGTGGTCATTTTTCATAAGTTTGTTCTTAAAACCTATTTCTGATTTCAAAATTTGATCAAAGGATTAACAATAAACAATATCTCATGACCTTGACCTTTGACCTTCAAGGTCACACAGTCAATGATCACTTTTCATTGTGTATAACAATCATGTAATGATTCAAAGTGTTAATAGTTAAAATAAGGCATGTTCGCAACTGCATGCTTAAGTTGTGACCTCGCTGTGACCTTGACCTTTGACAGATTTTAGCGAAAACCTTTTCAAATCTCAGTCTTTCTCAATAGTTGATATATACCAAGTAAGGGCCTGATAGCACAGAAGGTGTTGAAGTTATCGTGTTTACAAGGATTGTTGTAGTGATTTAAGAACTCATGAACTTGACCTTTGACCTTGAATGTGATCATGTCAAAATAATTCCCCAGCTGTACAAGAAAGAAGCCATATATATGAGGTGTTGATACCTTCATGGAAAAAAGTTATTTAGTGATTTGAGAACTGGTGACCTTGACCCTATCTCGTGACCTTGACCTTTAAAATTCAAGGTCACACAATCAGTGATCACTTTTCATTGTGTATCACAATGATGTAATGATTCAAAGTGTTAATAGTTGAAATAAGACATTTTCGCAAAAGCATGCTTAAGTTGTGACCTCGCTATGACCTTGACCTTGACCTTTGACGGATGTTAGCAAAAACCTTTTCAAATCTTGGCCTTTTTCCATAGTTGATATACACCAAAAAAGAGCCTGATAGCACAAATATTTTTCAAGTTAACATGTTTACAAGGCTTTTTTTAGCGATTTCAGGACTCGTGACCTTGACCTTTGACCTTGAATGTGAACTTGTCAAAAAAATTCCCCAGGGGCATAAGTAAGAAGTTATGTATATGAGTTCTCAAAACCTACTAGGAAAAAAGTTATAATGAATACAAAACGCGCCGGCGGCAGTGGCGACGAAAAATGCGCAAAAACTGATAGCAGCTCCAACTAAATAGCATGTTGACAAACTGTACAATGGATGCTGCTAATTAACACCTTTGTGGTCGATATCTTAAAGGGGCAGTAGCACGTTTTTTGCAAAATTTATTTTTTCAAATTTCCCATTTATAATGATAGTTTATGTCATTTAAATTAACTTTAGAGGGTAAAACATCTTATTGCACAAACCAATTATCTGTAGTGGTAAAAACTATGTTGCGTATAAAGCAAAAATAGAGCCATGGGCTCTGTAGCTCATCAGGGTTTATATTGTTTAATGATGAAGACAGAAATAGATTTTAAGGTCATGGCTTGAGTCCCTTATTTGAGGCACCACAGGGTCTCCAAATCTAAAATTTAGAATCCCCATTGACAGAGTCTGCACACAATATTACAGCCTTTGAGGTACATTTGTTCTGGAGTAGATGAAAATAGGTTTTTAAGGATGTGACCCCTGTGACCCCATTTGGGGTGACAGGGTCACGAAATCTACAATTAAGAATCCCCATTGGCCAAGGAGTCTGCACACAACTTTTCAGCTCTCTAGACCTTTTGGAACTGGAGAAGAAGATGAAAATAGGTTCTTCAGGATGTGACCCCGGTGACCCCATTTGGGGTCACGGGGTCACAAAATCTACAATTTAGAATCCCCATTGGCCAAGCAGTCTGCACACAACTTTTCAGCTCTCTAGACCTTTTGGAACTGGAGAAGAAGATGAAAATAGGTTTTTAAGGATGTGACCCCGGTGACCCCATTTGGGGTGACAGGGTCACGAAATCTACAATTTAGAATCCCCATTGGCCAAGGAGTCTGCACACAACTTTTCAGCTCTCTAGACCTTTTGGAACTGGAGAAGAAGATGAAAATAGGTTTTTAAGGATGTGACCCCGGTGACCCCATTTGGGGTGACAGGGTCACGAAATCTACAATTTAGAATCCCCATTGGCCAAGGAGTCTGCACACAACTTTTCAGCTCTCTAGACCTTTTGGAACTGGAGAAGAAGATGAAAATAGGTTTTAAAACATGTGACCCCTGTGACCCCATTTGGGGTCATGGGGTCACGAAATCTACAATTTAGAATCCCCATTGGGCAAGGAGTCTGCACACAACTTTTCAGCTCTCTAGACCTTTTGGAACTGGAGAAGAAGATGAAAATAGGTTTTTAAACATGTGACCCCTGTGACCCCATTTGGGGTCATGGGGTCACGAAATCTACAATCCAAAATCCCCATTGGCCAAGGAGTCTGCACACAACTTTTCAGCTCTCTAGACCTTTTGGAACTGGAGAAGAAGATGAAAATAGGTTTTTTAAGAATGTGACCCCGGTGACCCCATTTGGGCTCATGGGGTCACGAAATCTACAATTTAGAATCCCCATTGGCCAAGGAGTCTCCACACAACTTTTCAGCTCTCTAGACCTGTTGGAACTGGAGAAGAAGAGGAAAATAGGTTTTTAAGGATGTGACCCCGGTGACCCCATTTGGGGTCACGGGGTCAGGAAATCTACAATTTAGAATCCCCATTGGCCAAGGAGTCTGCACACAACTTTTCAGCTCTCTAGACCTTTTGGAACTGGAGAAGAAGATGAAAATAGGTTCTTCAGGATGTGACCCCTGTGACCCCATTTGGGGTCACAGGGTCACGAAATCTACAATTTAGAATCCCCATTGGCCAAGGAGTCTGCATATAAAATTTCAGCTCTGTGGAGTTATTGGTTCTGGAGAAGAAGTCGAAAAAGCGAAAAGTTTACGGACGGATGGACGGACGGATGGACGGACGGACGGACGCCGGACGCCATGCCATGCCATAAGCCCATCGGGCCTTTCAGGCCTGATGAGCTAAAAATTGCATGGCGGCCATTTTATTGTGAACACAATTTATTATTTTGTATTAAAAAAACGATTCCTATGGCTTTACCGAAACATGTACACTCATTTTAAACTTTATTTTCTGAAGAGAGAAGGATGTTTTACTATTGGTGAAATTATTTTTCAAATACATTTCATCAACTTATTTGAGCGAAAAAACGTGCTACTGCCCCTTTAACTTGGCTTTTATTGTCATCTTCTTTAGTAAACTTGGAAATAAAAATCTGAGCATGTATTTGTCTCTTCTCATAAAATGATGTGAACAGAGTGTCAGGCATGGTAAGCTTTTTAGTTTTTATACCATACTGCAATAAGAACTCAACGATGACATCTTCTGAAGAGGAATTTGTATTTGACGCATCAATGTTTCAAGCATAGAAAATAAGCTTGAAAAGCAGGCCGCCCAAAAGTGTTATTTGGTTATCAAAGAAAAAGTAATTGTTACCAGCCCAGACCAAATGTTACCAGGTTCTGTGCTGCTAGACAGGCCCTATTTCATAGACATTGAGTCACACAAGCGTGTGATATTGATGATTGAAGAAAGATGCACAATAACAGGTTTAATTCAAATATTTACAATATCAATAAGCATTCTCAAATTGCTGACAACTGCAAAACTGGCAATAATTTGCAAGTAGATATTTCCCTAGTTGAATAGAACCAATTTAATTATATAGCCACAATATCATACCTTTATGGACTTAATCAATCCAATTTATCATCAGTCCTTTTTTCAAAAATTATTTGCAAATTATGTAACCAATCTTTTAAAAACTGAAAGATGCTGACTATACATTATAGGATAACTTCTAAAACATAATTCATTTGGTAAATTAAGGATATTTTAAAAAATAACATTTGCACCTTCTACATTTAAACATGCACTTTTATTAATATCAAGGTAACAAAGTTTTTAGCAAAGAAATGTTTAATATATCATTCTTTTGGGCATTCGATTTTCTTAAAAAAGATAAGAAACTCTTATCTTTAAAACTTTGACAGCTCAACTTAATATCTATCATGTGTCCAGTGGGTGTTTGAGGCTTTAATTAATTGTTCAGTATGTCCCTCATGATTAGACAATCAGTACTGCTTACAAGCAAGTGGAGTTTGGTAGTTCTTTAGTACACACATGTTATTCATTGTGTAAAATAGACATTTTAAAAAATGCAATGTTTCAAACATACTTTCCACATGATTATTATACATCAATTAATTTACTGCAAATAGAAACCAGTTTGTCTTAGCGTCAATATTAGTCAATTTAACTTCCCACACTCACCATCTATGTCACTGTTTATTTCGGATCTAAAGGACGCTTATCTTTATTGAAAATGTCACTGGTATACTTCAAACAGTGAATACAAAATAAACGGTCATTATCTTTTCAAAAAGCTGTTCCAGTTATCATTAAAATATCTGGTTAGCTTCATACAATGATGGACATATATCAAACACTGTATACATGGAACTAAAACATTTACTAATATGTATCCAAACTTGTACATTGCTTTAACAAATTGTCCATTAAGATACTTTCTTGGATTAATGGTTGATGAATGGTTGATGAATGGTTGATGAATGGTTGATGAATGTGTAAATTGACTAAAGGATGGATGTTAATGAAGGATAGAGGAATGGTTGATGAATGGATCAATGGATGGTTGATTAGGTTGATGAATAGATGGTTGATGGATGGATGGATGGATGGATGGTGGATAGATGGATGGATGGATAGATGATTGATGAATAAATCAATAGATGGTTGATGGATGGTTGATGGATGGTTGATGAATGGATAAATGGTTGATTGATGAATAGATGATGAATGGATCAATGGATGGATGGTTGATGGATGGACGGATAAATGGATAGTTAATGGTTGATGAATGGATGGATGGATGATGGATGGTTGATAAATGGATGGATCGTTGATGGATGGATGGATAAATGGATAGTTAATGGTTGATGAATGGATGGATGGTTGATGAATGGATAGATGGATGGTTGATAAATGAATTGATGGATAGATGGTTGATTAATAGATTGATGGTTGATAAATCGATGGATGGTGGTTGGTAAATGATTTGATGGATGGATGGATTGTGGACGGTTGATGAATGAATGGATGGATGAATGGATGAATGGATGGATGGATGAATTGATGAATTGATGAATTGATGAATGGATGGATGGTTGATGGATGGATGGTGGATAGATGGATGGATGGATGGATAGATGATTGATTAATAAATCAATAGATGGTGGATGGATGGTTGATGGATGGTTGATGGATGGTTGATGGATGGTTGATGAATGGATAAATGGTTGATTGATGAATAGATGATGAATGGATCAATGGATGGATGGTTGATGGATGGACGGATAAATGGATAGTTAATGGTTGATGAATGGATGGATGGATGATGGATGGTTGATAAATGGATGGATCGTTGATGGATGGATGGATAAATGGATAGTTAATGGTTGATGAATGGATGGATGGTTGATGAATGGATAGATGGATGGTTGATAAATGAATTGATGGATAGATGGTTGATTAATAGATTGATGGTTGATAAATCGATGGATGGTGGTTGGTAAATGATTTGATGGATGGATGGATTGTGGACGGTTGATGAATGAATGGATGGATGAATGGATGAATGGATGGATGGATGAATGGATGAATGGATGAATGGATGGAAGGATGTAGGGCTGGGACGGGTAGATGTTTCCTACCCGGGTACCCGACCATCTGTTACCCTACCCTACCCGGATACCCGTTTTGTCGATCTCCAACATCTAATTGTAAGATTTTGTACTACTTTTTTCAACTGGTTGGCTGGAAAATGGGGCTAGAAGCCTAGCATAGAGACCCATGGCCATTTCAATCAAATTTATTATGTATGACAATAGATCATTTTAATATTATGTTAGAATCTTCAAATACATTATAATCTTGAAATGAAAGAATAGCAAATTAAACTGTCTTATGATTAGTCACATGATAAAAACGGGTCCGGGTAATGTGATGGGTACCCGGGTCCTACTCAGTACCCACCCGTCCCGGGTATCCGGGTTACCCGTCCCAGCCCTAGAAGGATGGATGGATGATAAATGCATCAATGGATGGAGAACAGGATGGTTGATGAAGGGAGGGATGGTTAATGAAACTAAAACGGAGATAATCATTCACCATTTTTCTGATTGATAATCCAACTTGATACTTGTTATATCTTCTTGTAGATATCTGACGATTCTATGAAGATGATTTTACCAATTGACACATACCCAACCTAATGAAACTTGTTTACTATCATGCCAATACCCCATCATTAATTGTCAGTGTATGTATAAAGTTGGCCGACAGTGGCTGTTGATCATTGTCAGAACAATGAAACAGAGTTCCACAAACATGAAACTATTTACACTGATCCACTAAAATCACAAGTAAGCCTGTACAGATGAACTCCTAATGTGTTTACCCTTGTACTTCTATGTCCAGCTGCTGAAGAGCCAGAACAGATGCTTGATGACCTTAGGGCATTTCCAGATGAGAGATTTGCAGTAAAAAACTCCTTGAAGATGGATTTTGACAAGAGGTACTTACCATCTTGTAAACAGTAAGTTTGCAGAGGGACTCAAATAGCACATGGCTAATCTGCAATGTACAGACCATACGCTCTATTAAAACAGCAACACATTTCAGTTTGCTATTCTGTGATAACAATTAGTGCTGAAAGTAGGAGTTATTGTAGGATGAACATATTAACATTGTCCAATAGCTAAGCATCGAAAGATATATTTGGTTACATTTGAAATAAAAAAGAAATGGTTATGTTGTAATTTAATATTTTTATGGAATATTTGTGAATTATGATATATGACATGCTTTGAAATTTGACAAGTGAACAAATGAGAATGTGCTTTGCTCTCTAAAGTTTAGTTAATCTGATGACGTGCACTTGAATCCTTTAAAAGATATCTCAAAACTCTTCTATTCCAACAGGTTTTTTAATGTATTTCCTCCTTCCAGTGTATATATTATGTAATGGATTTATTACTTATGGATGAATGTCCATTATTATTATTATTTTATTTTATAAATATTTAAAATCTGAATAAATAAACTTATTTGGCTTAAACATACATTGCCCACTAAACTTTCTTATTTGTCTTGTGTTGACATTTGAAAATACCATGTCATTTAAAGATTCATGAAACAAAATACATGTCAGTTATATTATAAAACTAATATGTAAAACACTAGAAATGTTATAACCTCTTAACATTTAGTTTTAAAAATCATATATAAAAGTGAATTCTGAAATTTCTCCCAAACGTGGGTTAACACTGTCATTTTAAAGTTATAAGCCTTGTTTCCACTTAGAAATTATATATTTTGTAATGAAACTGTCTGAAATGGGAATATATGCCCTGAAAAAAAAATTCTCAAAAAAATATAATTAAATGTAACTTGATTCATGCAGGAACTGTCAGTTAGACCTTTATATATAAGCATAAAAATGTTAAAGTGCATGCAATTTTGTAGAAATACTATGGATATGGCTCATAAATGTCAAACATTTGTATTCCAATAAAATAAACAGCTCTTTCTCAAAACGTTTAAACGGTTAATTGAATATCAAATATTTCTTATGCTAGTACATGTATATTACAAGTATATTATTGGAACTCTCCTTGGACACAAGCTTGTGAGGATTTCTCATAAATAGGTCAAGACCATCTGTAGACACTGTTATTTTGTATGTGTTGACAGCCATTCCCATGGGAACAAAAAACTCATTAAATTCTATCTTGGTAAGATGCTTACCTAAGGGTATGAGGCATATTAAGTGGCAACACTACATACATCTTGACTCACACAAATGTGGATGTTAGCAACATGTTTGGATTGAAATTTTTCACAATAACAGCTGAAGCAATAATTCTTTCAATCAAATTCAAATAGAACTTATTTCTTGATTTTGTTCAATTTCAAAAGTTTATCGCTTTGTAATATAACTTTAAAGGCACTGTAGCACGTTTTTTGCATTTTCTTTTTTTCTCAAATTAACCATCTATGATTAAAGTTTATACAATATATTGTTACGTTAGTTGGTAAAATATTTAATTACACAACCCAATAGCCGTATCGATAGAAAACGGTTATCACTATTGGATGAAAATGGTGCAATACATAAAGTACAATTTTGCGGGAACTCTTTAAGTGTGAGAGGTGGATTTGTAGGTTTCATTCGATTTTGAGTGTACAGACATCAAGATGGTTGACCATTCTATCATCGTACCACATCTAAAACTCCACTCTGAGTGTTAAGGGTATTGCTACATCAGTCAGATCACATGAATTACCTTCGATCAGCCATTTTAATGTGAACACCTTAAGATGGTTGCTCAGTGGGAAATAGACTTGCATGGCTTAACCAAACCATGCACAATCATTTTAGAACTCTTTTCTTTGATTCAGGGGTATTATTTAGCCATTGGTAACACCTATTTACCCTTTTGCGAGACCACATAATTTTTGTATTAAGAATGGCATGCTACAGTGTCTTTAATATTGTATCAATTTTATATTAAATATCTAATATTTTCAAAAGCCATAATAAGAACGAGTTTACTTAAATTTTATCAAATAATAGTTTATTGAAACCATATCTATCACTACTTTGACAATAGTAATGCCCATTAAGACATGAATATATAAATATATATATATAATATAATATATTATTGTTGATTGGTTTCAATGCTTATGTTTATCTGTCATATGATGATATATTTATGACTATCTAGCATTGGAATACTGTCACTGATTCCATATGGAATGTTAAGACAACAAAATTATCTTCTCTTATCTTATAGGTGTCTAATAAAATATCTATTATCAAAGAAAATTTCATTTAGTTTGTCTGAATAATAGGCAATTGAAAAGTACTTAGTACATATTTCATCAACTCATAAAATTTAGGTGAAATAAATTGATAATACATTTATCATCAAAGAGAAAATAAAACTCTTCTCCATCTATATAACGATTGTTTATCAGAGTTTACATATAAATAATAATCCAATGTTATTATTCTAAAAGAAGACTCAAAAAGATGATCAAACGGATTTAGCATTTTTACACACCTCGACACAATTTACAAACATCTTTAGTAAGAACAGGAAGATTTTCTGGATAACAACCTCTTTAATGTAAAAATCACAATGAAAGTTGTTATCCAGAAAATCATTCTGCTCTAAACTATGCCACTTCTATACACCTACATCTTTAAAATACCTATTCTCACTGACAGCTAGCCTATCTTTTACTGTTTCACAGTATCCAATATAGAACCAAAATTGCGTTGATTTATCACACACCCCTTCATGAAGAAAAAAGAAGATTGATTTTGAAGAAGGAAGAGAGGAATAGTATTGCTTTCAAAGGCACAAATAAATTACAATTCAGACAGTTCCCACTATTAGTTTAATAAGGTTTATTATATTTTTAGCTAGAATCACAAAATCCTAGATTTGACATTGGTTTCATCCTACTTCCCACTTAGACATGTTATGATATCTCCTGAAAGGCAAGTCTACATTTCCTATCCTCTGAGGCTACTTTATTAAATATTCAATAATATAGTCATTATTGTTATGAATAGATTAATATAAACTCAAAAGTTTTTTCAGAAACTAAATAACAGTTTAAATAATAAACTGTCATCTAGGTTCTGAGACAAATCACTTTTATTTTTATTTAAGTATTTACTTATGCATTCTAAAACATTGGAAAGGTGCCCAGAAAATGGGAATTTTAGATGCAAATCTAGATTTGCTTTTCAAGATGTGATCTTGTAAAATATCATGGGTTAGACAACCAAGGTAATACAATGAGACAAGTATACTGTATATAATGTGCTGGTACCTAGTCCTGTGCATAGATCAGTTGACCGCCATCAGTGAAGTTCAGCAAGAATTGGTGCTGCTCGTCGAATGGGTGGGTGACCTGCGTCTTTGATAAACTGAGAGCTTAAAGGGTCATTCCTTGCCACACAAACGTTTTGAGACAAACGTTAAGAGACTTATGGTGTCATCCTGGGAAGGTGACTTTTTCAAAATGTGCCTTCTAGGAGAACCATTAATATAGGCTATTGTAGCCTGTTTGCTAATCCTTTTTCCATAACATTTTCCTAATTTATTGTATGTTATATGTTATTTTCTGGAAAAAAAGTACTATTTAAATCAAAATGTGCCTCTGTTCAGTACGACACAGCAGTACAAATGGGTACCTGGTAAAAGTTTGTGTTGGACCTTCTAGTGACATGCATACCAGCTCAGGTTAGACAGGAGAATAATGAGGGTTACATCTTAAAGGTACATCCATTGTGTTGTTGGGGTCACATCTTGCAAACATTATAAATGGTGTTGCTTTATTGAGAAGTACCGACTGTTGTCGAAAACTGCCATTTTGATGATAGTAGACTTAGTATATTGACGATATGAAAGTAAAAGTAGTGATTTCTGATCGAAAACCGGACAATGCACAGCGTATTGCACGCATCAATAAGTCAAATGTTATTTTGGAATCTTATTTATAACAGCCAAAAAGACAAATTTGAGTTGATAATGTTTAATAGATCACATAACTACTGTGCATGTAAATGGGACGTGCAGTTTCAGTTTCTGCACATGTATAATGATGTTACTCAATTTTAATCGGATATAATTATGATATATTTGGCGATTGGGGATAAATATGCAATAAATTTGTATTATAGACAGCTAATGTGGTGAGTTGGAACGTATTAAATCCAAAATAAAATGTTATGAAACACAATGGATGCACCTTTAAACATACACTAGTTGGTGGAAAAGTGCTCCCCTATAAATATCCTTATTTCTATAAAATGTCTGGAGTTATAGGAAGGGACAGTTATGTAGAATTGAGGGGTTCCATGGGAGACATTAGAAGTTGAAGGAAACTTTAACAAGGATCATAATTCAAGATTGATATACTTCTACACTCCAATAAGGACATTCTGAATAATGAAACCAGCCACTTAAGAGTCTGTACTTACTTTTATGGCTCATTTATGAACTCTTTTCATGTTGTACTTTATTATTTAAGATTCCTTCACTGTGCTGTTAGCATCCATAAGCAAAGGTTAATTTAAATAATTTCTACAGTAAACTGTTGCAATAATTTACTTACGTTATATTTTATTAAGATTTAGGTGCAGATACTGACACCATAACCTCCACTGGACTATTGATATCATAGCTAATGAAGTTGACTGTCCATTACAAATTGCTCTCCATCATACCCCATGCAACTTCCAAAATGCCTATCAAAGACGACATAATAATAAATTCAAATAATATTCTCTAAAGAACTGCTAACTTGGTATAAGCAGAAAGCAAATATGTTATTCATACCAAGATCCATCAGGATGGTTTCAAATCAAATTTGAATAAAACCACAGTGTGAAACATGTCGTTTTGGTATATACCCATTCAAACTGTACAACCTATATTAAAGGATAGATGCAATGACATATGGTCAAAATTGGATTCATTAAAATGGGATGTCAATTTGACAATTGCTCGATTTTAAATTTCTGAAATCGGTCCATAAATTGCTTATATACAGCTTTTTTTTTAAAACGCCTAGTTTAGCCCCAGCGACCAGAATGAAAATCTGTGGGGGTGTGGTCCCTGAAGAGATGACTTCTGTATCGTCACTGGAGTAATGTCATTATCGGCGATAGTCATAATTTAACGTAATTTCACAACATTTTGATTGTTAATTTCACTAACAAATCTTCAATTAAACAACTTAAATTTTCCATATATCGAATATTTAGATATCCAACTAGGTAATTCCACAGATGACAATTATATAATTATTGCATAAACATGTGTTTGTTTAGATTTAACACACCTCATAAATTAATCTTGCCGCAGTGATAATCATCATTAATTAATTAATGAAGATCCACGGAGCGGGTCACAGGCGAGTGTATATTGTCTCGATTTTGTGCTCAATTGATTCCAATGTACAATTTACATAGAGGTAATCATTTGTCATTCTTGAGAAAAATTCATTTCAACAGATCTTTAACAACTTGTTGTTCTACCTGTAATAAAGGTATTCTGGGATGGAATGTTGTTGTAATTAACTCAATATTCTGAGTTGAACAACCATAATTTAATTTGTAACTGCAAGACTCATACTCTCTTACGCTAAAGATTTCTTTTGGAATACATCCTGACTCTAAAGGGTTAGTTGTATCTAAAGCAATAAATTACACATCTACCCTACTAAGTTCTCAATATAAGCTCTTGCAGTTGGGAATTGAGGTGAGGTGAGTTGGGGTTTAAAGCTGCTTTTAAGAGTATTTCACTTATATTGCAGCTGTAGGTATAATGGCAGGGAGAAAGCTCGCAAAGCCATGTGGCTATGCATTGCGGTGAAACCTGCAAGCATCGGCTGGAACTAGCTGGAACTAGCAAACCATGGGTGGTACAATTTGTCTATTGAAACAGAGCAATCATTTTCCTAAAGATCCATGTTGTTTTGAACTGTTTGATAAATTATCTATAACCTTCTTCAAACCAAGAAGACATAAGGTTTCTTATTCATACCCGTAGTTGTGAACTGATTCACATACAAACAAACTTTATGAATGTAAACAAAATATTAATTTCGCATTTCCAAGAAGTTGAGACCTTTTTTAGTTTAATATCTGAACTTCTACAAATCAAGAAAAGATAAGGTTTCTTATTCTCTATTGAGAACAAAAAACCACAAATCCTCCTTAAGGAGAATATACAACCTATTTTCTGTGATGTCAGGCATCTCATTTCCTTTGATATGTACTTTTAAAAATTCATGAATCCGATGTTTTTGTCTAAGAATAGGATGATGTTCCTAATTTTCTGCTAAACACTCACATCTTTGAAGTTTTAATCTGCTTTCACGGTTATGTTATTTCGCTGCAAATTCAATTTTTTCCTCAGATTACAAGCGAAGATGCCTTTGGTGTCCCTCATTTGCTGATTTCATGGTTTGCTCTGCTGACAGCTTCATTAGGAAAATAACTTGTTTTACGAATTTGTCCGCTAACCTGTTTCATCTTGATTACTAATAGATTAAATTCATTGACAACACGGCAGGTTCTACCTGAAAACTATTTGCCTTGACAGGAATTGCAATTATAGACACTTTCCTTGAATATACATTCTAATTAATTAATTACTAATGTCAAGTTATTAATTGTGAGGTGAGCTAGAAGACTTTTTAAGAGTGTTTCACTGAGACCTTAACTGAAATCATTGATACTACCTATGTATAATTACATTTCCAATTTTGATATCTATAAAAAAAAATAGAATTAAATGCCATACATGCATGAATTTGATCGATGAAATACTTTAAAGATTAATTTGCATTTTTGAGATTTGAGTAAAATTCAAACATTATATTTAACATACACACATATATAATATTGAACATTCAGAACAATTGTTATTCAGAAAACAATGGCAACAAACTGTGCTCATTATAGCAATTCTGCAGTAAATTTGTCAATGCTATATAAATACCTCATTAAATAGATATTCTGAGAAAGTAAAATGACATGATACTGACTGTTTTCATCATCGTGCAACACTTTGATGGATGAAGGATTTACAATCTATTAAGAAATGGATACAAGAGTTTCAAAGCTTGAAAAAAACAAATCGAGTTTGAACTCTAAGCACGGAATATTTTGTTTGAATTTGAACATCATTACATGATAAAAATATTAAGAATCTTGTAAAGTGAAGATGACATCCTAATCATTCAGGAGAGATAAATACTACACCATTTTTGCTCTACATTTCTACATATTTAAAATCTTAATGATGGTAAAAAAAAAAATTCAAGAAATTTGTAAATGCAATACGATCTGAACTTATAATTACTGATAACATCATTCAAGATTATATTATGTAATATACACCACATTTAGCTAGAGTACAAAATAAAGATATCTAACAAAACAACATCAACATATGGTAACTATTTAAAAGATGGAAAAGATATTCGAAAAATAAATAAAACAATAATGATGATGAAGTATATGAGAAATGATATAAGATATATATTTCAAGTTCCAATTTTGACAGATACAAATTTACATTTCACTTTTCATCACAATCTAACTACCATTTCATATTTTAAGAAGCACAATTCTAGAACATTGCAAACATTCCTTTGAGCTAGAGTTTGGCAAATTCTAAATGCCCTTTGAGGACTTGATGGCAGAGATTAGAAACATAAATAAAACAATAATGGTGATGAAGTATGAGTATATGAGAAATGATATAAGATATATACTTCAACTTTTCATCACAATTTAACTATCATTTCACATTTTAAGAAGCACAATTAATTCCAGAACATTGCAAACATTCCTTCGTGCTAGAGTTTGGCAAATTTAGTATGAGCTGACAGAAGCATACACTCAACATGCACGCTTAATTTGTCCAACATCAACTTTGACATAAGCATCTGAATTACTTTGACAAGTGAAGTTTTCATCACTAAGGGATGTGTCAGAAAGTTGAGAGTCTGATAAAGTAATTACAGGTTGTCAGTGGTGCATCTGATTACCCGCTGGAGCACATGATGTAATCACTACCTTGCTTTACACTCTTTGATAACAGCTTCTTTCTCCAATTGGACCCACAAACAGGCAAATAGTAGTGATGAAGTTTATGATAAAGGTTTTAGAGAATATAATGTTCTTGATAAGCTTATTAAAATGTTTCTCCAATTGGAGCCACAAACAGGCAAATAGTAGAGATCCAGTTTAGGATAAAGGTTTTAGAGAATATAATGTTCTTGATAAGTTTTTTAAAATGTTTCTTCAATTGGAGCCACAAACAGGCAAATAGTAGTGATGAAGTTTAGGATAAGGGTTCTAGGAATATAATGTTTGTGATATGCTTATAAACATGTTTACTTCAAATGAGGTCACAAACAGGCAAATAGTAGTGATGCAGTTCATGATAAGGATTTTAGATCATCTAATTATTTTACTGTATTCTCGCGGGTATAGGACCATATTTGAGCCTAATACCACCCCCACTTTTCAGAGGGTTGTCCTGTTTAGGCTTATTCCCGAGTTATAGCCCACCCCCCATTTTGCCAGATGTTCCATGGTCCAACGACGTCTCTATTCATGCACAGATTTCATTTCTCGGACATACAATAAAGTTTGATTTGTCATCTTATCGTCTTGTGTTATGTGTTCATATTCTTATTTTGACAGTTTAATTATCGTATATAGTTTAATAATTGGATACATTACATATATCTATAATATTACTTTGGAACTTGGGTTATATATTTCATTAATAATAATTGTGTACGTAAATCAAAACACTTCTCTGGGAGCTGTCAAATCTTGTGCAGTTACAATACCATAATTATTAAAAAATATCCAACACCATAAACGAATAGGCTAAATGAATTTTCATTTTATGATATGGAAGTAAAGTGGCAGTCAAGTTATTATAACATTCAAGTAGAAAATGGCATCTGTAAACATCTCTGACAAAAAACTATCTCATGTGTTTAGTCATGACCGCCATACTTAGAGCGAACAACGTCACAAACTTTTTTGTCTTTCAACCAATCACTTGAAGGCAACGATTTGAAGATAGTTGTGAAATAAAATATTTGTAATATTTTCTTTGTTTGTCCTCTTTTCGTATCATTTTGAAGTGTCTAAATACTTTGATTTGAACCAGGAAGTAAGCATTGTATGTCTATGAGTCGCCAAATATATCAGCCAATGAGATTTTGAATCGAGTTTGAGTCACAAAACAGGCAAATAGTAGTGACACAGTTTATGATAAGTGTTTTGAAGAATATAATGTTCTTGATAAGTTTATTAATATGTTTCCCCCATTAGGGTCACAAACAGTCAAATAGTAGTGACACAGTTTATGATAAGGGTTCTGAACAATATATTGTTCTTGATAAGTTTATTAATATGTTTCCCCCAATAGGGTCACAAACAGTCAAATAGTAGTGATGCAGTTTATGATAAGGGTTCTAGAGAATATAATGTTCTTGATAAGCTTATTGCATATATGTTTCTTCAATGTGGAGTCACAAAACAGTCAAATAGTAGTGACACAGTTTATGATAAGGGTTCTGAAGAATATAATGTTCTTGATAAGCTTATTAATATGTTTCTCCATTAGGGTCACAAAACAGTCAAATAGTAGTGACACAGTTTATGATAAGGGTTCTGAAGAATATATTGTTCTTGATAAGTTTATTAATATGTTTCTCCCATTGGGGTCACAAACAGTCAAATAGTAGTGATGCAGTTTATGATAAGGGTTCTAGAGAATATAATGTTCTTGATAAGTTTATTACATATGTTTTTTTCCCATTGGGGTCACTAACAGTCAATTTGCAGTGATGAAGTAGGGTTAATGATTTCTAGAGAACCAATGTTTTCATAAACATATTTTACTTTTTTTATTTTGTTCTTGATAAGGTTATAAACATGTATACTTCAATTGAGGTCACAAACAGTCAAGTAGTAGTGATGAAAATTAGGATAAAGGTTCTAGAAATTCTAAAGTTTGATAAGGTTACCGTTATGAAGATTTGAACTCCAAATAACAGCAAATAGTACCTATGAAGTTTAGGATAAAGATTTCTAGAGACTAATTTAGATAAATTATAAACATATATATGTTCTCCCATTCAAATGGGATGAGGTTAAGGATAAGGGTTCTGTTGCTACGGGCTTGCATATGGTTAAAAACTTATCTTACTCAAATCAAGAGTCCAAAAGCAGTCAAATAAGAAAAGCATGATTTCTGGATAACAACACTTATATTGTGATCACACCAAACGTTTCGGAATGAATGCTTATTTCTTCATCAGTCAAAAAGAACTACCCGTATTCGCTCGGGTATAAGACCACACTTGAGCCTTAGACCAACCCCACTTTTCAGGGCTTGTACTGGTTGGGGTTATTCTCAGGTTATAGCCCACCCCCAACTCTGTCAGATGTTCCATGGTCATACATTACATAAATCTATAATATTATTTTAAATTAAGTGTAAAAAACCTACATAAAACCTATTCTAACTGCCTGACAGTCTCCGGTATAAAGTTTCATCTGAGTTGGGGTCTCTCCTGTCTAAAAGCCCACCCCCATGTTTTCAAGATGTTTGTTTGCCTTGTCCACTGGTCTTATACCCGAGAGAAAATGGTAATAAATTCTCAGTCAAAGAAGACTGGCAATGTCCCTCATAAACATGCTGTATAGAAATCTTCTTCGTTCTTCAATTGTTCTTAATAAGGTCATGAAACAATGTTCTTGTTCAAAAGACTTACAGAGTATAAAATGTAACATTGGAATTGATTTATAACTGAAACCATTTTGACACTGATATATTCTCTAATAAAGATTCTGTCGAGGAATCTAATTATTTTTCCATGTTACAATATACTTGGTATGGGTATCAAAGAGTATCAATCAGAATATTTGCTGAGTGAAATAAAATGTTCGAATGGTATGTGATGAAATCGAAATGTAACTGAATTTGGTTTGGAAAATGAAAGGGAAAGCTGGATTAATATGTTGAATAGATTTTTAAAATAACTGTAATTTGTAATGTTTCTGAAGAAATTAGAAAAGTAATCTATTTTGAATATGCATCAAAGCTGCCAAAGGAAATTATTCTTTAGTTCAATAACTTTAGAAGTGAAGAAAGTGATAATAATTTTTATACAAGCTGTCAATATACTGATAGAAAATATCAACAATTTCTTTAGGACGACATGATATATATTCATGACATCATTGTATACTGACACATGAATGTAATGTGAGTTTTTCATGTAATATTACAATTCTTTGTTAAAGCTATGTTCAAAGATTTTCATCAATCTCATTTTGTTGCATGAAAGCAATGATATATATTATATCAATAACCGAAAGGAGCCAATAACATGTTTTCATGTTATCCATTTACTGTCAGTTTTGTCTACATTTGCTGTTACTATCCTGTCTAAAATTACATATGTCAGCTTGTTCATTGTACTTGACCCAGATCATCATCATCATAGACATCACTTTCATCATCATAAAAGATCTTCTTGTCAACATCAGTGACATCATCAACATCCTAATCTGAACAATATTTGTATTGTCATTGACAACACCATCATCATATTTATCTGAATGATACTGATATTGTCCTTGACATCATTATTTTTCAATGTATCATATGACATCATCATTTCTGAATGATACTTATATCGTCATTGACATCATCATCACCATCATCATTTTCTGAATGATATTTGTATCGTCATTGACATCAACATCGACAACCAGAACATTGATATTGACAATATCACCATCATCAAAATCATCAGGTGAAGATTCGTTGTCATCATTAATGTTGTCATCATACTTTGCTGATATCATCCCCACCGTCTTAGTCAACATAGCCAGCACCATCATCCCATTCTTTCACCGTGTTAATTACTTTCACGGATTTGATTCAATTTCATTATTACCTGTTCTAGCAATTAAAATGCATCACTGATAAATTTCATGCTTCAAAGATGACACGTAGTATCTATGACCAGGCCAGAGACTTTTATCACACATGGAAAATTTCTTCTTTATTTTTCTTCCGATATATTTGAAGTTTCTAACAGGTCAAAAGATCCATTAAGACTAAAAGCATATCAGATTAAAAAACAAAAGAGACAAAGTATCTGGCGAAATGATAACACTTTGTCAAGATATTCTGGAGATGTCTTTGAAGGTAGAAGTATGTCAGTGACCATGGCACATATGGCGATGTCGTCTTTGAACAGGGGACTGGTTAGAAATGCTGGACACTGGTCAAGCATGAGTAAAATCTGTCCGCTCAGTTTCATCTGGACACTTAGTTATGTCCACTCTGGGTGGTCAAGTATCTGAGTGTTTTCTCTCCAAACTATCACTCTTCACAATGATTGTCCAAACATAAGGGATGTATTTGACCAGATGACCAGTCCAGATTGGACACTAATCCAGACCACATTGGATTTTTATTGAATCTGCAGTAAATGTAGTTTCTCAGTGTCTGGCTAAGTGGATAACAGGCTGCATATGGAGCAAGGATGAGGGCCAGTGAAAGTGATGAGTGCCACTGATTTCTGAGTTAGAGTGTTCATATTTGATGGGAGTTGGTATTAAATAATAATCATAGGCTCTGGAATTCATCCCTTACAATGTGATGAAGGGTAAAAAACACTACCTGGAACATCAAATTTGGCTCGTTTGAAGGCTG
Organism: Gibbula magus; assembly: GCA_936450465.1. Lineage (NCBI taxonomy): Eukaryota > Metazoa > Mollusca > Gastropoda > Trochida > Trochidae > Gibbula > Gibbula magus. Next base: position 59,532,034 of record OW388294.1, read on the forward strand.
TGTATGAGACCAATATGATAACATCAACGATTTAATTTTGTACCATTTTAAACTGCACTTCTACAAAACTGTTTTTAAGGGAGTAGCGCAATGAAATTTACAAATCTTGCTCTCCAACCATCAAAGATTGTCTTAATTTCTAGGGAGAATTTGTTTAAAGGTTTTAGGGGTTATTTAGGCACATGTTTGAGGGAGGTTCATGACCAAAGGTACCCTAAAAACTTCAACTGTAATAAAGATGTTATTCTGTAAATGTGAGGTTCCCACCAATTTGAGAAGAATTAACACTGAAGCAAATCCCTGCCACACCAATATTTTAAAAGATCAAGACCCTAGGCGAAAGGTGCCTCCCCACATAATTTCAGCTTTTCAACAGGGAGTGTAGGACCATGCTATTAGCCCATCTAGGCTTACATATAGAATACTAAACGACGTCCCATTTGATAACATGTTTATGAAACGAATGGATGGTTTGGTATTTTAACGAGCGAAATCTTCTAGATTTGTAATTTGATGTTCAAGTATCATTCTTAAATATATCCCTGAACTACCTACAGCTAGCTTCTTGTGAAAATATTTTTAAATTCCACAGTTTATGTAGCCAGGTGGCAAATCCTGCGATAATGTAAAATTATCCATCTGTGTTTCTGGAGAAACATGATACCTATTTCGTATGCATAGAAATTGACAGTGTTCAGATTTTACCAGTTTTTAAACTCTTGGATGACTCATTAAATGACATCGAACTGTCTTTAACACTGGTTCCTGGCTGTGTATTACCATTACCTGCTGGAGACACACCTGGGTCTGTGAGAGCATTCCGATTCCATTACACTTCCCTAAATCAGATATCAGTTTCCACAAACTGAATTAATTTGATTTTATCACCAAGAATGAAATATATAATGAAAATCAAAATATTAATATTAATAAAAAATATAAATAACTTCCTAGGGTAGACCAGCTAGATCATGGCCAAAAATTAGGTTTGAAATGGTTCGCAACTATATTAGTTGAATCACATTACTTTGTTTTCACTTCGGTTAATCATGAATATAAGTTATTTTCAGTTTGTACTGCATACAATATTATTTAATTATTTAATTCATCAATGTAAAAAAACATTTCACTCTTTCGTTTTATCTTCATCACATTTTATTTTGAAGTAAAAATATGTTTTTTTTCTGGCTTAAGTTGATGAATTCTTGGATCTGAACTGAACCGAAAACGTATCAAACTGAGGAATCTGTAATGCAAGACATATCAAACCTTTCGAAAATCTGTGCATGTAATTTTAAAGGACGCCCCCCCCCCCCCCCCCCACTCAGAGCGCCGATGAATGGCTTCAGTTCATTGTTTTTATTTTTCAACAAATGTACAAGTTATCAAGTTGTGAAATATAAATTCACCAAAATATTACCTTTATTAATATCTTTTAACTTGACTGTGTTTTAATCATTTATTAGTAGCATATTTGTGTAAACGGGGATATCCTCTCGAATTTCGTTTCCACAAAAAATACCCCGATAGAACCCTCCTTTTAATATGCTGATTGCTGGTTTTTATACCGTTTGGCATTTTCTTGTCCTTATTCTGTCTCCATCTTGGATTTTTTGCATTACGTGAAATGAAACGTACACGCTATATTTTACCTTATTTGGCAACTTTTGGTAAAAGACATACACTGATAGAGTATTTACATAGCATGCACATAACATGTCATAAAACTAATAAACAATTTGCTGTTAAGCCGAAGTGAAGTTTTTTCCAATCGCAGCGCTGATGAATGACTTCAGTTCTCATTGTTTTTGTTTTTCAACAAATGTACACTTTCGTTTATCAAGTTGTGAAATATATAGTTATCAAAATATTACCTTCATTACTATCTTTCAATTTGACAGTGTTTTAATCATGTATTAATAACATATATGTGTAAACAGGAATATACTCTTGAATTACGTTTCCACAATAAATATCCGGATAGAACTCTCAATTTAACAAAGATATATAATGAGAGTTTCCCCTAACAACATAATGAGATCGATCATTTTATCATATCGTTTATGATACAGAATCATGTGTTCAGTATAATTTTCAATAATGAAATTCATCCGCGATTCATTAACGTTTTCAATCTTACCTTTATGGCTTCAAAACTCTGTTCTTATTTCTTTTACTTAGTCATCAAAATTAATGTCGAATTCTTTTATTTGGAGACCGTTTTATGGCGTATAAAGTGGTAACGACGACTTTAATGTCAACCACGTGTTGTCAAAGTTTTTGGGCTGCAAGACTTTTTGACCAATCAGAGAACAGCTAACAAATCTTTTTATAAGCTTGTTTCTGATTGGCTGATACCGCCTTGTACCAGCAGGAATAAAATGTGCACGTGCAACAGAGTGCGGGGTTAGTCACACTTTTAAAAATGGCAAACTTATTAAAATGATGGTTAATGATATCATGATTTAGTAACTGAATGATATTACTAGTGTAAAAAAATATAACTGACGCCATTGACCAGGGACTTTCAATACTGAAAGATTATATATATATATATATATCTGTATAGAAAGTCCCTGCATTGACGAATGCTAATCTAAGTGCCTTACTATAGAAATTACCGTACTTTAACATGGCTGATGTTGATAAATGTATACATAAAAATCAAACTATTTTATCGAATCTATGTAAGGTAAGTAATATTGTTCTGGTTATTATAATTGTAGCAAATAAATTAGTTATTTTAGGTATTTATGAATGGCATGATGAAACAAAGCAAACACGATTTCGCTTGACACACTGGAACTCGATATCGTAATTAAAACGTAGGTAAAACATAATTAAATAGCCTACAACCTATATCAAATACTCTAGTATTTGATATAGGGGGTAGGTTTTAAACAATGTTTTACCTACGTTACGATATCGAGTTCATGTGGCTTGACACTATTACATTTATCCTGAAATCAATTTCAAAGCTATCAAAATTTAATTTATAGATTCCATTTTTTTTAAAAATTTATTTTCACCGAAGGCATTTGAATTTATATAAAGCTCCAAGACATTAAAAAAATTGTTTTTAAAGTTTTAAGTTTATTTTCAATTCTATATATAAAGACCTTTGGACATTTTATTATTGCTTTCAGTCCATTCTTACAATTGTTTTTACTGTTTTTTTAAGATATAAAAAGGTGTTCCATTAGGAAAGTGCTGAAAAGCACCAAGTATCCGGGGGGTGATTAGGGTAATGGAGCAAAAACATTCCATGTCTCATGCATAACGAAACTGTCCAAATTCTGCATTGGCACCAGACCAAAGTGTGAGAAATCTATACTTTATGTGTCTGAAACTAGTCTCAAGTCAACCTATGCAAGGGCTGGTTATTCTTGCAGAAATATGACTGACAATGTTATTCACCCTTTCAGATTTACCATAAATTGGTCTAATGGAAGCCATAAATCAAAGGCTTTATTTAGAGAAAGATTTCAAAGATTAACCTGCTAACATCATGACTAACATTATTCTTGCAAAATTTAGCCAGCCCGATGAAATATTTTAACACAGTTTTCTTATATGTCATTGCTGACATGCTTGTAAATTTTATTTATCTGAAGCAAAACACGGTTAAATATTGAACAATTTTGGTAAAAATACTTTTGTATTAAAAAATTGCATATGTCTTGTTTCTAATGTCAAATTTGGAATGTAATATAAAACACTTAAAGCAACAAACCCTTTGATTTTTAGCTCATCAGGGCTGAAAGGCCCGATGGGCTTATGGTATGGCATAGCGTGACGTCTGGTGTCCATCGTCAGTCCGTCCATCCATAAACTTTTCACTTTTTCGACTTCTTCTTCAGAACCAATGACTCTAGAGAGCTGAAATTTTATGTGCAGACTGTAGATTTTGTTACCCTGTGACCCCAATTGTGAGTCATAAGAGTCACTTTCTAAAAACCTATTATTTGCTTGTCAACAATGTATTACTTGAGATAACTTAGATAATCAACCTTAGATAATAAATCAATGAATTCATGATGAGCTACAGAGCCCATGGCTCTATTTTTAGCTCATCTGGTCTGTAAGGCCCGAACGGCTTTTGGCATGGCATGGCATGGTGTAAGGCGTCCGTCCGTCCGTCCGCCCATCTGTAAACTTTTAGCTTTTTTGTCTTCTTCTCCAGAACCACTTGGTCTAAGGAGCTAAAATTTTGTGTACAGACTTCTTGGCCAATGGGGATTCTAAATTGTAAAATTGGTGACCTTCTGACCCCAAATAGGGTCACAGGGATCACAACCAATTTTCATCTTCTTCTCCAGTACCAAAAGGTCTAGAAAGCTGAAATGCTGTGTACAGATTCCTTGGCCAATGGGGATTCTAAATTGTAGATTTCATGATGCTCAGAGATAGGTTAGAGGGGTAAGGACCTTAAGACCTATTTCATCTTCTCAATTTAAAATGCTTCCTATGTGTTGTTCCTCTCACCTAGAAGTTGAACTTTTGAATGTATAAAACCTGATGAGCTACAGAGCCAGTGGCTCTATTATGTATGTAATATATTTGGTTGAGTTAAGATCATGATTATTTATAAGGCAATACAACTTTTATAAGCGCCAATGACCTGATATCCAGATTATAAGGCTATACAACTTTGGTGAGCGCCAATGACCTGATATCCAGATTATAAGACTATAAAACTTTGGTAAGCGCCAATGGCCTGATATTCAGATTATAAGGCTATACAACTTTGGTAAGCGCCAATGGCCTGATATCCAGATTATAAGGCTATACAACTTTGGTAAGCGCCAATGACCTGATATTCAGATTATAAGGCAATACAACTTTGGTAAGCGCCAATGACCTGATATCCAGATTATAAGGCTATACAACTTTGGTAAGCGTGAATGGCCTGATATCCAGATTATAAGGCTATACAACTTTGGTAAGCGCCAATGACCTGATATCCAGATTATAAGGCTATACAACTTTGGTAAGCGCCAATGGCCTGATATTCAGATTATAAGGCTATACAACTTTTGTAAGCGCCAATGGCCTGGTATTCAGTTCTATGGAGAGTCAACTTCACTTGCAATAAAGAAGTTGACTATCCATTCTTCTCCTTCATCACCTCAGTTTCTATAGAAGTAGAAAATAAACAATTGTTAAATCAGTTTTACTGTTGAAACTTAATATTTTGAAATGAAATATTTTTAGCTTACCGTACATGATAAGTTTGGGATATTTGAGCACACATATTTACACAAATCTAACCATTCTAATTGTTTGTGTGTTTCATTTATATCAAAATCCCACCTAATTTAAGTTAGGTTACCTAGTACTCAAAATAAGCTTTCACAATACAGAATTGATATATGATCATGAGGCCAATGGTCTTCATTTCCTGTCATGAAGATGTTATTCCTGTAATAGGGCGGATGAATAAATTGTTTAAAAAAAGGAAAATGTTTCTAAATTATTAGCTCATCAGGCCTGAAAGGCCCGATGGGCTTATGGCATGGCATGGCGTCCGGCGTCCGGCCGTCCATCCGTCCGTCCGTCCATCCGTCCGTCCATCCGTACGTCCGTCCATCCGTCCGTAAACTTTTCGCTTTTTCAACTTCTTCTCCAGGACCAATAACTCCAAAGAGCTGAAATTTTATGTGACTCCTTGGCCAATGGGGATTCTAAATTGTAGATTTCAAGACCCCATGACCCCAAATGGGGTCACAGGGGTCACATGTTTAAAAACCTATTTTCATCTTCTTCTCCAGTTCCAAAAGGTCTAGAGAGCTGAAAAGTTGTTTGCAGACTCCTTGGCCAATGGGGATTCTAAATTGTAGATTTCGTGACCCCATGACCCCAAATGGGGTCACAGGGGTCACATGTTTAAAAACCTATTTTCATCTTCTTCTCCAGTTCCAAAAGGTCTAGAGAGCTGAAAAGTTGTTTGCAGACTCCTTGGCCAATGGGGATTCTAAATTGTAGATTTCGTGACCCCATGACCCCAAATGGGGTCACAGGGGTCACATGTTTAAAAACCTATTTTCATCTTCTTCTCCAGTTCCAAAAGGTCTAGAGAGCTGAAAAGTTGTTTGCAGACTCCTTGGCCAATGGGGATTCTAAATTGTAGATTTCGTGACCCCATGACCCCAAATGGGGTCACAGGGGTCACATGTTTAAAAACCTATTTTCATCTTCTTCTCCAGTTCCAAAAGGTCTAGAGAGCTGAAAAGTTGTTTGCAGACTCCTTGGCCAATGGGGATTCTAAATTGTAGATTTCAAGACCCCATGACCCCAAATGGGGTCACAGGGGTCACATGTTTAAAAACCTATTTTCATCTTCTTCTCCAGTTCCAACAGGTCTAGAGAGCTGAAAAGTTGTGTGCAGACTCCTTGGCCAATGGGGATTCTAAATTGTAGATTTCGTGACCCCATGACCCCAAATGGGGTCACAGGGGTCACATGTTTAAAAACCTATTTTCATCTTCTTCTCCAGTTCCAAAAGGTCTAGAGAGCTGAAAAGTTGTTTGCAGACTCCTTGGCCAATGGGGATTCTAAATTGTAGATTTCGTGACCCCATGACCCCAAATGGGGTCACAGGGGTCACATCCTTATAAACCTATTTTCATCTTCTTCTCCAGTTCCAAAAGGTCTAGAGAGCTGAAAAGTTGTTTGCAGACTCCTTGGCCAATGGGGATTCTAAATTGTAGATTTCGTGACCCCATGACCCCAAATGGGGTCACAGGGGTCACATCCTTAAAAACCTTTTTTCATCTTCTTCTCCAGTTCCAAAAGGTCTAGAGAGCTGAAAAGTTGTGTGCAGACTCCTTGGCTAATGGGGATTCTAAATTGTAGATTTCGTGATCCCATGACCCCAAATGGTGTCATGCTCTAAAACCAATATTATTTTGCTTTTTCACAATGTATTACTTGAGATAACTTAGATATTTAACCTTAGATAATAAATCAATAAAATCCTGATGAGCTACAGAGCCCATGGCTCTATTTTTTTTTTCATTGCTGCAGTATGTTGTTGAAGTTGATCCTTTTAAAAAAAAAATTCAGTCTGTGAGACAAAAAAAATGTTTATACCAACATCAGCCAAAAAAATCAAATCAACCAAAAAGTTTTATCAAAAACATTCTTTACCTTGTTTAAGAAACTTTCTAACCTGATATTTGTAAAGTTGTCAAGCAAGTCTGGCTTGAAAAAATCTGATTGAAGCTATAGAATACTTTGCTGTTTTTGCAGGACACAAGTCTAGTTAAGATAAAACAAATGAAGAAAGACGGCTGATTTTTTCCCCTTGGTGATGGAGTAATTCTTTTTTCTCTCCCCAGATTTGTTGACATATGTTCAGAAAGATTCCTCAATGATTAATCCCAAAGGAAAACAAACACTGCTCAACTGTGAATGTAGGTAAGTCAGGCTCGCTCTTTTCTGATTAATTTCTGTTCAGTGAGCTGGACATTGAAAGACATTGTGTCCATTGTTAATGAATTAATCAGGACAGTCTGATGAATGAGAATCCTGAATCAACCTTGGTCTTGGCATATCGACATGCTGGGAAACCTGCTTACCAGTTCCTGAATTCAAAGAGTCTTGGGGACCATGTAGGATTACTAACATTCTATGGAGTTTTAAAAATGACTGTACCATCATTTCTATGATTGTATTTGTATTGTATTGTGTATTCAGTTTGTCTAGACTTGCTGAATGAAGATCTAGACTGTATTTTAGGCTCACTTATATACAGTCATCGGACAGGAGTAATCATTTAGGGTGAATTTGTAGCAAGTTTGGCGATCATGTTACCCATGTGACAATTGTTTGTTGAAAACTACATTCAGAAATATGACTTAATTCAAAAGGTCTGTGTCCTCTGTGTTTTCATCATAATGGCATCCACTAATTTTCAAAGGTGTAGGAGTAGTGGAGGGATGGAAGGATGGAGGTGTTGTTTTGGGAGGGGTTGGAAGTGGATGGGGGCTGTTTGGAGGGATGAAGCTTGATAAATGCTTGGATTGATAGCAACTCATCCATCGTTGTACCCATCAATGGACCTGTATGAAATTTGATTTCATAATAAAAAAATTATAATAATAATATTTATATAATTTGACACATTTCAGCATTGTTGAAGAGTGTACTTAATACATCCTGTTTCATTCATAAAGAACTCTGCAGATTTGTGTGGTGTCAAATTGAGGTTTTTCTGTCATGTTTTGATGATTAGCATTTGAAAATTTATAGAAAGGAATTAGACATTCTGGACATAAGTTTATGGTCATTTCAAACTTATCACAAAATTTTATGAATAATCTTCCTGGTATTTGCACAAAACTGTTTGAAAACTGTCATTTTAAAATGATTTAAAAAGTGTTTAATGTATCAGCAATGTAATGTAGTGTAGTGGTTATATGCTGGCGTTTTATACCAAAAGGTTTGAATCCTGATTGAGACACCAAAAGGTGTGTTGTGTCCCTGGGCAAGGCACTTGGCGCTCAGTCCTACCAGCTGCACAAGTTGGTACCTGAACACAAGAAGTATGTCCGAAGTGCTCAGAAGCTGCATCGAAAGTACAATTCCTTCAGGTTTTAGTGTAGTGAGCAGTGTTTGCATTGGATGTTAGTTGTTAATATGACCATTGTTATTATTATTGAAGATGTACTGGTCTTGGAATATGGATATGCTGGAGAATTATTCTGATTACCGTTAACTTTATTACAAGAATCTCAGATTCAGGTATCTTGCTTTTAAACTACCTTGCACAGTTACATTCATATTTTTATGTATGTTTTATATATATTCATTTTGTCAGTGAAAATGCTTTGAAGTATGTAGTGCTATATAAAGTAAACTATCATATATGAAATCATTCTCTTCACACAGAGGTTACTCCCTTGAGATCCTAACTTCTGTTCTACATCGCCTGAATTTCTAGACTCCAGCAAGATTCCCTAGCGGGAAAAATGGGAACCTCATACAGTATCCATGCTTCTTAACCAATTAATACTCATCTCTCAGCGGCCATGTCGACCAAGTGACTTCAAAGATCTAGGCATTTGACAATAACTCAAATAAACTAAGTTTGGTATGTGTCCATGATTTGTTCTTCCAGGTTAATGATCAATAGTTTAAACAAAATCAAATAGCATATTTCGAGGAAAACACATTAAACAAGAAAATGTTTATCATACGTTTATTTTATCATTCTGACGTGTCAATTTCCCTTTTACAACAGCGTCGCTGATTGCACAACTAGATTCAATTGCAACCAATCAGGACACTCCCTTTTGGCCCTTCATTTCAAGCGATAAAGAACATAGGTTAGGATCGGAAATCTGAAGGGAGTAACCTCTGTGGGTAGAGAATTGATGTAGGTAGAAAGTTATTTTACAAATGGATATATTTTGAAAACGGAAAGCTCTGTTTTTTATTGAATGTTGTAATGATATTCAGTGGTCATAAATGAATCATGAACTTGTACGCCTGGCTTAAGTTTTTTTTTCAAATTAAAGTTTGAAAAAAATTCAATTTTCTTTTGTTCAGGATAAAAAGAAATGAAGTATTGAAAAATGATTTTTCCTTAAAAAATCACCGGATTGAAATTGATACCAAAAGGTCAGATTATTTTTCAGACGAATATCCTGTTTTCTGTCTCACAATAATGGATTTGGATTCTATTTCATTGAAATAAACTTGGGCCTATAGAATAGGCCTTGTACTCACATTCATTTATTTTCATTTGAATTTCAAACCTCACAATAAACGTTTTTATTGCATAGGAAGACACAGTGGTCTTGTTGACAAAGAAATGAAGTTTTCATGATTGAAATGGAACCGATTTCTAAACAAGTGAAGTATCCCCAGCCGCAGATAATAGCGCAAATATTCATTGTGTAAACCTTTTGATTGCTGTCTGTCTGCAATAGACAACATCTCAAGCTCGAAGTCATGTCGTGGATTCAATCTCTCTAGTTTTAGAGTTGATTTTTTTTTTCGGCACGAAATCCTTACCAATTCTCATCCCTCTCAGATAGCCTTCTTAGTAAAGTTACTCACGTCATCTTGTTCAAATATTGTGAACATTTTTAGAGACCATATGAGCTGAAGGTCAACAATGAAATTGACGTGAAATCCATATCTTCAGACTGGTGTCTATTTCTAATCAACGAATATCTCTTGTGGAATCGTAAATAAATGAAACTGAAATTGAAATTCTTAGTTATTTTCTTTTCGGTTGATTATTTTGCTTTTGTAAGCTTTTCTTTTTGGACTTGCTTGAAAGTCAATTTCCTTTCAAACTCAAATTCATTATTTCTGTTGTTTGTTTTTTAATTAGTTCTGGCTTATTGGAAGAAACAATAATATTTTGAAGATTGGTTGCAATGGCGTGGAATATTAGATTACTATGATCATTGCTTGACGATGTTTTTCTAACACGTTTTGCATATTTTACACTATCATCAAAAGCTGTTTTCTCGCAAACGAACTAAAAATGTTATCCATGATGTAATTGTTTTGGCACTCATGAAATATAAACACAAATAATCATTTTCTTTGTAGATAGTTGCAACCTACACAAAGTAACTTTGCTTGAAAGTTTTAATTGTTTCAAGGAAGTTAGGAAATTATTACATACCATAACCGACCTAATAAGCGCCCAGACTTTTATCAAGGAAAACAATGGCTGCATGCATGTTCACATATTTTGAAATAAATTATGTTCATGTCAACTAATATAAGAATTTACAGTTGTTTACCAGAAATTATTTTCGAGGTTTTTCTGCGGAAAGATTACAACCAGACGCTTGCCTTGTGGCATTGAAACCCTGAAATTCTGAAATGTTCTGAAATATGTATAACTGCATCCTAATAGTTTGTTCACCTACTAGTGTATGTTAGTGTATAAATAACTTGTAATTTTTAATGTGCCTTTGAAGCATTATAGCATGGGGAAACCTCTTCTTTCTGTTTCATTTCGTTAAAGTTTGATAACTCACATCATTGACCTGAAAATCATATATACTGGAAAGGATGATTCTTTGTCAGTACAGTTAAAGTAATACAATTTACATTCAGATAACATCCAAATTATACAGGATATTTACACTTAGCTTCACAAGTGGGTGAACTATCTTTTGGAATGCAGATGTATGCGACAATCAAAATAGTTTACCTGTCAATAAATTTTCTCTAATATCATTTTCAACAGTTTCTGTAGGACGTTCTGTTTTGTAACATAAAGTGTTCGTGGAATTGAAATTGAAACAATTTCTATGTTTTTCATTAAAAACGTGAAAACCTTTAATACAAGGTACTTAAATATCATATCAGTTTTCCTAACCTAAAAATCACAAATCTTTAATCAAATTTGAAAAAATTCAATATTTAACATTTCAAATTGAAAATTCAGTTCCATGATTAAGGCATTGAGGAGGCAACTGCCGGGACACATTGCAATTTAAAAAAATTCAATTTCAGTCAATACTTGGTTTGGTGTCCTGGTTAGATACCCATTGAGCGTAGGGATTTCTGACATTTTAGGCAGAGGCCAATCTCCAAAATTGTTTCAAATGTTTTTACGCGAATTGTGTGTTTAAAAAAGTGCTTCACCAATCTCATCATCATTTGAGATGTAATTGTCCTCCACAATCGCAGCCTGTCATTTCCGAAACGTTTTTTCGCGCCCTCGTGAATGTTGAAACTTGAATCTTTGCATACGTTTGTGGCCACCCATCTTAGGGCATGTCTAAAAATTTTAAATTTGATGGATTTAAGATCAGGCCTGAGAAATAAATTTTTTTAAATGTATTCGCTTGATTCGTGAGATTAATCTCAGGTCGGTGGTTGTCATCATTAGGGAGTCTCTTATTGACAGGGGAGACTATGAGTCTATTTATTTGCTTGTAATTTTGTCAACATTTTGCAATGAAATTGTTTTAATGAGATTTTTAAAATTAATTTCTTAAATAGAAAGCTGTTTAATGAGAATTTTGAATATGCTGTACTTGCATTACCTCCATCACAGCATCATATAGGGGGTGTTGATATTTGAGTACCGTATTTCCTCGAATACAAGCCGGCCTCGAATGGAACCTTGGGGTGAGGGGCAACATCGTCCCTAGGGCTGATCAACTATCATCCCTTGGTTCAGGGACCTCTCTTGGTCAGGATTCCTAAACATCTAAGTTTACCACTTTCCAGAAGTTATAACATGAAATTAATGTAATAAAAATGCTCTTGTCACGTATTCTAAAATATCTTGATATTAAGTTTATAGACGAACTGGTTAACATTCATAAAAATAAGCCAAAATGATCCGGAACTATATTTTACCATAACGACACTTTGAGTAGACGGAAGTAAACAAGCAAAATCATTGCACGAACCAATTTAATGGCTGCGTGAAATGCAATTTGTTCAAAAATCTTAATTTATCATTTGCATATAAAATGTTGATAATTAAACTTTGAAAATGGTATGTACATATAAGATAAGTATAGTTATGATATTCTGTATAAATAATGTGAAAGCATCATTGGTAACACTGGGTCAACTTGAACTAGTTCGAGGTCACGGGTCCGAATGCAGTGTTGATAAAGTCTTGACGCAGGAGAGTCGTAGCAGCACTGTGAGGAGTTTGGGTACGGGGTCGCTGAGGTAAATACAACCTTGGTTTCGATTATAACTCTTTAGCTGATCAGGCCTGAAAGGCGCGATGGGCTTATGGCATGGCATGGTGTCCGGCGTCCGTCCGTAAACTTCTGCTTTTTTTACTTCTTCTGCAAAACCAATGACTCCACAGAGCTGAAATTTTATGTGCAGACTCCTTGGCCAATGGGGATTATAAATTGTACCTTTCGTAACCCGATGACCCAAATGTGGTCACAGGGGTCACATCCTTAAAAACCTATTCTCATCATCTTCTCCAGTTCCAAAAGGTCTAGAGAGCTGAAAAGTTGTGTGCAGACCCCTTGACCAATGGGGATTCAAAATTGTAGATTTTGTGACCGGGTCTAGGTCACGGGTCACGACCCAAAAACCTATTTTCATCTTTATCTCAAGTATGTAAAGCTCTAGAAAGGTGAAATGTTGTGTAGAGACTCTTTGGTCAAAGGTGATTCTTAATTGTAGGATTGGTGACCCTGTTACTCCAAATGTGGGTCACAGGGGTCATGATTTAAAAACCTATTTTTTGTTTGTTAACAATATAATACTTGAGATAACTTAAATATTCAACCTTACATAATATATCAATGAAATCCTGATGAGCTACAGAGCCCATGGCTCTATTTTTCAGACATACCATATTTCCTCGAATACAACTTAGTCATCGAATAAAACACAGGGGGTAAGGGGGTAAGGGGGTGCTGAATAAATCAACTAAATAAATCAATACAACTCGAGCCGCGAATAGAACGTGGGGTTAGGGGGTGATGAATGACATAGAACCCCAGGGTTGTATTTGAGGAAATACGGTTCCTTCAAAACTGTCTTTTGAGGTGGTGTTACTGTAGTCTCATATGGTATGTATTGTTCTCTATTGGTTTGGGTGAAGGGCTTGAGTAGATTTGATTGGACCAGAAATAGATATATTATATAAGAATGAGTAGATGTATGTTTATGAGAGGGCAATATTGAGGAACTAGTTACTTTGTTACTTACACTAATGCTCCTTTGTGAATCTATGTGTTATCTACTTTCTCTTTCTGATAAAGTCGAAACAAGCTGCCCTTTGCTGTTTTCAATGCATATTATCTGGGGAAATTTCTCTAGATTTTGCGTTGTGACTCTTGCAAAAAAGCTAGTTGTTTGGCAAAACAATGTCCTGAGCTGAGTCTTTAAGGGAGGAAAGAACCAGACCTAATGAAGGAGTCATGTGACTCCAAAAACGTGGAACTCCCTTTCAGATGCTCCTTGCTGCAGGTTTGATATCAAGCCGGCCCAAGGGGTGTTGACGTATTGATACGTCATTGACGTTTGACCCTTTGACATGTATACGATAAAAGTTGGTGACAAAGTTCTATGATTCATGAAAAAGTTAACCTAATCAGAATTCAATTGGCTTTCACATGATGTAATTAGTATGTATATGCAATTTTATTTTATCGAGAAATGGTGTATTAAAAATATAGAACGTATATTCAATCACAAAACTGCCTGCAGGTGCGTGTTTGATGTCATAATAAAAATGTTACCTGTTCGATTCAAAGGGTTGAAATTCTATTTCAGAAATTGAAATCGAGCATTTGTCAAATTGAAATCCCATTTTAATGAATCCGAATGTGACCATGTGGCATTACGTCTGACCTTTAATTTCAACCTTTAAACTCCTGTTGGTTCCGTCTCAGTATCCTTCAGTGGATCCCCATGTTGCTATCACTACACATCACAATCTAGACTGGGCGTCAAGTATCCTTCAGTGGATCCCCATGTTGCTATCACTACACATCACAATCTAGACTGGGCTTCAAGTATCTTTCAGTGGATCCCCATGTTGCTATCACTACACACCACAATCTAGACTGGGCGTCAAGTATCCTTCAGTGGATCCCCATGTTGCTATCACTACACATCACAATCTAGACTGGGCGTCAAGTATGCTTCAGTGGATCCCCATGTTGCTATCCCTACACACCACAATCTAGACTGGGCGTCAAGTATCCTTCAGTGGATCCCCATGTTGCTATCGCTACACACCACAATCTAGACTGGGCGTCAAGTATGCTTCAGTGGATCCCCATGTTGCTATCACTACACATCACAATCTAGATTGGGCGTCAAGTATCCTTCAGTGGATCCCAATGTTGCTATCGCTACACACCACAATCTAGACTGGGCGTCAAGTATCCTTCAGTGGATCCCCATGTTGCTATCGCTACACATCACAATCTAGACTGGGCGTCAAGTATCCTTCAGTGGATCCCCATGTTGCTATCGCTACACATCACAATCTAGACTGGGCATCAAGTATCCTTCAGTGGATCCCCATGTTGCTATCACTACACACCACAATCTAGATTGGGCGTCAAGTATCCTTCAGTGGATCCCCATGTTGCTATCGCTACACACCACAATCTAGATTGGGCGTCAAGTATCCTTCAGTGGATCCCAATGTTGCTATCGCTACACATCACAATCTAGACTGGGCGTCAAGTATCCTTCAGTGGATCCCCATATTGCTATCGCTACACACCACAATCTAGATTGGGCGTCAAGTGCCACCTTTTCAAAATAAGTAAATTTTGTTACATTGGCCCATCATACATAAATGTCTACCGTATATTACCGGGTATAAGTCGACCCCGCGTATAAGTCGACCCCCTTTCTCAACTACCCAAATACTGGTCAAAACCCTATATCTCATGTATAAGTCGACCCCCCTTTTACCACGTGCTGACTGACACCGAGTGACAAGTCGACATGCCCAAAAGTCAACACAGCGGCGATTGGTAAGCAGTTATGTTGATCTTTGATTATTCCCCCTATGAAGTAGATGTGTGTTTTAATTATAACGGTCATTCCATCTGTCTGTCTGTCCTTCTGTCCAGTCAATTTTCAAACCATTTAGGTGTACATCAACCAAAATTTTTACAGTTGTTAATCATATTCTTCCCATCATGCATGGCCTATTTGTAGTTTTCTGGGATTTCAATTATTTGTTCTTTCCACGGAAAGTCGAGTTTATGGTGACACAAAATGACATATCCTCTTTCATAACTGGACATAATTACTTCAAAGCAAATAATGCTGTTATCTTCAATGAAAATGTTTTTCTTTTAAAACATAAAAACAATTGGTCACATAATTTGATTGTCTGGGTCAGGATGACTTTCTGAAATATGACACTATTATCTTCATGATCTACTGATGAACATTTTTAATCTTTTCATTGATATTGGAAAAACAAACTTCTGAAGTTTTGATTGTCTGCATGTTAAATCAAATCTTCCATCCTTTTCATAGACAAGGTCAAAACATTATTTGTAAATTTGTGTATAAAATATTTAGAAAATGGACATTTCTTGAAGAGTAACAAAATTATTTATTGTATTCAGTTCTTCATGCAGATATGAAATTGTTTCCTTGCTACTGTATTTGTTTTAGCAACTTTGTGTAAACAAAATTAGAAAATGGAGGTTTATACTTATTACCTATTAAAGCAAAACACTGGAAAACATTGAGCATAATGTAATTCCAAAAATGGAAGTTAATAACCATATAAGCTTTATAAAAACTGTTGCTAGGAATTGAAGAAAATATGAATATAAATACTAATACTAATTAATAATTCATCATTTGGTTACATCAGAGAATAATCTAAAAAAAAAAAGAAGAAAAAGATATTAAAAAATCAATGCTAGCAACTCAATTAAGGGCTAATGTTAAAATATAGGGAAAAACTCATTGCGTTATCTCATAAAAGAAGTTAATGCATAATGGTATTTGCTTCACCTGGCGTACGTCACATTGATTTTGAAGTTGACAAATATGTTCTTCAATTGTAAAAAACATTTATGCTTTAATCATGTTATCATCATGTGCAGAGCTATTGATTTTGTTAATTAATCAAATCTTTCTTTATATATTTTCATGCTATTTCACATGTAATGTATATCTGTTATTTTAAGCCAAAGTCATATCTGGTGGAAGTAATGGCTTCAATATAATGCTGTAATCGTGATGTATGAAATATTTTGAAATATCTATATCTTTCAAGAAATTTGGTAAATGACAGGTTATTATACCCCCGTTACGAAGTTACCAGTTCCGAAATATTATTTTTTACAGAGTTATGGCCCTTGAAACCGAAATTGAACTTCGTACCAGAAGAACTGTGATGCTCCAATGGGGACAAGTTTTCTCAGAAACTCTTACATCTAGGTGAATGAAATTTAATATGGAGGTAGTCAAGATGATACTCTTCATCGAGTTCGAAAACAAGTTCCGAAATATTATTTTTTACAGAGTTATGGCCCTTGAATCCGAAATTGAACTTAGTACCAAAAGATCTGTGATGCTCCAATGGGGACAAGTTTTCTCGGAAACTATTACATCTAGGTGAATGAAATTTAATATGGAGGTAGTCCAGATGATACTCTTCATCGAGTTCGAAAACCAGTTCCGAAATATTATTTTTTACAGAGTTATGGCCCTTGAACCCGAAATTGAACTTAGAACCAAAAGAACTGTGATGCTCCAATGGGGACAAGTTTTCTCGGAAACTATTACATCTAGGTGAATGAAATTTAATATGGAGGTAGTTCAGATGATACTCTTCATCGAGTTCGAAAACCAGTTCCGAAATATTATTTTTTTACAGAGTTATGGCCCTTGAACCCGAAATTGAACTTAGAACCAAAAGAACTGTGATGCTCCAATGGGGACAAGTTTTCTCGGACACTATTACATCTAGGTGAATGAAATTTAATATGGAGGTAGTCCAGATGATACTCTTTATCGAGTTCGAAAACCAGTTCCGAAATATTATTTTTTTTGGAGTTATGGCCCTTGAACCCGAAATTGAACTTAGAACCAAAAGAACTGTGATGCTCCAATGGGGACAAGTTTTCTCGGAAACTATTACATCTAGGTGAATGAAATTTAATATGGAGGTAGTCCAGATGATACTCTTCATCGAGTTCGAAAACCAGTTCCGAAATATTATTTTTTTACAGAGTTATGGCCCTTGAACCCGAAATTGAACTTAGAACCAAAAGATCTGTGATGCTCCAATGGGGACAAGTTTTCTCAGAAACTCTTACATCTAGGTGAATGAAATTTAATATGGAGGTAGTCCAGATGATACTCTTCATCGAGTTCGAAAACCAGTTCCGAAATATTATTTTTTACAGAGTTATGGCCCTTGAACCCGAAATTGAACTTAGAACCAAAAGAACTGTGATGCTCCAATGGGGACAAGTTTTCTCGGAAACTATTACATTTAGGTGAATGAAATTTAATATGGAGGTAGTTCAGATGATACTCTTCATCGAGTTCGAAAACCAGTTCCGAAATATTATTTTTTACAGAGTTATGGCCCTTGAACCCGAAATTGAACTTAGAACCAAAAGAACTGTGATGCTCCAATGGGGACAAGTTTTCTCGGACACTATTACATCTAGGTGAATGAAATTTAATATGGAGGTAGTCCAGATGATACTCTTTATCGAGTTCGAAAACCAGTTCCGAAATATTATTTTTTATGGAGTTATGGCCCTTGAATCCGAAATTGAACTTAGTACCAAAAGATCTGTGATGCTCCAATGGGGACAAGTTTTCTCAGAAACTCTTACATCTAGGTGAATGAAATTTAATATGGAGGTAGTCCAGATGATACTCTTCATCGAGTTCGAAAACCAGTTCCGAAATATTATTTTTTTACAGAGTTATGGCCCTTGAACCCGAAATTGAACTTAGAACCAAAAGAACTGTGATGCTCCAATGGGGACAAGTTTTCTCGGAAACTATTACATCTAGGTGAATGAAATTTAATATGGAGGTAGTCCAGATGATACTCTTCATCGAGTTCGAAAACCAGTTCCGAAATATTATTTTTTTCGGAGTTATGGCCCTTGAATCCGAAATTGAACTTTGTACCAAAAGAGCTGTGATGCTCCAATTGGGACAAGTTTTCTCGGAAACTATTACATCTAGGTGAATGAAATTTTACATGTAGGTAGTCCAGATGATACTCTTTATCGAGTTCACAGTCCAGTTCCGCAATATTATTTCAAAGCCCTTGAATCTGTAATTGAACTTGGTACAAATTACCGGTGTGATGCCCTAATGGGAAAAATTAAGTTACCTGAAAAATATTACATCTGGGTGAATTAAATTTTGTAATAACTGTCAGTTCCTAAAATTATTTTGGACAATATTATGATGCTTGAAGCTTTTTTTTAAACATAGTAACCTTCACATCTATAATTCTCAATGGACGGATAGCGGATGACGGGGGTATGTGAGCCATGCTCACTTTTTTCTTGTTCTATATAAGTGTGATACCTGCTCGACATTTAAGAAATAGATTTCATAATGTGTTTGTTCACTGGCTTATAAACGGTTTGAAAGGTGCAAGTTAAAGTGGTATAAATGCCAGAGCTTGTCAACGGCATTTATAGTACAGTTTAACTTGAACTTTCAAACCGTTTATAAGCCAGTGAACAAACACATTATGAAATCTATTTCTTATAAATTCAAACTTTGAAATTTAAGTGATTTCTAATCAGTAAATAAACTTTTGAATATAAAAAATCTCTGCAAAAAGTGTACAGTGCATGATAAAACAAATGTTAAGTATTGTCTTAGATCATGCGCCAAGCTCCGCCCACAATAATACAGCATCACTTATGTGTCACCACGCGCAAAACGTAGTTCACAGGAAATATGATTAAAGTATTTAATTTTTGGTTCTAATTTGCTGTTTCAATCAAACTTTCAAATCAAACTACAATTAGAATTCACGTTGTTTCTAAAAAGTTTAATCAAGAAAAGAGCATGTGATAGCAGTGTAAAAATTACGCAATGATACAGTGATAAAGTAGTACCGCAGGTTATTTTTTGTAAATGTCAGGTTATGAAGGTTATCCTTTTCAGCTGTCAGTCTTGTGTTTATGAGAATTTATACCGGTCACATGACCTTGTTTAATCCAATCAGCAGAGAGCATATCGCTTAAATTTAAAAGTCTGAATTTATTCTGTGATATCTTTCATGAACACCTGGTGTCTTTAATTAAGTCGTTTCTTATTTAGAAGCACATGATCTGGTCGTTAAAGGCAAGGAGGATAGTGATTCATGACAAATGGTGGAATGTAAGCTAGGATCTTCTTAGATATTTTTTTCAAAATTTTGGTCCAGAGAACTTGGTTGATGCCTTTTGAACTTTTATATAAGATATTGCATGATGTTTAGTGTTTTTGTTGACACATTGTGTTTTCAAGTGAGGTCAAATTACAATAGCTGGAAACGGTGACTATATATATACAATTTTATAATGATCTCTTCACTGCCCCACAAAGATACATGATTCGTAAATCTTGTGGTGTTACCTTGGGCGAATGACTTTATTGAAAGTATGCCTCTGTTCACCCAGCAGTACAAGTGGGTACCTGGTTTGGAAGTGAAAGCAATGTATAACCTAAAGGACCTTAAAGGGAGGGTTCTGTCGCCATCTTGTTTTTTCTGCATTACCTAAAACGAAAGCACGCTATATTGTAACTAATTTTACAACTTTTTAATAATAAAAGACATACACTGATAGAGCAGTCACATAGTAACACATAAAATGTTAAAAAACTAATAGCCAATTTGCTGATATGCTGTAGTGTTGTTTTTCCCACTCACAGCGCCGATGAATCTCTTCATTTCTCATTGTTTTTATTTTCAACAAATGTGCGCTTGTTTTTGTAAAGTAGTACGGTCATCAAAATGTTACCTAAAATCTTTCAATTTGACTGTGTTTTAATCATGTATTAATAACATATACATGTTAACAGGAATATCCTCTAAAATTTCGTTTCCACAAAAAACACCCCGATAGAACCCTCCTTTCAATTGGCTGCTAGGTTACATACTCCCAGGGAGTTGAGAATGAAAAAGGAAGGAAGATATAGCCCTTTAAACCAGGGTAATACTATGTGTGGGGGCTTTGCGAACATGTCAATTGGATTTCATCACAGGGATTTTTAAAAAACCTGGTGCAATGATAAAGGAACATTGTATTAGGCTTTAGTCCAAATTCTGGAACATCTGAGAAACATATTCAAATATGAATTAATTTGTCTGTTTGCTCCAATATTTCTGCAAATTTATCTTGTTGATATTTCATTTTCAATATTGATACAGTTTCATTGCCTTCATTCACGTTCAATGAGAAAAATCATAGTTAAAAGATGGAACAAATATATGATATTTGAAATTTTGCCATAATAGCCTGAATCATTTTCTTTGACAAGAAAGGTCAATATTAGATCATGTTTGAAAAGCTTCAACTTCACAGAGCAGTAATATGTTTTGCTCAAAAAGAGAATAAAAAAAGTATTGGATGCTTAATTAACATGCTTTTTGTCTCATCGTCAGCTCTTTGAAGTTAATTGATGTGATGAAGGAAATACTGTCACTAGTTGTAAATGGTATACTTCGTAGAATGCGCATGTTCAATAAACTCTGTGATAAAAGTTTAATACTCAGAGGGAAATTATGTAGGAGAGGTTAGACTAACATTTAATCACAGAAATATTTGTTTTTCTTTACAAACAATTGAAATAGTTATACAAAATGGAGTCCTATAGATGCCTCAATTTCTTTAATTTTCCTAGAGCTTTGCTATAATTTTCTGGGTTGGCCGTCGATTTAATATTTTGCTCTAGGGTCTGGATGACAGACTATTGGAATGGAAAGGTGTGTTATGAAGAGTCCAGACATCCGAAGATTGTCAGAAACATACATTGATATAATCCAAGTTACCTTGTTGAAAACAAAATGAAAAATATGGCCATGATGACAGCAATATAAGATATTTATTCCTATCCCTATCGTATATTTAGGAAAATGAAACTCAATATTGGAAGACATCAAACTGTCAGATCTCACATGATAAGAGCTATTATGGCAATCACGTTTGATAAACAGAGGCATATTTAGGTGTAGGGTTTCCCATGTTAAGACAATTTAATCAAGGGCTAACGAGACGATAATAAAGATATGGGAATCATGATACATGTTTATAATAACTTTATGATAATACCTTTACACATTTCAGAAATCTTATAGCTATCTTGTGGTCAGTAAATTGCTCTATCTTCTCCGATTGAAAGGTCAGATTCGTTCAGATCTCTATTGATATTCTAAATGTAGATAATTATCTATGAAATGAAATCTTTGCTTTTTCAAGCATGTTCATATCAACTTTACAAGCATTCTCAACCCCACATCATGTGTTATAATTAAAATCAATATTTTTCAGGACATTATTATATCTTCTTTGAGAGTCATTTAGAAGCTGGCATGATGGAGGAGAACAAGTTCTATAGATTGTCAACTTCTTTATAGCTATGAATGTCATTGATTACAATAAAGAAGTTGACATGTCATAAAACTTGTTCTCTTTTATGTTTTGTATCTCATTTGTTATGAGTGGCCCTTTTTTTTCCGATATACATCTTAAATAAATCTATGAAAAGTCATCTTGGTAACAGAATAAATGCTGTAGTATTTCCCAAGCGAGAGCAAGGGATATACTGATATTCAGGCATGAGTGTTGTAAATATGACATAGACACGAATATAGTATTCTGTTTATGACCTAAGTCGTAAAATTACACTAAATCCACTTTCAACCATAAGCTGGCGATCCACCTTTCCCGCATTTAGAAAGCTATGTCATAGACAAAGTGTGACGTCATAGCATTGTTTATGATGTCAAGTCACCATGACAAAGTGATATTTTTCCCTCGGGCATCATGTGAAAAATATGAACCTCCATATGATTAATAAAAATGCATATTTCAATCAATATCAGCTTTAAAGCAATTGCTTTGTTACAAGAAAGGGGATTATTTACAAAGTTAAAGGGGGTTCACCCTACATACAAATTTACATGCAAAAATTTCAAAAGGGGAGGTTTTTTTTTTGTACTGCTGAACTCTTTTGAAAGCTCGCCCTAACAAAAACATAATTATCTAAGAGATCATGCAGTTAATTGATATGTATAGTTTGTTAGAGGATTACTTTACTGTTTTTATGAGAAACAATTTATGTGTGGTCCAGACAAAATATTGAGACCCCATTTATTTATACTGTCACTCATCTAAAATTGAGAAATGACAAATGATGTGTTACTTCTACCACATTTACCCAGAACACATCCAGTCAGTCATTTATCAGGGATATATATTGATACTTAAAAGATTTAAACCTTAGGATTTTTTTCAAGCAATATCATCTTGCAAATAGGATCTTTTACGATAATTAGCAATTGCAACAAAACAATTTTATTTGAAATGAAAATTTTAATATTTGATACTTAACTGAGATTAACCGCAAAGACAGAGAGAGAAGACTGATATTAAAATCTCAGAGGACTTTTATATAATTCCATTTGAAAAATGGTATGATTTCCTTGAACCTCTCTTTGATTACTGGAGCAGTATTTATTGCGAGCAGACTATCTTGTTAGTGGTTTCGTATTTAGCAGCTAAGCCCTTTCTAATCATGGGCTTTTAGGAGATCAGAAAACCTATTTGGGATAATGGCATAAAAAATGTGACATAATTACAGGATCTGGGATAAATCAAATAGCCTCTGTGAAGAATCTCTTGGAAATGAGAGTATGGAAACCAGATGGTTCATTATTTTCATATATCCAGCACATACATTTTTAACTTTTTCATTAGAGGGGGGAATAGCTATGCACCTTGTACCAGACCCTTGGCCTTTTCTCGGGATCAAAATGTTAACTTTTTCTTGATCATATCAATAATTAAGTTAAGCTGATCATTTTCTAATATTCTAATCCTATCAGATAAAGGAAATGTAAAAATAAGATATTTGATGGAAAAAAATGATTTTTGAAAATCATGCCTCGAGTCTTAATTTCCTGTTCCTCCTTTGAAATTGACGTTTTGCTAGATTCGGAGATTTTATTGCAGTCGTATTGAATTGCATAAATTTAATGCTACTGAACTGTCAAGCTATGTTTTAATTGTTGATAAAAAGCATTTATAGCTTTGCCTGAAGTTAATGATAAAAGGTTTCACATGTTGCATTTTCTTAAAACTCTAATTAATATCAGATTACCAAGTAACAGATTTGGCAATTTTCTAATCAATTTTATTTATGGGAGGCTTAAATGGATGCATGTGATAGAACTAAGCTGTAAGTCTCTAACCTGTGAGTGCATTTTGTGTGTAATATTTAATATTTTCTTACATTTTTATATCATAAGATGTTGTTTTGACTCTTGATATATTCCATAATCTTTATCTTAAGGAGAATTATTAGAATCGGTTCATTTGTTTACAACATTGAATTCTATCACCAAATGGTTGCTATTTGCACTTAAAATGATATATCAGAATTCTATTAAAATTAAAAAGGAGCATAACGATTGTTTTATAAGTTGCAAAACAAGTAACTATCTCTTCAATAGCTCAATATCCACGACATGTGGTTGCCTTTAATTGTACCAAAAGTGAATCTTCCGTCTACATAGAGCAGAACGTGAAAGTCTGTTTCCATTAAAACTATAACCGCGATATTGAAACCGGACTGTGAAGGATAAGGAAATGCAGGTTCAAAACACTACAAAGATAATTTCATTTCATAAACACGGAAACTCAAACATAACAATATTTGATCATCCAATATTCGTATTGAGTTTGTGAGAGAACATAATTAAACAAAATTTATATTTAATTCAGGAGAACGTTAAGGATCATGGTACTGTTCTGGTAAACGATCTTAGGCCTATAAACCATCTTAGCAAACTATTTTATAAGAGAGGTTTGTGATTGATTTAGACTAAGATCGGTTAGTGGAAGGACATATCTAGTATAATAATAGGTAATTTATTAACAAAATAAGATAAACTCATAAATAAATAAACCAAGATGAAAATTCAACTCATTATTAGCATTTTGTTGGTAAAATTGTAATTAACTTTTACAACTAAATACTGAAAAACATGATTAAATTCTTTATTTTAATTATTTTATTTTCAGATCACCTCTTTCATCTTAAAACATTGCCTGTCACTTTCAGCGAGTTTAATCATTCTGCAATAAGATGAACCAAGCACTGATGTGAAAATATGCTTTTATCCAATCTCACTGTTGATATATACCAACATTCTCAATCTCTAGAGAATATTCATCTTAGTCAACAAGCCAACATTTTATTTCTAGAAAATCTAGTTTTCCACAAAATCTGATTTCAACTCAATCACACTGGATTTTAATTTAAAATCACTTGTTGAGACCATCTGTTATTAAAGACTGAGTCTGAAATCCCTGGTACGGGTTCCAGAATCTCTGTTGCAGATAAAGACTTGTTTCTGATAAATTGTAGTCCCATAGAGAATATTAAATGAAAATGAAATATGAAAGTTTTTGCTGTTGTCATGTACATTAATGGAATAATCTATCACCAGAAAATGTTACGTGTACTTGATGAACCATTGAAGATGCATTTATTATATGACGAGCAATGAAATACTGTGATTTATCAGTGAAATAAACTGTCTATCAAGCTACAGTGAAAATAACTTATATTTATACTGCGAATAGTGACTGATATTATTTGACGTCATAAAACAATGGTCTCACGCGGCGAATTGGCTTATGACGTCACAGTGTTGCTGTGGTGACGGGCTGTTCCCAGCGGCCGTTCGGCGAGAAAACAACCCTTTTCGTCATTCGTGAAAATATAATATTTCTACCTCACTCGATGAGATAAACATGGTATTAATAAAAAAAGACAGATATCCTCTATATATCATGTGAACAGAACCATTGCACATGCCATGGTAAGCACCAACGGTGGATGTATAAGGATGTGCGTCTTTTTCATTCCCTGCTTCTTTAGAACAGTGTGTATTCAAAGGAATACAAGGTGCCATATGTCCACACAATAAGTATGCATGTATAAGTATATTCTACAGGTTTACATACTTACATTTTAGAAGTAGAGATGAAGGAAAACCAGTATGTGTGGATAGTCAACGTTTTACTGCAATGATCCATCTTGGTTTTGCTACATTTTGAAATTATTCCTAGTTATTTATTGGGAGCATTTGTCAAAGATGTCCAAGTAGGCCATTGCATGTCTTGGATACTATCTTTGTTATTGACAGATGTTTTGGGATGTCAGTGAAATTTGGTGAAATTGGTAAAATTGTGCCATGAAACCATTAAATTTTAGTTATCCATATCACACATAATTAAAGTGGATATTTAATAGGTGGGTATTTAGATAGTGAACAAATGTAACATTGTCGTCGATCTGCAAATACTATTTCAGATAGTGTGATAACATATAAACCAATGTTACATTTTGTGGCTGATGCTGTTGAGAATTTCCCTACAACTAAGCTTCCAATAGGATATATGCTTCATTTATAATTCCATGGTTAAACAACTTTGAAAACATATATATTAGTTGTTCCTTGACAGTTTGGACAGTATAAATATAATTATCCCCTGTGTCTATAAATCACCTTAAAGAATTGCTTCAAAAGTGTTATATACTTCAAACAAGTTTAGCTTAAACCTTGGCATTAATTTTCACACCACGTTTTAAAGAATATTAAGAACTTCAGAGAACGATGTAAAGAGAAGCTCCTTGCTATCGTCCTTTCAATCATTATAATGGTACTTGCGCTCAAAATGTTGTCAATACTTTTGTGGAAGAAAATAATAATTTCAGTTTAATCCTCTTAAATTTGGACGTATCTCACATCTGGAACATATTTTCCTGTCCAAGTTGAGCCAGTTTTGCCGATGGGAATATTTATCCCTTATAGAAATGCTGACTTCTAGCTTCATAGAAAGAGTTTGGCATATAAAATTTAGTTACCATTGATTTTAATAAAATCCTGTTTATGCAGTTCTCCGATCGATCCTGCTTTCAATTTTTCATATTGAATTCTTCACAGCAGGAATTGGAAAGTGAATTCAATATTACTGGAATTATCGTGTTTTAGATGATTTTTAAATGAAACTGAATGAATTATAAAAGAAAATGTGTGAAACTCAATGATAAACAAGCATCATGGAAAGATAAAGACATGATAAAAGAATAAAAATCATCCAATACACATTTCCATCATAATTTGTTTTGTTTCGCAAAGTTTTGCAACATTTACATTAAATTATTAGTGCCAATCATGTAAGCAAAGAATAAAAGATCAGATGTGTAAAGCTTTTGATCAACCACCACAGCGAAGTTGTAGAGTTATTAAAAATGCAACTTTGTACTAGATCTCTTAAAGGAGCAGTAGCACATTTTCTAATGGAAATAAAGAGATCTCACAAAATGGAAAAGAAATGTTACCAATTACAAAACATGCCTCCTCAATCAATGAATAGAGTTCTAAAACGAATGGTCATGGGTCAGTTAAGCAACTCGGATCATTTCCTATCCTCAAATTATTAAAAGTTGTCAACTAAAATGGCCGCTAACAGATTTAATTTTATATGTGACAATGTTTTCTATGACTGCAGTAATCGGATTATGCAAAGATATGCTGCATAAACTGCTATGATAAATAGCAAATTTCAAGAAGTAAAACATGCAAAAAATATGCCTTTAATTCCGGATCCTGAACTAAAACTTGTTCAAAATATATGTTCACAAGGCTTTGGACACCTTATTACATGGCTGTCTATCTTCTTATGCATGTATAATATAAACAAATGAAAAAATTGTCAAATGAAGACACTAAAACCGGAGGCGATTGCCAAGGGTGAGGGATTTACATATAAATGTATCGATTCTCTCTTATTTTTAATAGTTTAAATACATTTGAATATTATGTTTGTGTATATTTTCAAGGTGTTCAATTTTAATTTATCAAACTTTAAAAGTAGAAAAGTGCCTGAATTTGAATATAAGTTGACCTTTTATTTTTAAAAAAATCTCATTCTTAACTCTGAAAATAAAACCTCCATCTGTTCGACATGCATTTCCTTTCAACCTAAACTAGACCAAGATCAGGATTACAGAATAACTGTACAAATAAAACAAAAAGATTATCTAATAAAACTATCTAATATACATTTTAGACTATTTGCTAAATATACTATTTTCCTAATTTAATATTACTTATTAATCACATGATTTACGCCCCTCGACTAATATCATCCAACCGCCCTCATGTATTTTGGGAAAAGTATTAACACACATGTATTTTCTATCATATATTTAGCAAATTGATACAGACTGGAAGTTATCTGTAAATGTTATTATTCATCCGTAAACCTACATAAAGCTGCACCAGAAATTATGTAAACATAATTAGTCCTAGAATTCCTCAACGATGAATCTATTTTCAATCTGTTCTTCCAGTAACGCTATATTCCAGAGCATGTGCGTTGCTCTTCTCCGATATGCACTTAACTGTCAATCTGTTTTCTAAATATATCAATTAGCTATTGGGTAAAGTAAACAAAAACTAACGCTATTCGAAGTTTAAAGGGTGTAAGGTTCTTTATGCATCGTTGCGCTGTAATGTGATGATATGTTTCTAATTGGGAAACTACCTCTAACATCAAAACAATATTTGAGACTGTCAACAAATATCAACTATTTATATGTTTTTGTACGTGAAGTGATATCTTACCTTTATTTTGGTTGGAAGAAAGAAAATGAAAAATGTTCCCGTAAAACTAAAATCAGACTAAAACGACGTATGGGTTTTATATTTTGTTGAGCCAAATCCCAGTTTGTATTTTGTTGTTTGAGGTAAATATTATTAAAACATGAAAGATATTGATTATAATTAGGATTTTGGTGGTTTAATATTTTACAATTTGTATACAATTATGCACATTCATTTTAAAAGATAAGAAGGCATTCTTGGGTGTTTTTGAGTATGTAAAAGCTTGCTTCATCATAACATTATATTATATTTTATTTCAACTTACACAGTAATGTCAGTCGGTTCCCCCTTGTTAAGTCAAACACATGATGATTCTCAATATCAAACTGGTATACACATATACTCACTTGCAAAAGAAACTTCCCACTACAAATTACAAATTACTTCCACCCACAAGCAATACTTTCTACTAAACTAAATTTGAATTTTCAAAATAATATCTGTTCAATTTTGTGAGAAAGACATACACTCCTTAATGACATCGTCGTTTTGGAATCTCCTTAAATAGACCAGATAGGAGAGTCAACCATGGCTTTTTGGCTTGTTTTGTGATGTCCTGCAGTCATGCATGCCTAGACAAATTGAAGTCCAAGCAGGTTGTTTATGTTGAAAATATCTTTATAAATTAAATGTGTACA
Source organism: Gibbula magus (assembly GCA_936450465.1). Classification (NCBI taxonomy): domain Eukaryota; kingdom Metazoa; phylum Mollusca; class Gastropoda; order Trochida; family Trochidae; genus Gibbula; species Gibbula magus. The sequence goes on from OW388294.1 coordinate 59,561,056, forward strand.
TTTTATACATTTTAAATCTTAAATGCCACTCATTATGGCCCAAAGTGTATATGAACGACATAAAAAAATAAAAGTCATTCATAATCATTCTGAGATGCGTGAAATTGGGAGTTACTTCATTATAAACATGTGTCTATCAAATACATTAAAAATCTACCTTTTCTGACAGCAGTTTCTTTTGCACGTGAGTATAGTAACCTATATCATTACTATGTTGTAGAATAGGTAATTAAAACATTTCACATCTGTATGACTTTCTTCCCCTGAGAACTGTTTGACTGTCCCTTTAAAAATTATATGAAAAGGTGTCACGAGTAGCTGAACTAATCACTATCTAGATTTAATTATCAGCGGTTAATTTACAACTTTTAACTATTTTCTAAAAAATAATTATTTAAATCAAAGTCAAACAAATGTAAAAAAATAACCAACACATATATTATATTTAGTTAGTAGTTTAGTTTAGTAGTTACGAGATATAAATCACTGTAAATATTTTGTATTTTGTATATGTTTTGAGAAGCCTTTTGGTAGATTGCAAATACAGACACAAGACTCTCCAATAAAGATTGGTCCTCTGAATCAATATTGCCCTTCCATGTTGCCTTTGACCAAACATTCCTGTCTCATGCATTCTGCACGTTCTGCCAATTCAATAAACTCACAGTCCTACGAATGTAAATGCAGTCTGTATCTGTATCAGAAAACTGGATTTGAAAATGTTGACAGTATGTAAGAACATCTAATGCAGACTTAATTATCAAGTCCTCTAAATCAATATTTTCATTTTACCTAATTAATTTGTCTTGGTCACAAATTAATCTTTCAGTTCCCCTGAAAAGCAAGTATACATTTTCTTCCGGTCGAAGGAAATACAAATTACCTGGACTCCCTATGGTGAATTATCAGGTCTTTGTTTGATTTAGAAAAGGTCAGCATGAACCAAGAATGGTGCTTTTGACTTACCATACGTGACATTTTAGTTCCAATTTGTAGTTAGACTATGAAAACAGTGAAATGTCTTGTTTTGATTGAGAATTTTTAAAACCATATGTAGCAGGAGTGGTTGTGAGATTACCTCCAGTGGGAATCAACCCCAGAACCCCTGGGTGACAGTCCTGCACTCTACCAGTTGAGCTACAGGGATATCCCACTAGCCGCAGCTAGTTGGAACACTTCCATCTCACCCTGTCACACATAAGACAATGATTTTTAATTATGTGATTCTTCCATCTATCAAATCAAAGGTAAAGTTTACCTGATCAAATATCTAAATTGTGTGCATCTGAAGGTAATTTATAAAAAAAAGTGATGTGCTTGCAAATTGGTGGTGGCACTTGGTTCTGTGCATTGCTCAATCTATCAGTGTAGTTCAGCAACAAGGGGCACAGCTCGCTGGATGGGTGGGTCATCTGTTTAATTGTTGGATAAAACTGAGGGTTTCAAGGATTGATTCCCTGCTCCACACTGAGACATGAGTTGAGAGAGATACTGTGTTACCCTGGGTAATGTAAATGTGTCTCTGTTCACCCAGCAGCAAATAGGTACTGGTTATGATGGAGGTGACCTTCTAGCAACAAATATGTCAGCTGGGGTTAGACCAGGGTAATACTCCTCCTATACACTCCTTGAAGTAACCTCTGAAGGGATGGATAAGTGCGCTCTATAGATGGACATATTATTATTTTTATTAATTTACTCATTTCTGAATATATACTCAACAAGTTTAGTTATGGTAGTCTTTGATGGTAATTACTTCTCTACGATGGTATAATGAAATAAGGCATTAAGCCCTCAAAAGGGCCCTTTGAAGATGATACCAAAGGTATATAATACATTCTTTGATTCTTCTTTGTTCAACAGTATTATAACAAAAAACAAGTCCTTTGAACAAACAAAGATAATACAATGGATAATAACTTCATAAACAATTCACAAAGAATTTTCAACGGCAAGCATATAATATTCTTCACATTTTGTTACTTTTGACCTTCTGCAACGCAGACAACAGAGAGAAGCCATCAGTCGTGATATATAAAATGTTATGAGGAAAATAGGTTTTACTCTTCAATCCGACGACGTGCAAATCTCTTGCAACACATCCTGTTTGGAAATACAGACACCATTCTGTCGTCAGCACACATTATAGCATTGTCCTGACATGTAATCAGCCTCACAACAAAAGCTTTGACCTTACCGATTTACCATTGGTTCCAGAGCAGACAAATTTGTTAACTCTTCTGGCACCGGCGCTGGACAAAGCGGGGACATATGTGACAATTGACCATTTCAATGTTTATTATACTAAAAGCTGTGCACTCTTGCACTTGAGGAATACATCATCGGTCTGGGGAGAATTCTATGATTTACACACCAAGATGACATCTTGTAATAGGAAGACACAAATATTTTGATGAATCGTCCAATGGTGTTTATGATGTCTTCGCACTAAAAGCTTGGAAGGTTATAATAAAGTTATACATATTGATATTTGTTGAAGTGGCAAGGAATTTAACAGGGAGTGTTAATGCTTGAAATTGGAGGAGTGTTGTGATTGAGTGAGTAAACTGAATGCTGTTTACACGTTACTGAGTTACCGAATATAATAGTATTCATAAGGAGATTTCAACGATGAATACAAATATGATAAGGTCCACTTTATATACCATTTATGATTTCATGTCAAGAGAGATCGAGTTATATTTGATTGAATTAATGAAGTAATTGGTGTTTTTATGTTAGTAGGTTAGAGAAGAACCCACATAATGTAGTTCCATAACGCTTCTAGTTAAGAATGCATACACATCAATTGAGCTTCAATTTTGATTGATATGATCATTTTTACCCTCCACATTCCTTTTAGTTCTTTTCCCTTTTATCGTTGACATGCTTTTCTGTGATTTCATAAACACTGACATGCCTTTGAAGGGTATGCATATAAAAGTCACATGACTACAAATACAATACAATACAAATGTGACATTATTGATTTTGTAAGGATGTGTGTGGTTGTTTCGATGACAAATTGAGATTAGATGATAAAAAAAGGGTTGTATATATATGTAAAATCTCCATATTCCATTATTTTTTGTGGCAGTTTTTGTTAGATTTCACCATGGTTGAATTATTATAGATATATTGCATAAAAATTTCATGTTGATTCTATGTCTTTGTCCATATATCTCCATGCATGCAGGCTTTCTTAAAATCACATAAAAATAATGCTGATATATTTTCATCTTGCTTTGTCCGTTTCACATCAGTATTAAAGAAATCAATATTAAAGCCTTTTGATATAGCTTCTACATCTTCTATATCCTGAAATGATTATTTCTTTATTTATCTTACTCCTGAGACAAATGAGATTTTCTTTACCTTAATTGCTTTGTGCGTCACTGACTTTGTCCTAGAAGACATTCAGTATTGTGAGTTAATGGCTCATTACCTGATCATGTTGATTTGATAAGCTGATAGTGTCTGAGTCATATATATACATGGTCATTAATAGAAACAAGAGAATCATCCAATTTACATACATACATTTACATCCAAAGGGCGCATTACGTTTGCGCGTTTTTTGATTGACCACCCTGTATCATTTGCGCGGCGACTTGGCATGTCATACGTTAATAGATCTTGGACATCTGAAAACAAGAGAATCTTCCACATTTTTAATTCCCTTCAAATGTCACCTTAGCTCATCATGCCTAACTGGTCATAATGCCTCCATGATCCATGATCCATAAACAAACAAACAAACAAACAAACAAACATACAAACATACATACATACATACATACATACATACATACATACATACATACATACATACATACATACATACAAACATACATACATACATACATACATACATACATACATACATACATACATACATACATACATACAAACATACAAACATACATACATACATACATACATACATACATACATACATACATACATACATACATACATACATACAAACAAACATACAAACATACATACATACATACATACATACATACAAACATACAAACATACATACATACATACATACATACATACATACATACATACATACATACATACATACATACATACAAACATACATACATACATACATACATACATATATATATATATATATATCATGGAATGAACAATACTCGCAATTAATTCAAAATTCACTTATGTTTGAATGAGGAAACAATTCAGAAAGGTGCATTACCTCTTAATGTCAGTTGTCAAACAAGGAAGTACCAGCACAATTCTTAATGATTGGGAGGAGGGGTCCTTAATTTCACATAATGCCTATTGAAAATGATGAACTGTTATGTTATTTTGTTGTTTGTAGCATAAACAATTTACATTGTCAAATGAGTTTAGTATTTTTGGATCGAATTTAAAAAATATTTACTGATCTACGTCCTTATCTAATGCCATCCTTATTCTTACATTGCTTTCTTATGACTTATGTGCATGAACTTACTTCTGTGTACATGTCTGAATGAAAGGTTCATATCGACTTTTTTTTCAAAATAACCATTAGTGATGATTCCACCAGAAAAAAAGAATTCTCAGAAAACTCTGAAAGTAAATGTAAAATTTGTCATCTGTTCAAATTGTGCAGGGTTGCATGTCAATAGTAGCGACAGTTTTGATGTGGAGACGGCAAGCAGCAATGTTTGACCACAAAAATCAGAGCATCTTTCTGTATTTGATCTGTGAGATTTTTCTTCGATTGACATCCAGCGTCCAATACTCTAATCCCTCACACCATGATTGGTTTACTCACAGTGTTTGCTCACGTCTTTCAGTCTTTGTCAATTTATTCTGCCATATCTTCACAAAATTGCTTCATATTTGTTTGGACTTTATTGGTACGAGCTACAAAATCTGCCCTTGTGATACCCTCAAGGAGAATAAGAGTTGAACAAGGGCATTGAGTGGTAATGGCCCCCCACATCGAGTGTAATTAACAAAATAGAACTAAATTAACCACCCTGTCTCACCCCTATGCCTGTTAAGACTTTATAGCTTTTGTTTTGTACTTGACTTTGAGTTTAATGAGATTTTGTTCCCACTTTATAACACATTGTGAACACCCTCTTAGATTTATCAGTTTTTATTTGTCTTTTGTGTTACATGAAATTTGCGCTCACTTCATAATTGTGAACCTTCTATGCTGATATCTTACCATAATATTATAAAAATTAACTTATTTCAATTAAATTTGAATGTAGACAAGTTGAGGTATTTGACTTTGGGTTGAATTTAAATTTGAATTTTAACACAATTAATCTATTGGAAGCATGAGGGTAATATTTTGATGACTTTAGATTTAACAAAGACAAGTGGACTGCATTCATTTAAAACCAAAATAAGTGAAAGCCATTCATCAGAACTACAAGTGTGGAAATTAAGCTTTGATACAGCATAACAAGACAATGTTAATTAACTGTCATTTTGTGGATATTCTGTCAATATATATGTTTTTTTATTAAAACTTTACAGCAATTTTCTCTTTTCACAGAATACAGGAAAACAAAATGGCTGATACTCTGATAGAACTCTCTCTTTAAAGAGATTTACTTGTTAACCTTCCTAGCATGCATGGTGTTTACATTTTGAGCTAAAAGAGCATATTTCATTGCTTCCGATAAAATATGGATCTCTGAGGTTTATAAATGCAATGCATCAACACAGGCACATATTTCACATTTGAACTACGAACCGTTTGGTTTTATCATCTTTGATGGACGCAGAGGTTATTGTTTGTTTGACGATTCATTTTCTTTCTGAAAAGATAAAAGCAGGACTTTCAAAGGAAGAAATCTATTTCTCTTAAGAATAATGATAACTACTATTAGAAAGAAAAATGAGACAAATAAAGAAAGCTTCCTTTCCTGTACGAATTGATTTTTTAACACATTAACTAGTCCTTCTAAATAAGCCTTTGATATCCAAAGAAAAAAGTTCACTCTAGGAAGTTTTACAGGAAATATAAAGAAAAAGATATATGTCCAGAATTTTTAAAAGGTTTAAAGTTTTCAACTAAGATATTTTATGTTTTTTTTACAAATCTTTGCAGTTTCATCAATTTATTCAAAAATACAAATGCTATTTGATAACTTTAATATTTTTCCTTTTAAATATGTTATTCGTCATTCTGTCTTTATTTTAATTGCACACTTATGTTGCAATTTTAGTGATTGTCTAAATCTGTTAGAAAGTAAATTATATTTTTAAGCATGTTTTAAATGACAGTTTAATTGTTCATATGACAAAGTTGAATCAAATTTTCTTTAAATGTTTACACAATATACACTTTATTGCTCATTTAAATTGTATAACCATCATTAAACCTTTTAGACTTTCACTTTTCAAAATATTGAACTTACCAAACAGTCATCAACAAAGTTTGGTTTTACATTAAAAGTTATTTTAAGTTTGCTTTATGCATGTTGGTGAGATTATTCGTGAAAGTTCTTTAATGTATTTCATTGATTATTCTTCAACAAAGGTAGCAATCCGCTTTGCTTTTAGAATAAAGCAATTTAGTAGACGTCATATCTTTTCTTTTCATCTGTGCAATCGGAAATGATAATAAACGAAATACAGAAACTCCATTAATGACCCATTCTTTAAGATTGATGAATCATTATAAAGAAGTCTCTATTCTAAATATCTCATCCTGTTAGTTAGAAGTGTACTTCAAAGGGATGTTTTCAGATTCGTTAAAACTGATAGTGATACCTGAATAACCTTTTTGTTTAAAAAATATGACTTTTAAGTCTCTACGCTTACTTGCTTATAAGCATATATTTTAATCCTTATCCTCTCTCATTACATGCATTTAGCTACCTGTTCTGGAACTGAAGGCAATATATGTCAGATAACGTTAAAGCGCCTTAATTGGCAGCTTGGTTGCATACTCATGTTTACCTCGTCGAGTGAGGTAGAAAGGTTATATTTTCACGAAATGAGATAAACATGGTATTTGTCAAGAATTGAGGGATATTCTATTTATTATATGATGTTATCCTTGTAATTACGTCTGAAAAGGGTCGTTTTCTCGCCGAACCGCTGCTGGGAGCAGCCCGTCACAACAGCAACACTGTGACGTCATAAGACAATTCGCCGCGTGAAACCATTGTTTTATGACGTCAAATCAGTCACTGTTCGCAGTGAAATATAAGTTATTTTCACTGTACCTTGATAGACAGTTTATTTCACTGATAAATCCCAGCATTTCATTGCTCGTCATATAATAAATATCCTTATTATAACCTGAAAATCTATGTTTACTTTACTTGCTTATAAGCATATATTTTAAATGTTTATCGTGGGTCCCTGAGATAGCTTTTCTCAAATGGTCAAGTCGGGACATGTAACATGATAATGAGTTTTGATTCCTGTAAAATGGTCACTCAGAATGGTAAGCATTTAGCATTGCTATCAATATGACAAAGGCCAGAAAAAAATAGCCTCCTAATTCTAAATGCCCCTAGAAGAGTTCATGGCAGTGACTTTTAGAACTGAAGAGGAAACTCGAACTAACCTGTATAGGTTTCAGATTCTTTGAAGAGGATCCTCCTTGGGGTACTTATTGCATAAAATCCTTGATTTTTGATATATGACAGGTCGTAACTATATTTTCCACTTAAAATTAGTTAAAAACTAAAAAAAACCGTACTTTGGGTCACCCCTTTCGAGCCCCACCCCTTACGGTTGTCATGCAACCAGGGGCGGATAACTCTAATCTCACCACTTTTCCATCCAGTCATGCAGGCTGAATGAAGGGGAGGTGGGTGGCCCTACCCCAAGGAGGATCCTCTTCAAAGAATCTGAAACCTATACAGGTTAGTTCGATTCTTTTTCAGAAGGGATCCTCCTTGGGGTACTTATTGCATAAGACAGACTCCCAAAGATTGAATCTAAGGCAGTGGCATTCAGACTGCACCCAAAGGCGCACAGAATATACGAATATACAAAGTTAACTCACCCAAAGTACCTTGCGAATCCACCATGGAGGAGACCAACATTGACCTGGGGATTACCTGGCGCACTCGCAGTCGCCTTACTGGTCAAAATACCCCGCCCCCCCCCCCCTTTTTTTTGAAAAGAGAGAACGAGGGCAAAAAAGGTACCATATAAACTCCCCGCGGGGGACCTCAGCCAGGGAGGTCACCTTGGGAAAAAAGGACTTGGGCCCTTAGTATCAACGTGATATTAGTGGCATTAGTAACATTTTAAAAACAGAACGCACAACCCTCCTCTGCTCATTCAGCTAGGGGGTTGACGACTCTGCCCACCGGAGAGAACTGTCTGACCAAACCGAGCACGCTCCGCCGAGAGCCTGTCGAGTTGGTAGTGACGAATGAACGTGCTAGGCTGGCTCCAGATAGCAGCGGAGCAGATCTCTTCGATGGGCAGGGCCGCTGCGTACGCCTTAGACGTCGCAACTGCCCTAACCGAATGAGCCTTGAGGTTACCCGGGGGCTCACGGCCCTTATGAACATATGCAAGACAGATTGTCGAGACAATCCATCTTGATATGGTCTGCGTAGAAGCGGGCAAGCCCTGCTTACCTCCCCCATAACAACAAAAGAGTTGCTCATCTCTACGGATGGAGGCCGTTCTTTTGAGATAGGCTCTCAGCGTCCTGCGCACGTCCAGAATGTGTGCGTGCGAGGCCTGAGACCCTGATGCAGCCGGTTGTCTCAGAGCCGGTAACTCTATTGGGGCCGAGACATGGAATGAGTGGGCCACTTTTGGCCGGTAGGAGTCTGGCAGTCTAATGCTGACTCTGTCCCTGTGGAAGACTGTAAGCTCGGGATTGGAGGACATAGCATGTATGTCTCCTACCCGTCTGCCAGACGCCACCGCCACTAGAAAAACTGCCTTCCAAGTAAGCAGTTGCAGTGATACTGATGATAAATCCCTAAATTGCGGACCCGAGAGCCAATCCAGGACTATCGAAAGGTCCCAAACCGGGCTGGACCGCCTCACAGGAGGTCGGATCCTGTCCACGCCTGCTAAAAAGCGCTGAACCAGAGGATGTACCCCCAAAAGGGCGCCGTCCACTGGCACATGAAAGGCTGAAATAGCCGTGGAGTAACCCCTGACAGTAGATGCGGCCAAGCCAGCATCTAATCTAGACTGCAGGAACTCCAAGACAAACACTAGATCTGCAGAAAAGGGATCGAGAACGTCCCTATCTGCACACCAGCGCGAATAGCAGGCCCATCTATCCTCATATTGAATGTTCGTTGAATCCCTCCTCGAAGCCAGTATTGTGTCTGCAACTCGTGCAGGAATACCGCTGTTTTGGAGGCGATTCCGGACAGAGGCCAGGCCACCCACTGCACCCTGGGGTTGGGGTGGGGGGCTCCGTCCTGGGACAGAAGTCCCGGCCGACACGGTAACAGAGCAGGTGGCATAGCCAGAGACCTGAGTACCTGTGGAAACCAAGTTTGCGCTGCCCACAGAGGTGTGATTAGCACCAGCAGACGCGGAGGATGAGTGGCTAGACGGGCTAGGACCTTGGAGATCAGAGGCACTGGTGGGAAGGCCCACAGAACTCTGTCTGTCCAGTCCAGTTCGAATGCATCCTGGGATAGAGCCCGAGTGTCGGGTATCCTGGAGCAAAACTGGGGTATCTGAAAGTTCGTCCCTGACGCAAACAGATCCACCTGGAATGACCCGTATAACTGGGAGATAATCTCGAATATCTCTCGATCCAGTAGCCACTCGTGGGGGGCAAGGATCCGGCGAGACAGCGCGTCTGCTCGGACATTGTCCACCCCTGGCAAGTACACTGGCAGGACCTGGGTGTCGACTTCGTCGCACCAGAGGAAGAACTGCCATGTCTCCTCCAGGAGGGACGGGGAAACTGTCCCACCCTGTTTGAGAATGTAAGTCATGGCGGTCCTGTTGTCCATTTGGAGCCGGACCACCTGACCCTTCACCTGATCCCTCAGATGTTGCAGAACCAACCTGGCCGCCCTGAGTTCCAACACATTGATGTGTAATTGAGACTCGGCTTGTGACCACAGGCCTGAGACCGTAAGAGATCCCAGAACCCCGCCCCATCCCGTAAGGGAGGCGTCGGTCTGGATCGTCAGGGTCGGCACCGGAGGCTGCAGGGGGTAACCCCGAGTCAGGTGATCGACATTGGTCCACCATAACAGGTGTGGCAAGACCCACTCCGGAGTGACGAGCTGCTTCTCGTAAGACTCCGAGTGGGACCAAAGACCCGCCAAGGCTTGTTGGACGGGCCTCATGCGGAGCCGAGACCTCCAAACCACGTCTACGGTCGCTGCCATGACTCCTAAGAGCTGGAGCCAGACTCGAGCCGTGTGGCATGGAGCACTGAGAAACGAGTTCACAGCCCCCAGTATCTTCGGGACCCGGTCCGGGGCCAGGGATACGATCCCCGGCTCCGTCCGAAACCTGGAACCCAGGAAGACTAGGTCCCGTGACGGGGCCAGCTCCGACTTTTTGAGGTTCACGATCCAACCCAGCGAAACTAACGTGTGTAGTATGGCCTGGGTGGATTCGTGGTTCTGAAGCTGGGACAGCGCTCTGATGAGCCAGTCGTCCAGGTAGGGATGACAACACCTGCCCTGAGACCTGGCGACCTGAGCCGCTACCAGCATAAGCTTGGTGAATACCCTCGGAGCCGTTGAGATTCCGAAGGGTAACACCCTGAATTGGTAACACTTCCCGTCGAATGCAAACCTCAGAAATTGTCTGAATTCTGGGTGCATCGGAACATGAAGGTAAGCGTCTTTGAGGTCGATGGAGGATAGCCATTCTCCGACCTGCACTGACGAGATCACAGACCTTAGAGTCTCCATCTTGAACGATGGGACCTCTATCAGTTTGTTCATGATCTTTAAATTCAAGATGGGTCTGAACCCTCCGCCCTTCTTGGTCACCAGGAAGTATGTGGAATAGTATCCGCTCTCTTCCTGGCCCACAGGCACTAGCTCTATCGCAGCCTTGCTCAGCAACGCTTTGATTTCTGAGCGGAGGATGTCCGCCTTCTCCGGCGCGGAGGGCACGTTCGTGTGCCGCACCCCGGTAAATGAAGGCGGACCGCGCTTCCACTGAGGCATATGGCCGTCCCTGAGTGTGGACAGGACCCAGGTGTTCGACGTGGCTTTCGCCCAAGCGTCTATGAACCTTGTCAATCGGCCGCCTACAGGGATCTGCCCCAACAAGCAAAAGATGTCCGTCTCCGGCGGCACTCCGGCCCCCGGATTTTTGGACACCCCTAGCGGTACGGGAGGAGCTAGGAACCCTGGTTTGGTTTCCCGCGCCCCCGAAACCCCTGCTTGCCCGAACGCTGCTGGAATTTCCCGCCTCGCTTTTTGGGACCCTTGCCCCTGCTCCCAGCCTGATGCAGACTAGCTGACATCCAGGCTGCCTTCCCCGTCGGCGCGGAGGAACGAGCAGGAGGAGGGTTGGACATGCGTGCGCGCTTGATGTCTGGATCCTGCACGGTAAGAACCCTAGAGGTCTCCCGGCAGGTCGTGACGACATCCGCAGTGTCCTTTAGTACCTGCTGAGCCCCTGGGAAAAGCACTGGGCCAATCCGAAAGGGTAGGTTCAGCAGGGACTGCTGTGTTGAAGGCATCCAAGTGGACACCGACAACCACAGCCGGCGCATTCCCACAACTGCGCTCATCATTTGGTTAGCGGCACTCCTGATAGAGTCCCGCGCCAAATGACCACCAACCGCGGTTAGCTGCCCGAGGAGCTCCGAGGAGGAATCTCCAGGGATCTCCACCTTCTGCGTTAACTGGACCTGCATGGAGGCCAGATACGCCTGGTGGATTGCAAGCTGAAGCTGTTGTCCCGCATTTCGGTACTGGTCCTCGAAGGACCGATACGAGGACTTCAGATCAGCTGCACCAGCAGTGAAGGGAGGCAGCCGCCGACCTTGTCGCCCGACCGAAGGTGAAACCTTCGGTCGCTGCAAGGAAACCGCGGTATATACACAGTCTCCCACCACCGGAATGTCGAAAAGACCTTCCTCCCCCAGCTGATATCTCCTGGATAAGAAGCCTAGATCGGCAAGTGAATGAGTATCAGCTAGGAGCGGAGCGATCAAATCATCGACCAGTGATGGGAGAATGCGGAGCCCCACTACGGGAGCCTTGCTTCGAGCGAAGGCCTCCCCCGACAAGCGGTAGTCCGATTCCTCTGGCTCGGGGACCGGGGCAGCAACACCAGGAATAGCCTCGGCAATTAAGCCGCGAAGATCCCTGATGGCAGTGGCAGCCGATAAAGGGCCCGAATTCTCCCGAACCTCATCCACGTCCATGGACTCGATCCCGGATCTCCCCGAGAGGCGTGAAGCCAACTCGGAGTCGTCTAGGAAAGAGTCACGGGCGTGGACAAGAGAGCGAGAGAAGACGTCAGCTACCACTGGCTGTCCCGAGCCCCCAGCCCGAGGATCGACCTCGAGTGGGCCCCCCGAGACCTGGGTCTCGAGGGAGCTCGTGGGTCCCGCGTGCGGCCCGGACTGCATCGTCACTGGGACGACGGTCTCGGAGCACGGGGCAGGTGTCCGAGGACGCTGCACCTGGAGCACAGGCGGCGCCTCGTAACCTGGGTTTGAAGCCTTACCCTGGGAACCTACTCCAACGAGCGGCACCAGGTTCGGCGGGGCCAGCGATCCCTCAGACGAGACCTGCCCGAAGCCAGGTGTCTGAGGGGGCTGGTGTATTTGTGTAATGGTAACCTGGGGCTCCATACTCCGCAGCTCGCGAGCCGGAAGCTGAGCGCCCCGAGGAGACCCCGTGCCTCGGACGAGTCCGACACCGAGATCTCCCCTGGTACCATGAGCTGCATCAGGTTCATGACTCGAGGTCCGGAACTCCGTACGGAGCCCCGAGACCGCCGAGTCAATCATGACCTTCATTTGCTGTGTGATGATGTGAGTGAATTGCGTCATATCAACAGGGTTAAAATGAGTGGTTTGTGGGTTAGGTTGTTGAGGGGAGGTAGGGTGGGTGAAATCCCCGGCTGAGGACCCCCGCTGGTCCTCGACCGAGTCGGGCTCGGATGACGAATCATCGAGACCCGACCTGGCCGAGGACACCGTCGCGGAGGCCGAAGCCTTAACCTTCTTACCACTTAATTTCTTAATTGGTGACTTTTTCACCTTCTTTGCCTTAGACGGGGGGTCAAGCTTGGTGATGTCCCTCCCGCTCTCCAAGGCCTCGGAGAAGAACTTTAGATCGACATCCCTCCTAGATCTGGCCTTGGGGGTGAAGGCCTGACATATCCCACAGTCTAGTGGGTGGTGGAAATCAGAGGCCAAACACTTGAGGCACTCGTCATGAGCGTCGGTGATCGACACCGGCCCCTTACATTGGGCACAAGGCTTGAAAGGCTAGAATCAAAATAGCCAAATCAAGACGTGCACATGCAACATATGTATATATATAAATATTTTTAAAATATATATATACTAAATACATGGGGGAATTGGAATGTAAATGTTGTTGTAAACATGCATGTAAAAACATGAGCAGAGGCGAATGGCAAAATGCGAAGTAAAAAAGTAAACAAGCATGGCCACACCCCTAACATCACTGAAACAAATAGAACATGAAATATGACTAATTTGCTTGCAGGCCAGTGGGCGATTCGAAATACTCACCGAAAACGAATCTAGAACCCAAATATGATAAAATAAACATGTGGAAAGCCCAGATCTAACCAAATTCCACGATCAAAACAAATCGATCGAGAAAAAATGGCCGCCATCTTGGGTCGACTTTCCCGCCCTACGCGAGAAAGCAAGTTACAAATACACGAAATCTAGTACAAAAACCGAAAAGCCATTCGACCCTACTGTAGAAAAGGTAGAAGTTACCACACATACAGCTTTGTTTTGGGCCATTTTCTTTGCGATTGTACGTAAACTCAGAAAAACTTCTTGAAACTTCGTGCGACTTGTCAGTTCAATGACAGGAAGAAAAGTGGTGAGATTAGAGTTATCCGCCCCTGGTTGCATGACAACCGTAAGGGGTGGGGCTCGAAAGGGGTGACCCAAAGTACGGTTTTTTTTAGTTTTTAACTAATTTTAAGTGGAAAATATAGTTACGACCTGTCATATATCAAAAATCAAGGATTTTATGCAATAAGTACCCCAAGGAGGATCCCTTCTGAAAAAGAATTTTGTGATTGACAAAATTAGAAATAGATAAATTGGAAAAGGCTTCAAATGCAGTAAATTGATGAAATCAGGATTTGATTGATGAGACTATAAGATTTAGTAATTGTCAAAATCAGAAATTAATGAATGAGACAATGAAGGTAAAATCTAAGTTTAGTTGACAAAGTAAAACATGGCTAGTCTAATCATTTAATCAACAAATTCATGGATCAATTAGACAAAGAGCCTAAGACCTAAGTTTAATTGCCAAAATAAGAAATGGATAATGAACGGCCTGATAGTTTAATTGACAAAATTATTAATGTGTTAATTGGAAGCGGAGGATTATTACCCACCCTGAGTTCAGGCCAGGATTTGACCCCCTGAGCTGCATCTGCTCAGCAGCATGTCCATTGTCAACTGACCGTGTCCACATAAAGGGCACAGCTCCTTAAACTTGTGTCCATTCACTGTTTGAGCTTCCGTCATTGACCCTCAATGAACTGTCACATCCCCCTGTCACAACCCCCTGTCTCTTATTCATGCAGTTTGATTGTAATACGAAGATAAGCATTTCCTCATCCGTTTGTTGAGTATTTATCTGATTTTCTGAATCATCGCAAACATGCTCTCTTGGTTTAACAAAACAATGGAAAACAAGGCTTCCACTGGGCTTGAATTTGGTTCTTAATTTATCCTTAAGGGCAATTTAACAAAGTTTTTCTTTGCCAATATATAAGTTTTCAGGGGATAAAACGGCATAGAATAAAAATAAAAATATGTTGTCTTTTGGTTTGTTTTACATGCCATATCTTATCAATTTCATAAAATTTCTTTTGATATTACTGTGTTGCATTGTTAGTCCTGAAAACATACCACACTGAAGCTCACGTGTACCTGTTCACCCAATGATCTACCCATTGTCAGTTTCATCTTCACCTCAAGTATCAACCACCATCTTCTTGTCAGTTTCTGCTGTCCCATTGCACTTCCATTGCACTCAGTGATTGTCCTTCTGTTGTAAAACTTACAATGAATATGATGTTCCCTTCCCATGTGACTATTGACAATATCCAGAGAATTTCAATTCAGCAAAATTAAAATTAAATCGTCATGTAGCCAACGATTCTGTCAATTCCTGCTGTACCTTCTGAGACAGGGAATTTTGAATTGTGCACTCTGTATGCTGAAAATCATGAATATAATGGTCTTTTCCCTTGTGACCATTGCCGTATCACCCCTATGAATCTAAATACAAGGAAAATAGCAATAATTTAATCCTCATGTTCATAGTCAACAATAGTCCACTATTTCTATGACATCCCAATGTCCCTTAATTAGACATTCGAACACAGATTCACACAAAAGGTCTTCATTCTTCGCCGTGGAATTATCTTGAATGTGATTGGCATTTTCTAGAATCCCTTAACACTCTTTCTAAATGTATTTGAAATTCAAAACTAAATTAGAAATCTTAAACTTCATATTTAAAATTTTTGAAAGTTGTTGAACCATCTAACCTTCCACTCCCTGATAATGCTTTATCAACATTTCATCAACTGATTCTAGTCCTAGGGACATCACTGTAAATAAATGTTCCCAACACACCAAGGTGATTCAAATTGCATACATCCATTTGTTAATAATAAATGAATTTTCAAACTTTGAGATGAAACTTTCTTCATATCCTTTATCTGGTTGTACATGCATATTAAATGTATTCAATGTTTGTTGAAATTACACTTGAAGTCACACTGTCCAGAGCATGAATTGTTGGTGCTTATTTTCAGTTTCTTCTCTTGGAGTATATAAAATGAACTAAGCCAATGTAGATGAATTGCTAGGGAAAGGAAAGAGGTAGATTTGTTTTGTAGATTCCAATTATAAATGTTTTACATGCTTAAGATATTTTGAAATTCTTTTGAACCTACAATTTGAATAAATTATTAAAATACCATGTACCCTATTGCAAGAACTGAACATGGCCCGGTGATTAACTCAGGTGGATACTCTCAGTGAAGTTCAGCAAGAATGTGAATTGTTTACTTCTGGATGGGTGACTCACTTAATGACTGTTTAATCCGAGAGTTTGAAGGGTTGATTCTCTGCCCTGCACAGAGACATGAGGTGAGACACGAGGTGAGACACGAGGTGAGAGGCGAGGTGAGACACGAGAAGAGACACGAGGTGAGACACATGGTGAGACACGAGGTGAGACACGAGGTGAGACATGAGGTGAGACACGAGGTGAGACACGAGGTGAGACACGAGGTGAGACACATGGTGAGACACGAGGTGAGACACGTGGTGAGACACGAGGTGAGACACGTGGTGAGACACGTGGTGAGACATGTAGTGTAACAGGAGAAGAGATTTTAATATACTGATGTTCAAAAACCATTTTAAATGTCAGTATATATCTCTCTTTACTCACGGGCTAATTGGTGAAGGTTGTGTTGGAGGTAAACATAAAACACTGTAATAGGCAGCTTGGTTAGATCCGAGTAAAAGCAAAGACCTTTAGCATCCAATAAGAGTGAAAATGTGTACTATATGTGTACTGTGTTCTTATTATCATCATCATAACCATTATGTCTCATTTACCTATGTGCTGAATGCACAATCATGATGACATTCAAACCTTGCAGATTATGGAGACTATGAATTTTCTTGAGGTTTTAACTTGTAGCAGAAAATAGGTTACAGCTTACCATTTTATATCGGAAAGTCTATTAGAGAAACAAATGCAACATCAAAGTAAGTAAAACAATTGCAGTTCCCCTGATTCAGTAGAACAACTGAGGCCCAAATGGAACCATGGACACCTTAATTGCTCTTTGAAAACCGATTCTGGAAACTGGAACCGATACCAATTCCTTCAACGCTTTTGTTAAGTCCAGACAGTAGGAGGCTTATAAGATGCATGTTCAATTAAAAAGGATTCTGAGGGAAAGGATCGATGCAATAAAGGTCGTCTTTTTATGAGACTTTGACTATTAAGTATCGCAGGATGGTATTACCTCCCTTTGTTTGACTGATCCTCACAACTGTGAAATAGTTCGGTGATCTTTCACTATAACTGCGAAACGTTCACGTCAGAACAAGTGTTTCATTCTTGTGATCAGCGCGCAGAGCTTTCAGTATCTTCTGAAGAGTGTTTTTGTAATTAACTGCAAATTATTCACTGTCTGGATAGTGGAGGGGATGAAATAAAATGCAAGTGGATTAAATGTTTTTGATTCATCACAGCAATTGCCTTGTCTTTGTAACAGGAACGAAAGAGCCAAGACCAAATGACCCAAATCTATTATATTGCTTTAACCATGGCTCTGGCACTTAATATGTCTTCATCCATCTTCATATGCTATTGTATTTGTTTAGCTTCGATCTCCATAAATCATAGATGACTGATCAGTGCTGTAGGTTCTAATAAAAAACTGTAATAAAATAGTCAGGAAAAAAGGTCATTTCTCATGGTCAGATTCCACTGTACAATATCATTACAGTTTTGAATTGAATGTTGAATGTCGGCAACAATTTTATTACTTTTGTGGATACTTTGTTGCAATTTTGAATATGTGCTAAATAGTCATCAATATTGTGGATTTTGTTGCAGTTGTGCATATTTGTGTCTATTTTAAAGGTCCATCCATTGTGTTGTTGTGGGTCACATATGCCAAATGTTAGAAATGATGTTAATCTTTCGAGAAGTACTGACTGTTACCGAAAATTGCCATTTTGATGATGGTTAAAATAGTATATTGACGATATAAACGTAAAAGTGTTGATTTTTTAATCGATAAACCAGACAATGCACCGTATGTGGCGCACGTCAATTGGTCAAACGTAATTTTGGAAACTTATTTTCACCATACAAACAGATAATTTTGGGTTGATAGTGTTAAATAGGTCTTATAACTATACTGTGCATGTAAATCGTACGTGTAGTTTCAGTTTCTGTACATGTAAATGATGTTGCTCAGTTTTAATTAAAAACTAGTAATTATGATGTAATTGGCTGTTGGGGATGAATATGCAAGTTGGGTGAAATTATTTGAACTGAAATCACCACATATCGTATGTTGGCACATATTTCAGCTAAATAAAATTGTATAAAACACAATGGATGTGTCTTTAAAAAATGTTAGATACGTTTTTATGTCCAACATTTATCTTCCAGTTTTAGAATATAAGTTGCAAAAATGTGTGCAACAATCTAATTACTATTGTAAACAAAATGTTGTAACTTTGAATGTATGGAATGTTTTTTATCACCATTTTAAGCTATGTTTTGCAACCTTTTTATGTGCAGTCACTTTAATTTAATTGTAGACTTTGAATATGTTGTAAGTCATTTCTTTTGCTAATTCATAGTACGGCTGGTTCAAGACTTCTGAGAAAGTATTTATATATTGGACAATTGTAATAAGTTTTAACTGGTACGGTCTTTGATGGGAATTCTTTGATTGGTAGGGTCAAATTCATAAAACACCTCTTGAATTGTCAAAGGGATGCTATTGTAATGTTGGATGAGTTACATTTTACAAATTACAAATTTTTCAAAAGAGCATTTTATTCAATAATTCTATATAAATTTAAAAAAATAAAAGTTTCAAAATGTATTTGTTGAATATAAGGAAAAAGGCTATGATGAATATCTCATTGTGAGTTGAATTTATTTATTTGAAATATGATGATGAAATAATTATTGACTTTAAAAAAGAAATAAAGACACTTGTTTATCTCAAAGTTTAAAAACAAATTTTTTTTTTTTAAACACAACATGACCTTTTAATCAAAGAGTTCATTTGAAAGGTCAAGGTCAGTGTTTGTGACATGCAGTTACTCACGACAATTTCAAACCGATTGTTTATGTGACACGACAATCTCTTCACATTGCTTAGGATAGAGGGCAGCACTAACCATCGAGTGAATAAAAGAGACACCGTTGTCACCTAAGTCTTTGAATAATTGCGATGAAGGCAATCATTTGTAGGAGATCTGTTAACAGATGGGATTTAACTGAGGCACTAATCCTCCATGCTCAAATTAATTACGTTTACTCAACTAAGATGGCCACCTTTGTCCAATGGGATGAGCAATTGTCACTGTCTGTCATTGTAGGAGGCAGTTTGATGTAAATTCAGAGGTATTGTCCGAGGATCTGCTTTAGGAGCAATTGTCACTTTCCAACTTACGAGGCAGTTTGACTTAAATTTGAAGGTATTGTCCAAAGAAAATAAGCTTTAGTAGCAATTGTCACTTCCCAACATGGGGGGAATTTGACTGAAATTTGGAGGTACTGTCGGAAGAAAATAAATTTAGTAGCAATTGTCACTTCCAAACATATGAAGGGGTTTTACTTAAATTTGAAGGTTTTGTCAGAATAAAATAAACTATAGTAGTAATTGTCCCAATATTGGAGGCAGAGATAGTTTGACTTCAATTCATATTAGTTCCTAAAGTGGGAGCAAGATTGTCTCGAATTCAGAGAGAACTTACCAATATATGAAATATACAGGGACTTAAATTCAGAGGTTTTCAAAGAAAATGTTTTTGGAACTATTGTCACTTTGTAACACATGAGGCAGTTTGACTTGGATTAACAGATACTGTCTGAACGGATCAGTTTCAGTAGTGATTGTCACTTCCCTATATGTGAAACATACAGTGAATTAGATTCAGAGGCACTGTCTAAAGAAAATCAACAATTGTCACTTTTCAATGTAAGAGCAGAGGTAATTTGATTCAAAGGTTTATAAAGAAGATCAACTTTCGTATCAATTGTAACTTTCGTGATATATGAAACATACACTGACTTGAATTCAGAGGTATTGTCTGAAGAAGATTAGCTTTAGTAGCAATTGTCATTTTCCAACATAGAAAAGTAGACAGCTAGACCTTTATTGAGAGTTTTTTTTATAAAGAAAATCAGCCTTAGTAGCAATTGTCACTTCCCAATAAATGAAATATACGGTCACTTAAATTCAGAGGTTTTGTCCGAAAATGATTGGATTTAGTAGCAGCAATTGTGAATTCCCAATATATGAAACATAGTGAATTAAATTCAGAGGTAATGTCTGGAGAAAATCTGCTTTGGGAACAATTGTCACTTCCCAATATATGAAACATACAGTAAATTAAACTCAGAGGTATTGTCTGAAGAGATCAGCTTTTGGAACAATTTTCATTTTCCAATATGAGACAAAGGTGGTTAGATCTTTATTCAGTGTTTTTCCCGAAGTAAGTCAGCTTTAGTAGAAATTGTCACTTCCCAATAAATGAAATATACAGTCACTTAAATTCAGAGGTTTTGTCCGAAAATGATTGGATTTAGTAGCAGCAACTGTGAATTCCCAATACATGAAACATACAGTGAATACGTTACTGTCTGGAGAAAACCTGCTTTGGAACAATTGTCACTTTCCAATGTATGAGCAGAGATGATTTGACTCAAACTCAAACTCAATGGTTTTGTCTAAAGAAGATCAACTTTAGTATCAATTGTCACTTCCCAATATATGAAACATACAGTGATTTAAACTCAGAGGTATTGTCTGAAGAGATCAGCTTTTGGAACAATTTTCAAAGGTGGTCAGATCTTTATTCTGAGTTTTTCCTGAAGAAAGTCAGCTTTAGTAGAAATTGTCACTTCTCAACAAATGAAATATACAGTCACTTAAATTCAATGGTTTTGTCTGAAGAAGATGATTGGCTTTAGCAGCAACTGTGAATTCTCAATACATGAAACATACAGTGAATTAAACTCATTTATGTACTGTCTGAAGAGATCAGCTTTGGGACCAATTGTCACTTTCCACCATAGGTGACAGTTTGACTTAAATTTGAGCTATTGTTGAAAGCCGATTATCTTCAGTAGCAATTGTCACTTTCAAACATACGAGGCTGTGTGTCACAATCAAGTTCAGAGTTATTGTCCGAATGAATCAGCTTTAGCCATGATTGTAATCATACTGTATCAGTTTAAAATTCAGGCTACCTCAATCTCGGATTTCTTGCCTTAACAAGAAGAGGCTATTTGTCAAAGTCAGTAACACTTGTAAAAGGCTCTCTACTCCAATCCGAGCCCATTTGTCATCTGCCGCCTCATTTTTTATCTCCTGACAAAATCTGCCCTTCAATTGCTATAATCACCAGGAAACACTTAATTGATCGCCAAGTTCTTTTTGATGAATTTGACTGACCCAACCTTTGCCTCGTTAATTGATACTGTTGATATCGTTTGTCCTTTGCAGGCGTTAACAAGTGCTATCATAAGATGTGTCATGTGATATCTTATATTTGAAATATGCATTTTAAATTTATAGTTATGAAAATAATAATGAGAAAATTACAAATCAATAAATAGTTCAAAGATAGGAGCTTGTTAGTGGTTAGTGTGTTCAACATCAGATCGAGAAGACCGGGGTTCGAATCCTACCAGAGAACTACAATTGACTGTTCACTATTCTGTAAGGGTTGGGTGCAATGCTAGACTGAATTTGAGTGCTGTACTACCTATGTCTAGTTCCAGCAGCAGGTTTCATCACAATTTGTAGTCTTAATGGTCTTATGGGCTTTCTCCCTGCAATAATACTTGAATGAAATACTCATGAAAACGGTGTTCATCACACCTTGGTTTTGAGAATACAAATAGTATTGTCATGTGTATATGTCATGATGTTTAACAACTTCAATATTTTGCACTCATATTTCTATGCACATTGTAATTGTGATTTGTAAAGAAACACTGACAATCTAGTAAATGTGTGACCTCTCATTTTATTTTTAGCAGTCCTGAAAATACTTTGCCTAAATTTAATTGTTTTACTTTTCTCTTCTGAACTTTTAGAGAGCTAAAACCTGTCTTGTCTTGAGCATTTCTTCTTCAAGCATTAAAGCTCTTTAAAGTTGAAGTCTTCTGTATATGTTTTTCTTTGGTGATAGACATTGTAAAGTGTAGATTTGGTGACAATGACAACTAAAAGTGATTAGAGGGGGAACACAACATAAAAACTTACTTTCAACTTTTTCTCCATAAGTATGAATTCCAAAAAGCTGAAGATATGTATACAATCACCTTGGACAAAAAGGATTACAAGATTGTAGATTTTAGGGCCAAGGGGGACAAACCCTCAAATTTGCTTTGGTTTATTTTTATCCCCCGCCAGTGGAAGGGGGATATAGGTTTGGGCTCCGTCCGTCCGTCCGTGTTTCCGTCCGTCCATCCGAGACAAAGGGGACAGCTTTTCTCAGAAACCGTTTAAGATAGGGTTACCAAATTTGATGAGTTGTTTGAGGGCATGAATACCTTGATGGAGTTCGAAAATGAGAAGTGTGCAATTATTTTTTCCGGAGTTATTGCCCTTGTTCCGTATTTTTTTACTTTGTTCATGGTATCTCCAAAGGGGACAGCTTTTCTCAGAAATTGTTTAAGATAGGGTTATCAAATTTGATGTGTTGCTTGAAGGCTTGAATACCTTGATGGAGTTCGAAAATCAGAAGATTGCAATTATTTTGTCCAGAGTTATTGCCCTTGTTCCGTATTTTTGGCCTTTTTTCATCACTCGTTTCTCCAAAGTCAACAGTTTTTCTTAGAAACTATCTAACCCTTAACATGCGGGCGACGGAATTATCTGGGCGGGCTATAAGCGATTCGTAGGTACCTCAATACGGATCCCGGTTACAAGACTTAGAATAATTCACGGCTGTCTAAGTACTGTCCTATCCCCCATACCGGGTCACGAGTCGATTGTGTCCGCGACCCGACCCATGAGAATGGCTGTATTTACGCATCGCGACCCGACATGAGAATAAAGCTTTGTTCAGTGTGTGGTCGGAATATCAAGCAAAATTCACACCAATTTGTGTGTGCATTTTTGACCCGTAACGCATCGATAATTAGCTTTACAAAAGGCCAATTATGTCGGGCTTAGCCCCCGAAGCATTAATTCGCTTGAGGCTATTTTCACCCACGTGTTTGTATTGCCTCGGGTTTGCCTCGCCCGAGACTGCTATCTGCCTCGCATCTCGCGAGACGGGGAAAAAAATCGCTAACTCGCCTTACTCCCGCACTTCATATCATGTGAGCTAATTGTTTGTTTTAAAAAAAAAATACGGCAAAATAAAGGGGAAACAATGGACTACATTCCCATATAAAATTAGAAAATCTCAAAAAAATAATAAAGACACAGCAAGCGCCGTGAAAAAGGTCATGTTTACACTTCATAAATTTTGAAACAATCGGCGATTTTCACAACTTCTAAAACATTTATCAAGGCTAAAATACTGAATGCATTTTCATAATTTTTATATCACAATAAACCGAAAAGAATAATCTTTTATTCTATATAAAATGCGCAGATTTATTCACAGAAATAAAGATAAAATTTTACCTTTCTGAGAGGCATGTGAAACCAAACGGCACACAAACTAATCAACATATTTTCATCAGTTATGGTTCGAGGTTAGCGTTTATTTGAAAAGTCAAACAACATAACCATATTTGGGTTGACATGTGCTTATTTGTCAACTGGTTCGAGATTATGATTTCTTGAAAAAGTGCGATGAACGACCGTTTGCAATGCCGCATACATGTTGTAAGTATTGACGATTTTATAGGTGGAAATAAAGACAAACTTTACATAGCTATAGAATTATAACCAAAGGTCGCATTCTAATAATTTTTATATCATTGTGAAGCTAGACATCTTGTCTTCAATTCCGTATATAAATGGAATTTTTTTTCGTTTCGTATTTATGATGTTACGAGGCCCGAATAAAAGACAATCTTTCGAAAGTAATAGAATAAAAACGAAAAAACATAGAAAATTCATTCAAAGTTTCGAGTGTGAATTAGCCATTTGTGTACGGGTGTCCAACTTGAATTTGTATTGAACGCCCGTATATAGTCCTTATTCGCCATGTAGATGCGGTATATTTTGTAAAAACGATACCGGAATCGCCGCCTGGAAATTCCGCCAGCAGAGCTAGTTAGTGCCAAAGCCCAAACTACTGCTGCGAGCTGCGAGCCTGTAAATTCCGCCACAGGGGCTAAAAATGGTAAAATATATATACGCAACGTAAGGGTTAGGATAGGAGAACCAAAATTGGTGTGTTGCTTGAGGGCACACATACCTTGATGGAATGAAAATGAGTAATGCACAATTATTTCGAATTATTGCCCTTTTCCAATTTCTTGGCTCTGGCGGGGGATGTTGATGACTATGTCTTCTTGTTTTAACAAAAAAGCACTTGAAATCTGATTTTAGTTTCTTATATCATTCATTTTAAAGGCAAATGAATTTGCTACAGGGCCACTTGACTTAATTTTACTAAATTCTTTTGAAGGTTTACATTATTCTTTCTTTATATGGTTGTTCAGAAATTACATGCAATTTTGAAATTTTCTCTGATTAAGACAATTGATAACAGCTTTCATATCAATTAAGACATATTTTAAAATAAAAACCTGTAAACATCAGGACATCTTTGACACAATGTATGAGTAATACAAATAAGATTGAATAGATATAAAGACAGTAACTTTGTAAAGTTTAAATTTCTCATGGATTCAAATTTCTCATAAATTCAAGTGTGTAAGAAATATAAAACACCTGTAGACACCTGAGAACATGTGTCATCTCCTGGAACACCTTTGACATTTAGGTAAATCAAGTAGGACGTTTCTCAACATTAACACATGATGTATGACTGCAAGTTGTGTTTTGATTGTATCTCGTTTATGCTGTTTAAAACATTGTTAAAAAATTGATTTAGAGAGCTTTGCAAATGTGACTTTCACTAACTGTAAATGTTGCAACACGTCCGTCATGTTCACTTCAGCTGAGAATGTATGTTATCTTCATTCATTGATTTTGGGTCCAGTTGTGTTGCCTGATCTTACATGAGATTAGAAATACATGCCATTTAGATAGTGAACAATTATAAAAAGGTTACATTTATAAATTCTTGTACTTTTTCGGGCCAAGTATCATGCATGATTCGAACCCACACCCTCAAAGTAAGACAACTATCGCCAGCACTGACCGTACCAGTAAATTTGTACTTTTGAAGGTAGTGTTATCTCAAATGTAACCTTGTCATATTTGTTCACTATCTAAATGGCATGTATTTCTAATGCATTCAGCCTTGGGAGCTGCGCCAAATTACGTCTACAAGAGGGGTACTGAATGTAAAATTAGCTTAACTATCGAATGTTGGACCTCGATTTTTTGTCCAGACAAAATGGTCGTGTCGTAAGTTGCTGGTAAGGTCAGTGCTGGCGATAGTTGCCTTACTCTGAGGGTGTGGGTTCGAATCCTGCATAGGACTCTGCCCAAAAAGTACAAGACTTTGTGGTATTGAACATAGTGTTATCCCAAATGTAACCTTTTTGTGATATTACGCTTGTGACGTTTGGTACATTACAGTCAAATGAAGGAGTAGAATAATAGTTTTGTGGAAACCAATCTGTGCCGTCTCCCTTGTGTTTTCCTGGACCATTTTATTGTTTTTCTTTGATTTTAGTTATTATCTTTTCTGAAAGAAATATGTTTGATTACCTTCATTTTCAGTGCTTTTTCAAAAAATCATTATGATGTTAATTCCAGATAATGGGTTGCAAGTTTTAAGTTATTTTAACTTTAATTAAATTTTACAAATAGGAAATTGAATTTTGTGAATCTGCTTTTTTTTATTCATTGTTGAGATAGATTTCTATGTGTAGTAATAGTGTTGTATAGCAATGCATGTTTTTTAACGGTTTTAATCCATGTTCCAAATATGTTTTGTTGGCCTTTACCTATAAGGCTAAATGAAAATGTTTGTTAATTGCTCCATTGAGGTTAATGATATGTTAAATTATCTGATATTTAGAAATACTTTGCTCATATGTCATCAATAATTATTGATTTATAACCAAAATTTTAATACTAGTATATATATATATGTTTGATCAAATGCAAGATTTGTTTAAATTACAGAGAATGAAGCAAATTAAAGCTATTGCATTATGTTAGAAATACTTGCCATTTAGATAATGAACAAATATAACATGGTTATATTTGGGATAACACTACCTTCAATAGTACAAATTCTTCGAACCCACACCCTCAGAGTAAGGCAACTATATACCAGCATTGACTGTACCAATAGTTACCACACAACCATTTCGCCTTGTATGCTGGCGATAGTTGCCTTACTCTGAGGGTGTGGGTTCGAATCCTGCATGGGACTCGGCCCGAAAAAGTACAAGAATTTGTAGTGTAGTAGTAGGTGATGGTGAATGCCAAATATATATAAAGAAGTAAACACATTAAATAAGATTCTAAAATATGATAAAAACATTTTAAACTACAAACTAAATTAATTTCTGAATTTGACATTCAAATGCAGGCAAATTAAAACATTTTGGAAATTTCAGTATAAAACGCCTACGAAGAAACATGATTATTTCTGGTGCATGTTTCATTCTGAAATCAGCGCTTCAAAGACTGCTGTCTCCACTTTAAGCCTACAGGGACTGGCTGTGTGGTACTGTACAAAGGCTGTAGGCGGAGTGAAATGTACATCTATCACAATGCAATCAACGTTCAACATACGAGCAGTCATCCTTCTGACAGGCTGCTGACACCCACAGCAATACCCATACACTTTAAAAACTCCTTTTGTCTTAATTCTTATGTGTCATCTGCAGAAAGAAATCTGTCTGTTATTTAATGTTTTTCCCCGAGCATTCTCTAAAAATATTGGCATCAGCCTTAAACCACAATAAGATTATGTCATGAGGTAGACCACTTGTCTAAGTCATTCTTGCGAGAGTTTTGCATCTCCGTTTCTAATTCATTTGAAGAATTCTAATCTAATATCATGTTTAAAAATTTACAATCTATTCAAAGTTATTCTGCACTTATATGACTATGAAATCATGTTACCGCAGATTTGATTTTACTTTACATGTTTTCCTTTGACAACTTTCTCAAGGGAATACGTTTTATGTGTAAATGTTGAAATAAAACAAATCCTATTCGTATCAGAGGAAATGAGATTTAATCCAAATTATTATTCTCAGATTCTGTTTAAATGCCACACCTTTCAGTTTAAGTGAAGAAACCTCTTACAGGTTGATGAAATTATTGAAAGTTCATATATTTAGGTTATTAAAAATGTATGATGATTCACTTTTATTAAATTAATTTATTTTTTTTCATAATATAACAATTTCTTATTGGATGTAGTGATACATAATGAATGCAGTGGTTTTATTGCGCCATATGCTTGAGGTTCCAACAAAGCTTTGCCATAAAGACTTTGTGGCCTTTCTTCCTTAAAACATGTCATTCACAAAGGATGATTCTAGTAGTAGTAGTAGTAGTAGTAGTAGTAGTAGTAGTAGTAGTAGTAGTAGTAGTAGTAGTAGTAGTAGTAGTAGTAGTAGTAGTAGTAGTAGTAGTAGTAGTAGTGGTAATAATAGATCTCTTGTTATGCATACTACATGCTATAAGCTCAAAGATAGAAAGTCTTGTTTGAATAGATGTTGTTTTCAAATGAGATTTGAAACATTTCAAATTATGTCAGTCTTCCTCAAACAAGGTGCCTTAGCTTTTAACAAGTAGTTTACTTTCATTGTCAACCATCAAAACAAACAAGTATACTTTTACCAATGTGTACTATTATTGTAAACCGACAAACTAAATAAGTGACTGAACTATTAATCCATAGTGTACAATATTTGGAAATTAAAGGGGCTGTAGTACATTTTTTGCAAAATTTATTTTCTTAAATTTCCCCTTTATAATGATAGTTTTTCATTTATATTCATTTTAGAAGATAAAAATCTTATAAGTAAAACCAAGTAACCGTAGTAGTAATAACGGTGTTGCCTATAAAGCAAATATTGCATGGCGGCCATTTTAATGTGAACACATTTTATTATTTTGAATTATAAAAAACTATTCCCATGGCCCTTTAACATAGCAAACAAGTAGCTTCATTTTAACTAGTGGTGTATTATAATTGTCAATTGATAAAGCAAACAAGTATCTTTACTCTAACCAGTAGTGTACTATCTCTGTCAACAGACAAACAAGTATCCTTACTCTAACCAGTAGTGTACTATCTCTGTCAACAGACAAACAAGTATCCTTACTCTAACCAGTAGTCTACTATCTCTGTCAACAAACAAACAAGTATCTTTACTCTAACCAGTAGTGTACTATCTCTGTCAACAAACAAACAAGTATCCTTACTCTAACCAGTAGTGTTCTATCTCTGTCAACAAACAAACAAGTATCTTTACTCTAACCAGTAGTGTACTATCTCTGTCAACAAACAAGTATCCTTACTCTAACCAGTAATGTACTATCTCTGTCAACAGACAAACAAGTATCCTTACTCTAACCAGTAGTGTACTATCTCTGTCAACAGACAAACAAGTATCTTTACTCTAACCAGTAGTCTACTATCTCTGTCAACAGACAAACAAGTATCCTTACTCTAACCAGTAGTGTACTATCTCTGTCAACAAACAAACAAGTATCCTTACTCTAACCAGTAGTGTACTATCTCTGTCAACAGACAAACAAGTATCCTTACTCTAACCAGTAATGTACTATCTCTGTCAACAGACAAACAAGTATCCTTACTCTAACCAGTAATGTACTATCTCTGTCAACAGACAAACAAGTATCCTTACTCTAACCAGTAGTGTACTCTCTCTGTCAACAAACAAACAAGTATCCTTACTCTAACCAGTAGTGTACTCTCTCTGTCAACAAACAAACAAGTATCCTTACTCTAACCAGTAGTGTACTATCTCTGTCAACAGACAAACAAGTATCCTTACTCTAACCAGTAGTGTACTATCTCTGTCAACAGACAAACAAGTATCCTTACTCTAACCAGTAGTGTACTATCTCTGTCAACAGACAAACAAGTATCCTTACTCTAACCAGTAATGTACTATCTCTGTCAACAGACAAACAAGTATCCTTACTCTAACCAGTAATGTACTATCTCTGTCAACAGACAAACAAGTATCCTTACTCTAACCAGTAGTGTACTATCTCTGTCAACAAACAAACAAGTATCCTTACTCTAACCAGTAGTGTACTATCTCTGTCAACAAACAAACAAGTACCTTTATTTTTTATTAGTTATTTAGTGTATTTTTCAAACTACAAACCAAACAAGTTTATTTGCCGTTAAACAGTAGCAAACTATAATCATTCACCAACAAACCAAACAAGCACCTAAACTTTAACCAACCATACAACTAACCTTCAATAATTTCAGTCCAAACCAAAACAGCCCACGTGCCTCTGAAGAAACCAGCAATTCTGCACCATATACTAATAAGGAATCTTGTAAATAGTCCAGAAATCTCCTTGAGCAGACAAATATCAAGTTCAATAAAGTAAATGTGTTCCATTATTAAGAAAAAATTGAAAATTGTCTTCTAAATTTAGTCAAACAAACCAGGTACCTTTCTTTTGTTCAGTAGTGTATTGCTTCTAGGGTTGATGTGGACTTGGCCCAGTTCTGGCTGGGCTGACATAGGGCTTAATGTGATTCCTCTGAAGATTCTAAATACCCTCCTCGAGGACCTGCTTAATGAATGCCCTTTTAAGCTAATCATTGGAAGATGACCTAAATATTGATAGAATTGTTCATGTTTTGGGAGGCCGCTCCTCTTCAGTTGTCTGTAGGCATCTTCTTGAAGACTTGCTTGTCATTATTCACCTATTGTGATGTCAATTGCGGCCTTGGAATGTTTTAGTGTTGTCTTTGGCTTTTGTTTGTGTATATGGGAACGGTAAGGTATTGTTGTATGTTTGTCATTGTTTTGTTTATAATATTTAAACGTTTAGTTTTATGAATTCATTGTTGTTTTATGATTGTCATTGTCAGTGATGTACATACTCATCACGATCACAAAAACCACCACCATCATCATCATCATCATCATCATCATCATCCATCACCATCATCATCATCACCATCATCACCACCACCACCATCATCATCATCATCATCATCATCATCATCATTATCATCATCATCATCATCACCACCATCATCACCACCACCACCATCATCACCATCATCATCATCATCATCATCACCATCATCATCATCATCATCATCATCATCACCACCATCATCATCATCATCATCACCATCATCATCACCAAAATCAACCTCATCATCATCAATTGATATAGGGCTATTTCAATAATTGAATCATAATTTTCAATTCACAAACATTTATTATCATGATTCACTTTCACAATTTCCAAATGAATTCTAAATCTGGAACCATTTAATCCATTATAACTACAATGGTCAATAAAACAAAGCTGATGAACTTAAAACACATTTAATATAATTTGCCCAAAAATTCATTTTTTTGAATAATTATTACCAAAACTGCATCTAATGGATCTCTGGCCGAATTCGCAAACACCAGTCAGTGTCATTCCCCACATTTTCTGTTTAATGGTGTGAAATAGGATTTGATGGTACGTGAGGTAGTCTAGTTAGCCGCGATCGATTGCGTCCCAGATTAATGTTGGAGAGGACTTTACCTTATTTCATCAGGGGATGACCTGCGGAGTTCTAATCTTTCAGGTCAACACACTCTGGCTCCCCGAATCCCCAATCAGCGGAATGTTAATTGTTTCTCGTCTCCTTCCCTAAAACAATACAAGCGATTTTTCTCCTTTGTTTTCCTCTTTAATGGAAATTAAAGGATGGAGACTCCACTGAGGGAAATTGGTATTTCAGAATTGCGCCAAAGAATTTAGTTTCGGGGCTTAAGTCAATTTCAGTTTTCGTTATAGTGGATTAATTGATGTTGCGAATTATTTATGAGATATTTTAATGATTTGGGTTTAATGAGTGTAAGTTGGAATGAATCTATGACTTAGAAATAATTTCCTTGACATTTTTGTAGTTGTATGTATAAAGGAAACCTAGTTCTATGGAAAATCAACCTCTTTATAGTAATGAATGTGACGTTTCGTGTGGATACTAAAATACTGTTTTATCAGGAATATACACCATATTGTATATTTGCTTATGTGAAAAGAGAAAAAAAGCTATATCTTTACTAATTTTAAATCTTTTCAATAATAAAACATATATATTGATGAAAATCAACAAAGTAACAAATAATCCATTATTAAACTGATGTCATGTAGCTGTAGCAAGGCTATATCCACACTCGTAGAACTGATGAATGACTTCAGTTCTCATTGTTTTATTTTTCAGTGAACGTGTGCTAGTCTTCATCCAACTGTAAAACTTAAAGTCATCAAAATATAACTCTTAAAGCTTAGTAATAAGTTTCAACTATATTGTATTGTAAGCATACAGTCTTGATGGCGTTTTCCACGGTGAGGGTGTGGTGGTGATGCAGAGTGTGTTACCCGGATCCACTAAAGGATGCCGGATGGTAGGCTAATGAAAAAACATTAGGAAGAGAATCAACGGGGGTTACCATCCAACGGATCACACAACTCTGGAGGTTCATCAGGAAATTTATTCAGACTGAGGAAGCTGCCCTCAAGGGTGGCGAAACGTCACAAATAAATTTCCTGATGAACCTCCAGAGTTGTGTGATCCGTTGGATGGTAACCCCGTTGATTGTATTGTAAACATGTATTAATAACATTTTTGTGTAAACAGGAATGTTCTCTCGATTTTTGTTTCCACAAAAAATGCCCTGATAGAACTCTCCCTTTAACACTGATATCAAGCAAGGAAGGTTAGGTGGTTGGATGTACTTCTTCTCCAAGTTGCTGGGTTGATTGATGGACTTGATGTCTCCATGTAGACAGTAAAACTTCTTTAAGAGGCAAGTAAGGAATTGTAGATATGAAAGAAACCAAGTTCTATGGAAAGTCAATTTCATTTTTGCAATGAATTTGATGTTTCAGTGTAAGTGATGATAACTGGCTTGATAACGGTATCAGAACTTGTATCGAAACGTCACATTCATTGCAATAAAGAAGTAGGTTTTCCATAGAACTTATTTTTCTTTGCTTAAAAATAGTTTAAGTTTAGTTCATAAAGGTCTTTCCATCCGTCGTCCGTAAACTTTCCACATTTTCGACTTTTCCTCCAGAACCACTGCGCTCCCTATGCTGAAATTTTGTCTTAATGATGATAAATAATGTAATACCTGATGAGATACAAAGACAATGGCTCTACTTTCATGTTATTGTTAGGAAATTATTTCATTGTTTTGAGTCATTGATTATGAGAAGGAATAATAATCATCATGGTATATTTCTTTTTTTGAGAACATTTTTTTATATATTAAAATTGTAGTTGAAAATAAAAGAAAGACATACTTCAAATCATGATAGTGTTATAAACTGATATTTTTTCATGAAATTTAAAATCATCTTTGGAATCAAATCAAATGGAACATATATCTTTAAAGGTATGTGTACAAAAAATCATAACCCTCCTTATAATTATCATTAACACTAAATAATGTCCTGTATTTCGTTAGGTGTGACCACATTGATTGTTGTCGACCATCATGTGTAACACATCATATTGTTTGCCATCAATATTCTTTACAAAGCCACTGACTCAGAAAATGAGTCTGATGTTATCATTTCCCATGCTCAGTAACGCTGGACATAGCTCAAGGCACAACAATGATCACGACCTTCTGTGCTTGAAACGGCAACATCCAATACAATAAGAAACCACCCAACAGCACGGATGGCATTTTTGTACCCGACCGAATGAATCTGATTTTACGAGGATACGTCTCATATTTGCCAGACGTGTCTCAAAGGATCATTGGATCTCCAATATCCGTTCGACTATGGTGGCCGGCTAATCCTGACCTCTGATGTAAACAGTGGTATTGTGTCGACACGATCTGATACAATGCACCTTTAATTTGCTGCAGTCATCCTGATGGGATTCCATACACTAGGCTTGCATATTCCTCAAGACGGAAGTTTCCTAAGCTTAATCCCTGGTTTGATAACATCGCTGTCATATACTGATGAAAAGATTTCATTTCTCACTGATGGAAGGTCAAAGCTAGTGTGATTAAATATTAAAAGAATGTTGTAATATTTTATGTAATTCAGAGGGGAATATGTGTATATGTATTAAATTTGTAATTCCTTATGTTAAGAAAATATTGAAAAATAAAATTTAAAATCTTGATATTCTCATATTGTTGAAAGTAATGCTTCTTTATAGAAAAAAAGATTTAAAACTGCTTAAAAATAACTTTTCAAGGAACATGTGAAATCTAGAGATCATATCATATGCTATGAATTATCAATTATATATCATGACATTTGGAAAATGCGGACCTATTTTACTTTCAAATATTTAATTTCATATTTTGATGAAATTATTAAATGATAAAATTAATTTTATTATGGATATGTTCAAGTCATGGAATCCTTTAAAAAGTAACAGTCTTGAGAAGACTTGAAGAAGATTTACAAATATATGGATTTACAACTTCTTTATTGCAAAGATATGCGACGTTTCGGTGTAGATACTACCACTGTGATCATTTGCTTGATAACGGTGTTAGTATCTACACCGAAATGTCGCATATCTGTGCAATAGGGAAGTTGTAAATCCATATATTTGTTAATTCTAATTAATTCTAAATGCCTCCTAAAGAAGTTGACTAGACTTAAAAGTTGAATTTTGTATGAGTAATGTTACGATTCTCCCATTTTCTCTATCAATCCTTTAAAAAAAAGATATCTAATTATTTTCAACAACAAAAAGAGTCTATTGTAATTATTTATGTACAAACAGTTCCCTCAGTAGATCAATCTTATGATATTGTTCAGAAAAAAATCTGAAATGATAACCATTCATTTGTTAGTGTCAATATGTTAAAAAATAAATCAGCATTTCCAACCCAATATCCTTTCCATAATACAACTTCCGTCAATATGATCATACAGATGAAGGGATAACTCAATAATTTCATATTTAATAACGCATGTACAATAAAGAATATTTATTGGATGGTTTGCATAATTTCCTTTGTAAACTCGTCTTTGAACTCACTAGCCAGCTTGATTTTATCTGAATCTAGAATGTCAAAATATATTTTCTAGCTCACTTATAATTATTATTCATGTATTTTAGTACAAAGTTGCGGAAGTCAACTTAATTCATAGATATTTCATGTAATCTGTACTTGTGGGAAAAAAATGAACCGCCATCAATTTATTCTCAGGTATTCTGGTACAGTGGCATGAATGTTAATACAATTCGTCAGATATTACGCATAATTTGCAGTTGTGAAATAAACGTCTGAGGCCATTAGAGACATTATCTGTTATAGAGAAAGTGCATGTTTTGACTGAAGTTAGCGTAATTACTTAGAATTTTCTGAAGTTATTGATGTATGGGTATTCACTTTGTAACAACTTCACGACCAGTTCCTAGATGAAAGGACGTTATCGAATACCAGATAAAGTATGGTATTATAAAGATTCAGATGGAAATTATTATTCTTTGAATTACAGGTTCTGTGATTGGCTTTTTCTATCGACTATAAAATCAGTTTGTTTCAGAGGTTGACTATCATTTATCTGTTTTGATTTGTAACAAATATGTTATTGCAAAAAATGAAATGTTCATGCAGGTTAATAAGGAAAAGTGTATATTTTATAATTTGCCTTGTACTGATAACTCGTTATATGTATTTTATTTTGATGGCGATGATAGATTTAGGAAAAAAAACATCAGTCATCTTTACCTTAAACAAGGAACATACTAGAAAACATAAGCATATATTATACTTTAAAACATCTTGTTTTAACAAAGAAGTTGTTATTTGATGTTTCAGTGTAGATCCTTATACCATTTATCAAGCAAAAGGGGAAATAATCTGCTGTTTTATCATCTTCACTTATGCTTGGTAACTGTATAAGTATATACACCAAAATGTCGCCATTGTTAATAATGATGTTGATCTTCCATATAAACCATTGTCTTCTTCAATATGTACGATGCTGTTTCTAATTATATCCAAGTTTATTCAGGTATCTTGTGGGTATGGTACGTGTAGCCTTAAAGGTGCATCCATTGTGTTTCATAAACAAATATTTCGCTTTAATACGTGCCAACATATGATTTCAGTTGAAACAACTTCACACAACTTACATATTCATCCCCAATCGTCAAATATATCATATTTACTATTTTCCAAATAAAATCTAACAACGTCATTATACATGTGCTGAAACGGAAATTACACACCCAATGTACATGCACAGTAATTATAAGACCTATTCAAAATCGTCAACCCAACTTTGTCTTTTTGTTTGTTGTAAATAAGTTTAGAAAATTACGTTTGACTAATTAACTCGCGCCACACAAGGTGGATTGTCCGGTTTTAGATCAGAAATTGATACTTTTACCTTTATATCGCCGGTATACTGAGTCGACTATCATCAAAACGGCAATATTTGGCAAAAGTCAGAACTTCTTGATAAAATAACACAATTTATAACATTTGGCACA
This sequence comes from Gibbula magus, assembly GCA_936450465.1. Classification (NCBI taxonomy): domain Eukaryota; kingdom Metazoa; phylum Mollusca; class Gastropoda; order Trochida; family Trochidae; genus Gibbula; species Gibbula magus. The sequence continues at coordinate 59,596,769 of OW388294.1, forward strand.
TGTGACACCATACAACACAATGGATGTACCTTTAACACTTCGACTTTAAAAAAAGTATTTATTCCTAGTTTTCATTAAATATTGAATAGGTGTTTCTGAGAGATGGGGTTTTCAGAGTGTAAAACCTCCTTTTTCATAGGTTCATGTTCAATATTAAATAAAATGGTGATATTATAAGATTAAATACTATTTTCAGTATTTATTATATAGACAATGGTGCATGTTATGAGCAAGGTTGTCAGAATGGAACTTCAAATGCAAAAAGCAAAAAAAATTGACACTGTTTGATTTTTGCATTTAGGTGAACTTGGTATTTGTACAAGGGATGAATTGTCACTTAATGCGGATGCAGAGTTTACTCATCGACTCTTAGCTCAGGAATCAACTTTTGTCATGTGGTGAAAATATTTTGGGAAACATCTTTGCCAGTTGTTGATGTTGGTGTACTGTTTGAGTGGCATTCTAGAGATTATAATGGCTATCAAGACTTTATGGCTATTCAACTTCTCTATACACAGACTGGTATGTTTTGTTATATATCCTTATACCGGGGATGTAGCTCAGAACCGGGGATGTAGCTCAGTTGGTAGAGTGTTCGCTCATCACCCGGAAGACCGGGGTTCTATTCCCGGTCGCGTCATACCAAAAGAATCAGCATTATAAGGATAGCACAATGCTTGAACTGCACAGTGGCTGCCTGGTGCAAAATGCACAAAACGAATTTCCGATTTACAATGTATTGAGGACAATAAAGAGTTATTATTTATTTATTTTATATTGTATTTATGTTCAACATATAGCAACACAATGAGGATCTAGCTGTGCCCAAAGGTTGCTGTCATTGAATAAAGAAGTTTAAGATTACTGTTTGAGTGAAGTTATAATGGTGATAAAGTACATGATTTTCAAGCATAAGGATCTAAACCAAAACATCGCAGTTGTTGAATAAAGAAGTTTAATATCCTAAAATCACTGTTACTTGAAGAAGTATTTATTCTTGGAACCATGCCAATGGATTTGATAGTTTGCTTCATTAGATTTTCATCTGCAATGCAACTAATCATGACTAAGAATGTTGATATAATAATTAGTAACTTCCGGTGGCGCTGCGGGCATGACAAGTCACTAGCTAAGCTCGCTCTCCAAAACCCATTGAAATAGTAAAATAAAATGTCCACAAAGAAAAACACAAAAGGTAGGCAACATCACGATGCTCAGGTTAACCCTGATACAGCCATTAGCGACGACGGCGTCCTGACCAGGTCCCGTATAAGCTCTGAGAGACCGACTGGCCCGATAACGACACAGACCACGCCGTCCGCCATTACACCGACCGACACGGAAAGCGATATGAAGACTTTCATAACCCAGTCCCTCAAGTGTCAGACGGTCGAACTTGTGGACAGAATAGAAGGTATGTCAACTGAAATAAAGGATTTAAACGTCAAAACGTCAGACATCCTCAAAGCAGTAAATTACAACGCCGAACAAATAGAACAAAACGTGAGTGATATTCGGAAACTGAAGTCAGACATGGCCAAAATGAAAAATGATTTTGAGAGAAAATTATTAACCCAGGAAATGTATTCGAGGAAGTGCAACCTCCTCGTCTACGGTGTCAAGGACAATAAAGACCCATTCGACGGCGTCAAGGAGGTATTTACAGCCCTTGGGGTAGCGCACGTTGAATCCATCCTCTTTGTTAATGTGCACAGACTCCCCCGAACAAGCACTGACCCAACGAATTTTAGACCAAACATGCCCAAGCCAATCGTTGTAAAGTTTGTTCTGGCATCCGACAGACAACGAGTTTTCAGCGCTGCAATGAGAGGTTCGTCCTATCTTCGAGACAACAAAATAAGCGTTCGAACGGATCTCCCTGTTGTTTTGAAAAAGATGAGGGGGCGACTCGCCAATAAAGCTTACGAACTTCGTAAAACTGAAAGAGTTCAGACCAGAATTCAAGAACGGGGGATCGAACTCACACTCCAGATCAGGAACAACGCACAGGATACGTGGAGGACAATCGATGTCGACTTCTAACTTGAATCAAAAGCCCAAGACATAACACTCTATTTTGTGTGTTAATCTGTCAGCGACCCAGGCGGCCCGCTGCAGTGACAGCTTCAAATAGAATGTTAGGACGTTTACAATATTATGTTTTATTTCTACCGTTTCTATTTGTAACTTTTTCTGTTTAAGACAGCCTACAATATCCTTCATAATTGGACATCTTAACGAACTGTCATTAGTGTGTGATCGGGATAGCAACGAGCATCAAAATTTAACATCCGTGCGAGCAGACCCAGCTCTCAGCGTAGTTTGTTTACAAACTCCGTCCACGTGCTTATTTATTTTTAGATGACATTCGCTGCGGGATTCAATAACCGGATGTTGTTACGAGTGTACGATGTGATGTGTACTTTATGAAATGTGAGTGACAGTAAGTCATTAGTTTAAACACAACAAAGACTATTTGTGTATTATTTTTGATGAAAGGACATTTATTTGTTGATTTCGCTTACTTCATATATATCTTTCATATATTATTCCGATACATATTGCTGATATCAAATAATTTCGGCATGGCAACATGGCACGAAGGACTGCGAATTGTATTATATTTTCCCGATATAGTCTACGGAACTGAAATACTACCCTTTATTGGGCTAGTTTATATTGATCTAGATCATAAACTTAACTTATTTCAAATAATTTCCATGCACTATGGCATATTTGATTCACTATTTTCAGGGTTTGGTGAACATTGCAGCAGCATGTCACCCTTTTCTTTGCTTTTATTCTTGTTTTCTTTTTTCTGTTCTTTTTATACCCCTTTCTCTGAAAAACATGTTCCCATGTATTGTAGCCTTCCCATATGTTATACATCAGTCAACATTTACTTGCTAGCAAATGTACAATCCTTTCAATTCATGATACATTTTGATGATTCATCCTCTGCAATTGTCACTATGAACCAAACCAATTATTGCCTTGCCACAAAATTATTAGTAATCATATATATCCCTTTCTAGTCCAAGATGACTATAGATAATATCAAAAAAATAAAAATGATCTCAGCTAATTGTAGAGGATTAGGAGATAAAATTAAAAGAAAAGAAGTTATGAACATTTTTAGAAAGAAATGTTATTCAGTGATTTGCCTACAAGACATTCATTTAGCTAAAGATGACATAAATATAATGAAAAATGAATGGGGTTTACAAAGTATTATAGCACCATTCAGATCCAATGCCAGGGGAGTGGCCATACTCTTTAATAATGATGTAGATCTTACTATTCACAGAACAATCGAAGATGAAAATGGCAATTTTATTATTGCAGATATCACTATTGAAGAAAAAAGATTTACATTGACAAATTTATATGGTCCAAATACTGATGATCCCAATTTCTATATCACACTCTTTGAAAAAATATCCTCCCTTGACAATGATTCATTAGTAATTGTAGGAGATTGGAACCTTGTTTTGGACCCCTCAATTGATTTAGAAAATTATAAACATGTAAACAACCCTAAATCAAGAGATATTGTAATAGAATATTTGCAAAATAACAACCTAAGTGATGTATGGAGGGAATTGAACAAAAATACAAAAAAATACACATGGTGGAGAACAAATCCAAGAAAACAAGCTAGATTAGATTTTTTCCTAATTTCACAAGATATTTTTGACATAACATTGCATTCTGATATCTTACCAGGCTACAAAACAGACCATTCAGCTATATCTTTATCTCTTTCCAACACTATCAATCAAACAAGAGGTAAGGGCTATTTTAAATTTAATACTTCTTTACTCCTGCACTCAGAATACACTAATTTGATTAAGACATTACTAAAGGAAACCATAGAAGAATATGCTGAAAATGACACATCTGAAACCAATATTATTGATTACAACAAAGATAATATTAAACTAACAATAAGTGATACTCTATTCCTGGAGACTTTTCTTATGAAAGCTAGAGGCAAAACAATCTCTTTTGCATCTTTTTTAAAAAAAGATAAGAAAAATAAGACTAAGGAATTGGAAACAAAAATTAAAGATTATGAAGATGATATTAGAAGAAATTTTCAAAATATAAATGAAGCTATGCTCACAGAACTCTCAAAGTATAAGATGGAATTAGAACAGATAAAAGAGGAGGAACAAAGAGCAATTCAGATTAGAAATAGAATAACATGGTACGAAGAGGGAGAGAAACCGACAAAATATTTTTCTAATTTAGAAAATAGATCTTTTGTCAGCAAATATATAAATAAGATTGTAACAGAAAAAAATGAAATGATTACAGATAGCGCGGCTATCTTAGAACAGCTAAGAATTTTTTATAAATCACTTTATTCATCAAATGACAACTTAGAAGAAAATATTGATTTACATGATATCGAAACACCAAGAATCAATGATGAATTAAGAGATGAACTTGAAAAAGAAATTGACATGGAAGAAATCACCGTTGCAACTAGAAATATGAAAAACAATAAAAGCCCGGGTATTGATGGATTCCCAATAGATTTCTTTAAATTTTTCTGGAAAGACCTCAAAATATGGATTTACAGATTTGTTAATGATGTTACAACTAATAATGATCTATCTTTGACAATGAAGAGAGGTGTTATTACATGCATACCTAAAGCTAATAAAGACAGAACTATTTTGAAAAATTGGAGACCAATTACTCTTTTAAATGCTCTCTACAAAGTTATAAGTGCATGTATAACAAACCGTCTAAAAAAGACTTTGGACCATCTCATACATGATAATCAAACCGGTTTTATTCCGGGTAGAACTATCAGTGAAAACACAAGGTTATTGTATGATGTAATGTTTGAAACCAAAAAAAGAAATACACATGGATTACTTATTCTTATTGACTTTGAAAAAGCATTCGATACAGTATCAAAAGATTTTATCAATATCGTGCTAAAAAAATTTGGTTTCGGTCCTCAAATTATTAACTGGATAAATGTACTAACCTATCGCACAACTTCCTGTGTGATACAAAATGGTAACTTATCTGAATTCTTTGATAATGAAAGGGGTTGTAGACAGGGTGATCCCATATCACCATATCTCTTCTTATTTGTAGCAGAAATCTTGGGGTGTATGATAAGAAATAATAAAAAAATCAAAGGTATAGTTATTGATGATAAAGAATATAAGTTAGGTCAATATGCTGATGATACTGAACTTTTTCTTGATGGGACAGAGGATAGCTTATATGCTGCAACTGAAACTATCAACACTTTTTATCAAATGTCAGGTTTAAAAATAAATATAGAAAAGACTAAAGCAATTTGGATTGGTTCAATGGCAGGCAAAACAGAAACCCTATGTGATGATTTGAAAATAGAATGGCATAATGGAGAGTTTGAAGTGCTGGGAATCAAATTCACTCCAAACCTTGAGGATTTATGGGTGATCAATACAAGAAAACGACTGGAAGAAATAAGTAGAATACTGGCAGTATGGAGGAAAAGACACTTAACATTGATAGGAAAGATTACTGTTATAAAAACACTGGCCCTCTCAAAACTAGTACATATTTTTAGCTCATTGCCTAATCCCCCAGATGACTTTATAAAATCTCTGGAAAAGATATTCTTCAAATTCATATGGAATGATAAAAATGATAAAATAAAAAGAAAAACAATGAAAAGATTAAAGACTGAAGGGGGTTTGGGCATGGTTGATGTAAAAGCATTTATTGAAGCTCTTAAACTATCTACTTTAAGACTCTACTGTAAAAAATCATCAGCCAATAACCCATGTAACATTCCCTTTAATAAGATCCTAAAGTATGGATCAAATATAGATAAACTTTTCAACATTGAAAATCCCTACTGGAAGGATGTTTTTACAGCTTGGAACAATTATTGTAGAAAGCTTAATGTTAAATCTGAATTGCTTAATATCGATTATATTTTAGCTGAACCCTTATGGCTAAATCATAACTATAAAAACCCGTGCTTTTTTGTTAGACATTGGGCGGATAAAGGATTATTGACAGTAGGAGACTTGTGTTGTGAACAAGGATTTATACCTTTTGAAGTATTACAGCCTAAATACAAATTAAGAGGGACAATATTAGACTATAACTATTTGTTTCATATCTTACCAGAATCTTGGAAACAAATTATCAATGACGCAAAAATCATGCCTTATAATTCACGCATAAGTATTTACCAAAGAAATATATTAAAGACTTCGAAAGGCTCTAGACTATTTTATGATAAGCTTATTTCCACAAATGATAAACTTGACATCTGTGTTAAATGGGATAACAAATTTCCTGATTGTGATTTTAACTGGCACAATGTTTTTAGCTTTTATAGGTATAGATTAAAAGATGTCAAATTACTGGACTTCCAATACAAATTTTTGCACAGAACTATTTATACCAAAAAAGAATTGTTAAAAATGCATTTGATTGATAATGATTTGTGCAGTTTTTGTAATGATGCTTCTGAAAGCACTTGTCACATTTATTGGGAATGTTGTGAAACCCAAAAATTCTGGAATGATTTAGAGCTCTGGATAAATAACTTTTTATCTCAAAAAATAAAAATTACTAAATACTTGATCTGGTTTGGTACACTCCATAATGATGTGTTACTAAACCAAATCATTATTTCTGCCAAAAAACACATCCATTTGTGTAATATTAAAAATTTAATTCCAAAATTAAAAAACTATATTATGACTCTAAAGCAAATATTTTTTGTCGAAAATTTCATATCAAAGAAAAACAATGAAATGGAAAGTTTCAACAAAAAATGGATTTCACTCATTCCATCTTTAAGTAGCTAAGACTATTCTATGATATATATTCACTCACTCTCCAACAACATATATGCCTTTTAATGTATGACTGTAATAAACATGTATAACTCTGTAACAATCATGGGAGCAAATTAAAAAAATAAATAAATAAAAAAAAAAAATAAATAATTAGTAATGTGCCTCTTATGTGTGAGTGTTTCAATAGTCAGGAATTACCTACTTTTAGACAGTGGTCGGTCGCAGATTGATATTTCACTAAATGAATTCTGTACATTGGCCACTCAGATTGGTTAAGCATGTACTACTTAATTCAACAGCTACAATAAATAACTTAAGTAAATTAATAAATAAATAAATAAAATTAATATAAACAGCTACAATAAATAATATAAGATAATTGATAAATAAATAAATAAAACTCAATATAAACACCTGAATAAGTAAAGTTAATTAATAAATAAATAAAAATCAATATCAACAGCTACAATGTTAAGAACTATTTAAGAACTTTACCAAATCAATTGGAGAGTTGCTATTAAAATAATAAATTTTATCCTTGACTGCTAGTTATAGTCCTTCATAATAACAAGTTGTTATCCAGAAAATCTTGTTTTCCTTGAGGATGCTGCTATGATTTGCAACTTGGAATGATCATTAGAGTGAAATTATCCCTCCACCTGTAGGGCTTATGTTTTAGAAGCTGTTTAAGCACTAAGCTGATTGTAAGACAGTGCATGTTGACATAGTTCTCAATGTAATACTAATAGAAACGAGGCCAGGATCCTTGTTATACAGACTTTGACCCAAAAAGGACACACAATGGAGGTATTTATCATCCAAAACTGCGTTCCATAGGAGATATCGCTTTTGTGAGATCAAGTGATATCTCCTAGGAGATATCACATTGACAGTAGATTTTGCACAATGCCCTGTCACTGTCAACTACATGACATCACAATGCTTTTACATCATCAAGTAATGACATCACAATTCTATGACGCCATGAACATGACGACGTCACAATGCTATGAGGTATGCCATTGCCTTGGCAGTAAAGTGATAGTGCTGTGCTCATTGATTTACAATTTTCATTGATATGTAATGAAGAATGATTTCGCCCTTGTGTTTTCTGATAAGAATTGTATCAACACTCGTTGATAAAAGTAAAAATATCCTCGGCAAGCCTCAAATATTTGTAACTTTTATCGACTCATGTTGATACATTGTCATATCAGAAAACACTTGTTTGAGATTCTCTATATATTTTTATTTGTGGAGATGATTTTGCAATTACAATTAATAGAGAATCTCACCCAGGTGTCTTCTGATATCAAATATATCAACACGAAATGATAAAAATATATAAAATATCCAAGAGTAGTATTGATATATTTGATATCAGAAGACACCTGGGTGAGGTTCTCTTCATATCATAACTTCATTAGGAAGAGGGTGCTAATTACGTCAAAAACTGTACACAAACGTCATAAAGGTCAGTAAAAAGTTTTTAATAGCAGGTTAAGAGTTAAAGTGATGGAAGCCTGATCCAGTTCAAATATAACTGAAAATTGTTATATTCTGTCCAAATCAAGTACAAATCCATTGATTTACAACACTAAGGTTAAGCAGTAAACACCACCTTTTTGCCACGTATTTTATAACCAGGTTATGTGTAAAAATGTTTTTATCTTGTCGAACAAAAACCATTCCAGCTTTGGTGAGGAATGTACGAGCTTATAGGTAATCTATAGAGAATGAAGAAACAAAGGCTAAACTGCCTCTTCTGAATAATTCATTTGTCAAATGCCACCACTACCTACGAATTACGGAATTAAATGGAATTAAAATCGAAGACTTGGTATTTTCTGCTTGGAATGAAGGATTGTTTTACTGTCTTTATCATTCTCATGGCCTGCGGGGGTTATAAAAGCTCATCTCTGAGAGAGAATTGGACAGTTTTAGGGTTATTATATGGTAGTTTTTGATCATCTGGTTTGTAAGGGCTATGATGAAGAACTATAAAGTTTGAAAATACTCTACCCTCCTTTGAACTTTGGTATTAATTGTAAATATTCATTTATATGTGTAGATAATGTGAGTTTTTCAGTCTCTCTCATTTCAACAATTGTGGACAAAGATAACAATTCTGTAGACATAAAGTCTGACTTGAAAGTGAAGGTTTATTGATAAGAATGAGCAATGGCAACAATAAATATTGGTAATAAATGATATTTGCGGAGCATTTTGCATTCTTGAAAAATATGGATGAAATTCTGTGATTTTGCATACCTAATTCTGATCTACTGGTGTTTTTGAATTCATTATAATGACAATTTGCAGTAATATGGTAATGGTATACTTTTTGAAAACTTTTTTCAGTTTAATTGAATAGTTTATTATTTTCTCTTCCAGATTGGTATATGATATACAAATTTCAGTAAATTATGCCTGTAATTAGTATCAGTATGAATTAAAATGCCAAATTTATTAAATTGATAATATTTAAAATAAGTAGTTGTTAAGTTAGGAAATTAACTTTAAATGAAGTTTGATGTTAATTAAGAGAACTGTAAGTACTAATTAAGTCAGCCTTCTGCATATGGGTTTCTTGTTTTGTTTTAGGTTTTTAGCTCATCAGGCCTGAAAGGATGGATGGACAAATGGTATGGGCCTTCATCTGTCCTCTGGTTGTCATCCGGCGTCTATCATCCATAATCTTTTCATATCTTTGTCTTCTTCAGAATCACTGCACCCAAAAACTGAAATTTGTTGGGTAAGTATACTGCACCTGTGAGATAAGGTTTGTTCAATTGGTCCTCATCCCCCTCCCCTTATTGCTCCATGTTTTAACTGCAAACTGATGGTTTGCTTATTTCATGTTATTTGTTTGTGTGTTCATGTGTGTACCTTTATATTATAATGTGTGAGCTTTCCTTTAAAACTCTTTAACTGCATTAAAATGCATGAACTTCTGGCAGTTATTATCATTAAGATCTGTCAAGCCTGTTTATCTAACTATAGTTGTCAAGTTTGTTTTGAGTTTACGCGATAGATTACCTTAGATTATAAATCATGCAAAAGATTAATGAGCTACAGAGCCAAAGGTTCTATTTTTGCGCATTCATGTAAATATTTGGAAATTCTATTTTGGCCATTTTATCAGTTCTATTTCAACATCAACTCTCCTTTAAAGTATGTAAAATATTTCAGATGTAAAACTGCTAAGAATTCAGAGAATGCATCTCAATCATGATGGATAAAATTCAAGAAAAAACAGTAAAAGCAATAAGTTATCTTTTCATGTCCTTTAAATTGCCTAAAATGAAATCCTTTAAATTTTGTCGTTCTTGTAAAGCAATACAAAGTGTCACAATTATTGCCAGTGTCAGGTTTCACTATGGGGGTTCTGGTTAGGTTAGGAGTCAAACATGGGGTTGAGACTACAAGATGATAAGCTATGAGGGAAAATACCAAACCAGGGATTTTGTGTTTCCCAAGGCTAAAGTGTCCAAAGGTAAACATCATTTAACAAATAATCTCTCAATTCATGACGGGAGATGAAGAAATAAGAACCTAGTGTTTCCTCCTTTTGTTTTTGAAGCTGTCGCTGCTAGATTTCTCTTCTGTTATGGAATTCCGAGTGTATTTGTATAGTGTAAGTTTCCACCAGCCTATATGATAGAACACAAAACCTCTCTCTGAAATATGGTTATCTGCAAACTTAATTGAAAAAATTGTAATGGATCTTAAAATCAGTGTTAAACATTTGTATATTTAGATCTTTACCTTGTTATTTTTTTCATCTTGTTGACTTTATGTCGTTTATCTTTTAATTATGCCAATTTTGTTTTAAAATAAATGGATCATTACTATAGGTGTATTTCGTTTCTAAATTTTCTGATTTTCAGCATTTTATTCTCAATAGTGACATATTCTGTTTTATTTTGGAAATAAATATGATTTAACACAGACATTATAAACCTTTAGAAATTAAAAAGGATGACCTTTTTTTTTACTTGAATTTATGATTGTAAAGTTTTCTAAAGTTTTAGTTCATCAGACCTATGGATATATACAGGGCTGTTATCTTTCTGTCATTCCATTGTCTGCTGCCTGTTGCCATCATCTGTAAACTGAATTTTGACAGTTTTTACCTCTCCTGAATTGCTTCACCCCACAAGCTGAAATTTTACGGGGAAGTGCCTTGTAGCTAGGGGATCAAATTTTGTACATAACTGTCCTTATATCTATCCAATAAAAAATGGTCTTAATCTTTGACTGATAGGTGTGCATCACATTGGTGAAGGAAGTCCAGTATTTCCAACCATTACTCATCCTCGGTTACCCATGGTTTTATATATGCTCCGTGACTCTCCACTATATCACCCATGGGAAATTTCATCAGAGAAATCTGTACTCAAATTACCCGCCCTTGGCCGGCATGAGCCAATCAACCCGCTACGCAGCTTGGACCTGCGAGCCAATGACAATTCATATCACTTCGTTGCAAAGCATGCGAGGTCATTTTCTTAGCCATCCGTCACCGGTTATCTCCCTGGACCATTTCCGTCTTATCGTATTGAGGGGGGGGGGGGTAATTTTAGTACAGATTTCGCTGACAGTTTCCCATGGGTGATATAGTGGAGAGAAACGGAGCATATATAAAACTCTGGGTAACCGAGGATGACCATTACTGGAACTGATCAGATACTCAGTTTGAAACAACATTGCTGATTGCACAACTAACTTTGATTAAAACCAATCAAGATAATCTGTATCTAGTCAAGAACCACTCCCAATTGTAACAGAGGTTTCTTGGGAAGAAATGGCTTGATTAACTCCTATGGGAAAGAGAATGGTCTTTGGCTCCTGCAACTTTGCATATATAGCCCATCATCTAAGATAATGATACACATTTATTAATACATAAACCGGTACATTAATTTGCGGATCAAGGGTAGGTTCGAATTACTCCTCCAACCCTTACCCCCTAACGGGTCAATTTGCAAACTGGTTTAAAAAGGGAATATTCTTTACTGGCACCTAAAGAATATGATTACATAAGCAGGGAAAGTTTTTGCTGGAAAGTATAAGGTTAGAGTATAAATTTCATTATAAAATGAACTTTTGTAATAAAAGCTGTAAAATGAACATTGATATATTTTATAACTGTTCTTTGCCTTTTTGTGCTGATAACCTTTCATTTCAAATATAAAATAAGTGAATAATGAGCTCAAATTTCACACCATGACAGGGTGAATATCATGTAATAAAGATCTATTGGCATTTTGAATTGATACTGTATATCTCTCCTTTGTCGTAGTGTGAGTGTAAAGAACTCTATTAACCGTTAACGGAAGCTGTAAAATGTTCAAAAGATTAAAGATGAATTGAAACCTTCAAGAAAAGGGCAGGATAATATAAATTGTTGAAATTTACAATGACAAAGGTGATAAAGTTTTTCAGTTGACATTGATATAAATGCTAAAGGTTAGATCAAGGTAACCTAGTCCTCCGTTCACAAAGCACTCGTTAAAGGTGATCACTTATGAAGGTAGGCTTGTGAAAAAGGTATATGTGAAAATAAAATTACGTATTGGTGATGTATAATGATAATGCTTAAGTTTTGTTATGGCTAAACATGACAATGTTGATAAGTATATTAAAAAGTTATTTGTTGCTCAGTGGATATTCCATCAATATTTGTTTTATATTTAAAACGTTGTAAAATTAGTAAAAGTACAACTTGTTTCTCATTTCACGTAATGCAAAAACACAAGATGGCAGATCCTCCCAATAGATCTCTCCCTTTAACATAACAGTTGTGTTATTTTATCAAAGAAGTCAGGTGTGCGGATAACCAGTGTTTGACAGGTGATCAAGTTCCCTAACTTTCTGAGGTACCTGGGGAGTGAGAGTGTCAGGTACCCTCCAGCAAACACGTGCTTGACAAAATGATTAAATGTTTCAGTAGAGAGGAGACCTTTTCTGAAGCTGATCCATCATTTTCTCCCTCAAAGTATTAATACCTCCTCTAATATGTCTCCTGTTGACCAGGATGTCAGAGGTAACTGTGTGAGTGATTGGTAGGCAGTTAACATTGTGACTTCTGTGCTTGTAGCAGGTATCCGTAACAGAGGTGACATCTTGTGGACATCTTGTATTGTCCAGTGTGTTGAGAGTGGTATTTAGTTTGTCAGTGGACTTTGGTCAAGGTGTGGACATTTGCTACTTTACACTTCAATGGATCCTAGATGTTCATGATGTTCATGATTTTCATGATCTTCATGATGTTCTAGATGCCAAAAGTTTTATGATTATGAACATGGAATTATGAAGAAATAATGGCATCATTTATCAGATTCTGCTATGATAGATGATGGTCAAGAAGTTTACTTTATTCAAACTTCATATGCATTGACACTTCCCACAAAATTAGTGCCTCACCTTCTTAGTGGCCAATTTACAGGAATAATGTGTTAACCAAGATAAAAATCAAGAATCTGCCATTATCCAAAGAAAGGTTATCATGGAATATTCCTGCATAAGCAGATAAACAGTAACTTGTGTATTTATATTAAAATCATCAGTGCACTGAATTATTTGTTATATGAGATTTTATGCATTTAGCTCCTGCCATCATTTCTGGTAATACATTTTCAAGATGTAAAGATATTGGTTGCTGTGGAAGCCTCTGAAGTGTTGTTTCATTGTGACTTGTAGCAGGTATTTGGTTCAGACCTAGCGGCAACCAGACACCTTATATTGTCCAGTGCTGTGTATACCATTATAGGTCACTCTTAGTGGACATTGACATTGACATTCTGTCCACTCCAAATCTTTCCGAGTTTCCCTGTCATGAATTATCCTGTTATTTGGATTAGATAAATCTTTGACAGAGTTGAAATGAAATGATTTTGGGCTACACATGCACTGCTTTCAAGAGTATATCACTGATATCACGGCAAAGAAAGACATTGATACCATTTAGGTGAATTGGCATATACACCCGCAAGTGTATGTCAGAACCAGTGAAGTTAATTGAAACAGATCGATGTTTCATAGTTTTCTTCAGATCTTCATACTTATTGCCTCTACTGGTGATGTTGAAGGATAATTCTTTGGATCTATTTGCTTTCAAAAAGGTAAAACAAATATGATCCTTAAAATTAAACCCCAAATAAGTAGATATATGTCTGTAAACATGGGCAAACCACCTCTGCAAAATTATCAATTGAATTATTGACAATTGAATTGCCTCCCATGTACAAACCAAAATACCAAAGAGCATCTCACACTCCCTGAACAGATTTCTGTGGAGTCGGTTTCGTGATATTTCTCGTCCAGACGAACATAAAAGCTTACATTGAAATGTCATACAAACATTGAAACTGTGTTAACAATCTTCACCGAAATGTGTGACAACCTTTCAGAGCATTACAGAAATTGCATCAGGACTTTTGTAAAGATCATTCACTTGGTGATTTGGACATTACGTCTGTGAAATGCAATTTGAAGTTGGAAGAATTTTCAATGTTCTCAAAGTATTTCTTTGACTTCAATGTTATTTTCAATGATGTTTAAATGACGAGTCTGTCAAATGAAATTTTGAGTTTACAGATTTTTAAATTGTTTAAAGTATTTCTTTAAATTGAAGGTCATGTATTCCAGATGATATGAGGTTTCTGTAATGTTTTAAATATAATTTGAACATTAAAAAGTTTAAGGAAATGTTTGAAAAGTTATTTCAAATTCTAAAGATCATAGTGACAGTATGATGGCTCAAGTAAAACTGTGTTGACGTTTAGATCTTTAAAGGGGCTGTAGCATGTTTTTTGCAAAATAATTTTTCAAATTTCCTATTTATAAGGGTAATTTGTGTCATTTAAATTTACTTTAGAGGGTAAAACATCTTATTACACAAACCAATTACCTGTAGTAATAATAATAGTGTAATAATAACTGTGAACACATTTTTATCCCATCGGTATGTAATACCGTGGGATATAGTCAACGCCCCGTCTGTCCGTCCGTCTGTCCGTCCGTATTCATTTCGTTCGCAGAACTCGAAAACCATTTATCATATCTTTCTGAAACTTCACATATGTATTACACATTTATAGCAGTGGTGCCTTTTGATATTTTCAGATTTTTTAAATTATTAGTTTTTTTCGTTTCCATAGAAACTTGTTGAATTTGGACTTTGTCAGAGACAGGACAGGTTCGTTTCCGGAGCACAGCTCCAAACCCGTTCATCATATCTTCCTGAAACTTTGCATGTGTATTACCCACTAACTGAAGTACGGTAGTAGATACACAAGTATCTGTCAAAGATGTGTTTTACAAATTTTGTGAAACCGGTGGGATATGTCATCTTCTGATGACTCTTGTATTATTTTGGATGACAAAAACGATTCCGATGGCTTTACTGAGCAATGTACACTCATTTTTAACTTGATTTTCCGAAGAGAGAAGGCTGTTTTACTATTAGTGAAATTATTTTTCAAATACATTTAATCGACTTATTTCAGCGAAAAAAACGTGCTCCTGTCCCTTTAAGAAGGACAGAATTAACACAATTATGAGAACTTAGCGCAACATTCAACTATTTTAGAGAACATCTGACATCAAATGCTCTACAACTATTACAATCTTTTGACAGAATAAATATTTTCAAATTACATTACTTGAAACATGCTTTTCAACAGTATGTGCTGGTGATGCTAACTTCATGTAGGTTGTTCATCCAGATCAACCAAAGGATAAAAATGTAGGGAAAAAGGTAATTCTGTGTGCTCTCGGG
Organism: Gibbula magus; assembly: GCA_936450465.1. NCBI lineage: Eukaryota > Metazoa > Mollusca > Gastropoda > Trochida > Trochidae > Gibbula > Gibbula magus. The sequence goes on from OW388294.1 coordinate 59,612,384, forward strand.
TATAAGACCACACTCGGAAGGTTGTCTTGGTTGGGGTAAAATTATTCTCAAGTTATAGCTCACCCCCAATTTTGCCAGAAGTTCCATGTTCATTCATTACATGAATCTGTAATATTATTTTAAGTTAAGTGTCAAAAACCTACATAAACTTATTCTGACGGTCTCTGCATATGATTTTTCATCTGAGTTGGGGTCTCTCCCAACTAAAAGCCCATCCCCATGTTTTCAAGATGTTGATGCCTGGCGCCCTAATACGGCAGTAAAAAAAAGTCATGTGCAGAGTGAGCAAATCTGAGATATTTAGTTAGTTGTATAGAGGTGCTAAGTTCTTGTTGTTCATCTGAATGCACTAAAGATAAGGGGGGCTGCACGGAATAGTTAACCTTGGTAAATTTTCTTGACATAAATCTGTAGTTAGATACAGATAGATTACAAAGAAAAAACTCAATTTTATTTTGTGTATGGACGATGTTTCAATGTAGATACGAGTGTTATTGTCAAGCAAGTTTCATCATTTCAACTTCTAGTATGCCCATCAAAGATGCACATTGATATGATTAAATACTTAATGGGGTGAGTAATAAGATTTTCAAAGGAACATGTGGTAATTGAATTTAATGATAATATGAACTTATTTACCAGTGATAAGACTTGGCGGCTTGAGAAGTTTATTGCTTGCAAATGATGTCACTTAGCATTGTAACAAGTAAATGTTCAACATATGCAAGCACTTTATTGCTATTGCGTAGGTCTTTAAGAGGCATATGGTGTTGATTAGCAATAAATAAATTAATGGGCATTGCTGAGTGCAGTAATTAGTATTCAAAGAATTTGTGTTAAAAATCCTATGACATTTGATATTTCACATTTGGTTTGGTTTTAAGAAGAAAATTAGCTTGGAATTTTATTTTTGGCAAACTTTGAAAATTAAATTTAAATAATTAAGTAGAATGAGAAAAAAATGATGTATAATATTTTTAATATCTGTGTTTAGGGATAATTACAGAATATTACCCAGAAGAGTAAAAAATACTTTTTTTATTACGTATACGTACTAGCGTTTGTATAACTTGTGACATTTGTGAAGTTGGCTTGCCATAACAAGTTAGTTATCTTAATTCTTGATAGCAGAAAATCACAGTTTTATTAATCATGAATATTGAAATATCTACAAAATAGCTATTTTTGAATATATGTTGAAATTTATGGCTCTTTTGTGTTTTTCTTCACACTAAACTTAAGATAGAAATCATATCATCATATCATATTTGAACTAATATTATACTTTCGCAGCCATGGACAGATATTCTTTATATGATTATGGCTTTTACTTATCATTTATTCATTAAATAAGATTAATTTCAGAGCAGTGAAATATGTACTTGCGTAATCATTTTAAAAACTTTTAAAGAGACTTAAGGAGACTGAAGACCATATTTATACAACTTATTTATTCTGTAAAGCCAAGATTTTGAAAAATATTCTAATGTCAATGTGACATGACAGATATTTATAAATTGAAAAAGATGATGAAAATCATCTCTTTGAGTACTGGTGTTACAGAATGAATGCCATGTGAATAGTAAATAATTGTAGTATGGTCTGCCAATGGTTTTAAGTGTATAGTTAGACATTAAAATTTAACGTATGCAATATTTAATCCTTTTCCAAATTGTCAGCTTCAAAATTCATAGAACTGCATGTTTGGGGGTGAATCATTGGATAAAGGTATTATTTCACATGCAAGTATTGCTAATATATCCTACAAAGCCTGACAAGCTGCAAAGCCATTGGCTTTATTTTTCTCATTTGTCTTCATAATTTATATTAGTGACTTACTAAAGAAATGATTTATGTAGACTGTATACAAGGCTCTATGATTAAACATAATCGTGGTGTATGCATGATTATTATATCTGTTTTTAAATTTGTAGACAAATCAGTTTTAAACCTGTCCTCAGTATAAGACACACAATCTTACATGATACATGATTTTACATGATTACCCATTTTCAATCACATTTTGGAAGAAAGAAGGAAGGAAGGTAAGAATGCACAGGAGAAAAATGATGGAAATGAGTGTGGAAAGGAACAATTCTGGTCAAGATGGTAAGCATCTCAAGAAAAAAAAAGAAAAAAGATGAAAGATGAAGTGATGAAAGAAAAGAAAGAAGAGAGAAATGAGCATGGAAAGGAGGAGGAAAAGATGGAGGAAATGAGTTGACCTTGTTAGATCTCCCACTGCCAATTTTCAATCACATGGGTGGCACTTGACGTGCAATGTTCAGTAGGAGTTCAGCAGATAAGTGATGGAGTGTGGAGACTTAATTCATTAAGGTGTTATCTTCTATACAGACTCATTGATTAGACTTGTGTTCTTAGCTCCAGCTTCTGTGGTGTGAAGGTAGACGTAGATATATATACTGGCTCTTGTGATTGTGTCTATGTGGTGTGTGGATCTCTGTGTGGTGGTTGTGTATTGTGTGGTGTATTGTAAGGTGTTTGTGTATTGAGTGTATTTTGAGGTGTGTGTTGTGTATTAGGTATTGTGTATTAGGTATTGTGTATTAGGTATTGTGTATTAGGTATTGTGTATTAGGTATTGTGTATTAGGTGTTGTGTGGTGTTAAGATAGAAGTAGTTCAAGTGGTTTTGTGGTTGTATATATACAGTGTGGCTACTTTAATTGTTTATCATGTGGTGTGGCTTCTGCAATAGTGTTTTGTATGGTGTGTATTGTGTGGTGTGAAGTTAAGGTAGAAGAATATCTAGTGGCTAGTGTGATCGGTTATATGTGGTGTGACTACTGCAGTAATGTTTTGTGTGGGGAATATTTAATGGTGTGTATTGGCTGATTTGTATATTGGGGTGTGTATTTATTGATGTGTAATGGCTGGTGTGTATTGGCTTGTGTATTGAGTGTGTGTATTGGCTGACATGTAAAGAGTGGTGTGTATTGGCTTATGTGTATTCAGTTTTGTGTATTGGCTTATGTGTATTCAGTTTTGTGTATTGGCTGATGTATTGAGTGGTATGTAGTGTTTGGTGTATATTGCATGACACTATAAAGAAAATTGTAACTTATATTAGGATGCCTGTATAGAAGATGAATGGTTGCTTGTACTAAGGCTAGTTATGGTGGTAGATAGAGGCAGTCCAGTAGGAAACAGACCATCTCATGCAGTCTGGCAGCTTGTTACTTCAAACACTTGGATGGCTACTTGAATTGCATAGGAGTGTGAACATTGTAGTGTAATAGATGTTTCTGAAATTGCCTAGCTATTTGGGGTATGTGTGGGCATGTATACTGGGAGTGACCTTGTAGATATTATCACACTTGTATTTATGTCAGAAGTTGTTTTTGAAGAAAGAATTAACCTTTGGGGTTCTAAAAAAGTAAGCTGTAATTTTTTTCTTTTAAATTATGAAATTTATATGCATTGAACAATATAAATGCATTTTCCATTAGCTATTTGTTGAAAAATGAAATTTAATGGGTAAATTGAAATAAATAAATATGTATTTATATATTAATATATATTTATTATATATCGTATAAATAAATATTATCCATCATTAATGGTTCAATTAAGTTACAAAGAGAGATATAAAAACATGCAATGTAAAATACAATAAGGAATAAAAGAGACTGAAAGGAAGATTCAAAGTGAAATTCAAATGGGTAAATTGTTTAATCCATGATTAAAGAGGTCTTTGAAGGGCATTTAGAAGTGATATACATAAGAACAGGTGATTTCTGGATAGCAACTTCTTGTAATGTGAATATACATGATGTGATGTTTTGGAGTGTATGCTCACTCCTTAAACATTCCACCTGATGAAGGAGTGAGCATATACTCTGAATAGTGTATTTTAAGAACGTGTTATCCAGAAAATCTTGCTGTTCTCATGATTAATGATTAAAGTAAAAATAAATTAGAAAAAGAATTTTAAACTAAACAAGGAATAAAAGAGACAGAAAGATTCAATATGAATGTACAAGCCATAAAAAGATCTACTTGTAGGCCTTTGATTCACAAGATCACAAAGTGATTTACTCTGTTTTCGCATCCAAAGTTACCAAGTTAAAATAATTACAAGAAGGTAAAGATCGTGAGTGACAAACAATTCCGTGGAAATGACACTTTCAATGATTGCATTTGGAATCGGCACCGGGAGATTAGCAGAATCCTTGACATAATTCCTGGCATCTCTTTGGTTTCTAAATGACTTGTAGCTTTGTGTTATTCAATAGGCCTGAACTTGGGAACCCAGTACTTTTGATGTTTCAAATTAAAAATGTTTGATTTTCTGAACTTGAATCTTAAAAAGTATTCTTTAATCTTCTGTTTGATTATTTTCGAGATGTTGTCTTGAGTAATATAATTTTTCTTTCAGCTTTGAGTGGGTTGATCAAATGTTCTGAATTGCTAGTTCTTTAAAAGTTTATTTCTCATGGAATGTGATTTTTAAAAAGTAAAATAATGTTGATGATTTTTGTTCAACTTTTAAAAGAACACATATGAAGAATTTAACTGAGGAAGTGTGTCATATGACTTTTATGTGAAGTTTTGTATTATCGATATCAGAATATGATAGTGAAGATAATACAGAAACTGTTTGCATGAATTTAATAAAAGGCATAAGGCATAATTTAATTATTATTCATTTCATTCAATTTGAATCACTTTAAGAATATTGTACTGAATCTTCCTTACGTGATGATCAGGTACAGAAGTCACAATCACTTATTTCAACCTGTAACAGAGGACGCAAATGTACAAAGACAATGATCGTTTAGTAAAAATAATGTGTGCACATGTGTTCTTATGAAACTTATCACCCAAATGGTTGAAAATAATGATGCACATATCAAGCTTGCCTAGCAACCATTGTTTCAGTGAGACTTCCCATATTTCGTTGTCTGACGCTATAAAACGATTGTTCCTCACGTCACTGCAGCACGCGGTCACAGGAGCAGTGGCCGTTTCCTGCATAGTTTTACGTGATTCAAATGGAATTGAAAGGGTAATAAAGAAATTATGACACTTGACAGAGTGTCATATGATTTTTGCGAAAATCTCATTTTAAAAATTCACGCTAATTTCACAAAAGTCATATGACACTCTCAAGTAATAATATCTATATATGACTATGTATGAAAGAAGATGATCCATTATCCTAAACCCAACAATATCAAAATATTAAAAAAAACAGCTTTTCACGAGGAACGATAAGTATTATGCAAAGTGTGTTAAGTCAGCAGCTACTCTGAGAACTAAAAGAAGGATGAAACAGTCTATAACACACAGAGTTAATAATAATAATAACACTTTATTGTCCTCATTACAATGAATTCCAAAATTTGATTTGTGGCAGTGGCACCCGGCAGCGACAGTGCAGTGCCAGTTCATGCATTGTTCTATCCTTATAATGCTGAGCGCCAAGCAAGGAAGCAACAACTCCCGTGTTTTGGTATGACGCAGCTGGGAATCAAACCCTGACCTACAGGGGGGTGAGTGTATGCTCTACCAACTGAGCTACATCCCTGGGTTGTAATAATTTAGTTACATGTTTCGAGGGTTAGCTCAAGACCCTCTTAATCAGACTGACTGACAACACCTCTGAGGACTGACGTATCACCAGGATTATTCTTTATACTTTTGATTACCTCGCCTCACATCTAAGTCCTGGGTTCGAATCCCGGTGGAGTCACTAAAAATGTGTGACCTGGGTATCGTACTGCTTTGTGTTCTGGACAACTCACTTCATCCACATTGCACTCAGTCCACCCAGCTGGATAAATGGACACCAGAATATTGGAAGTAGAATCTATACTTTTATTGGCATCAACAGAGTACAACTCCCTCAGAGTAATAGAGTACTGCCACTGGATATAAGGCGTAATAATTATTATTATATATATATGTGTACATAAGTGTGTCTCTATAAGTATTCTCAAATTAAATATCACTGTGCCAGTTCCATTACTAGAGAAATTTTGGCATCATGGTTATTGAAGGCGAAATGAGGTCTATAGACAAAATTAGATGTAGGCAAAATGAAGACAGGCTCTTGAGTCCACAAATATAGCTTCAATTTGATGTATGTCCTTATTTTTTAGATGAACATGAATTTGATTATAATCAAACAATAAAGCTTGACATAATAATGAATGTTTCTATGAAAATGCTCTTTTATTTCTTATTGACAGAAAATTAAAAATGTAGGTTTTTCATAAGATCATATGTTCTTTGTCCTATTTTCCCCAAATAATTAATAATGTATTTGCAAGTATATTAATTTTGGTTTTAATGAAAATATATTCCATCATTTCATTTATCATTTTTCTCTCAAATTGAAATTACTAGGTTTAGGCATATTTTATTCGTAATGAAAAGGATTGGAGACAAGTTATCCAACTTAGGATACCCTCTCCTTGGTTTATAACTTTACATTTGCAAGAAAAAGATGACAAGTACTGGACAATTGTGAGACAGAATTGCAAGAAGAAAATGAACATTTAAAGAACTGATACATAAGTATAAATGTGTTACACAAATCGTTTGGTCTCGTGAATAAATGATTGGATTGTAATTATTCCAGCTTATCGTATAATGAAGATAATCATGTTTTTGTATAAGACAGATGTGATAAAGTGACTTTATATCTAAAGTTATATGTACATAATTATTCCCTGTTTACCTAATTTAAAGGGAGGGTTCTTTCCATCCTCGATAATCCAGCGCTATTGTTCCGTAAGGTAAGGGTATGTATCCCTAACCTAGTTACCTCCTCTTGGGTCCATGGTATCCAATCAGAAACGAAACGCAGACACTATCTGCGTAAACAACTCGACCAATCAAAACGCATCACTACCGTTGTTTATAGAAACAAACATGGCGGCTGCCGACTCACTCGATTACGATAAAGTTTGTAACAAATTCAGCGTAGAAAACCTGACAGAAACTCAATAGAAAGAAGAAGAAGAAGGGTGTATTCATGTCCATCAAAACGGGTGGAGGTAAATGATTAAAATCCCTGTGCTACCAGGCGTTCCCAATCATCTGCGAAAGCCAAGATCCTGACACGAGAGTGCTTGTTATTTCACCCTTGTTTTCAAGTGATCTCATTGGTTGTTAGAAAGCAAGCGTTTCGCTGAGTCATTGCGAAGGGAGGTAACTAGGTTAAGGATAAATACCCTCACTGTTTTCCAGCGCTTGTGTGTAGATTTATCGGAACAATAGCGCTGGATTATCGAGGATGGGTTCTTTCAGGGTTTCAACCATTTTGTTTTACATGAAATGAGAAAATGCTGTAGTCTTACTAGTTTTCCAGCTTTTGGATAATAAGCTTACTCATTGAAAAAATATATCCACAAAATAACAAATGAGTTGTCATTAAACTGATCAACAATATCCTGTATAGCAAGGCTTTCCACACTCAAATTGCTTATGAATTGCTTCACTTGTCAATGTTTTTATTTTAAATAAATGTAAGCTATCCTTTGTCAATTTGTCAATCTAAAGTCACCGATCTTTGCCCGTAGTAAAATGTTTCAACTGGATTGTGTTGTCATGTTTTAATATCATACATATTTAAACAGAATTCAAATTTTGAATTTCTAGAAAAAATACTTAATAGAACCCTCCCTTTAAGATAATTTCCTTTGTATCAACTCAGTAACTTTTGTAGAACATATTAATTGGTAATCTAAAAGTATCTCATTATTCTAATGTATTTCAGTCGTGATGATGTAGTGCGATTTGGCGTCTCTTTCAGTATCAAAACTGACCAAGTTCTTTGTTGTTGATTTCATTATTCCCATTTCTCATGGAGATAATACAGCCATTGATTTCATTATGAGCTGATAGGTACATCAGGATTTTCTAATTATCTACTAATAAGTTGTAAGCAGATATCTCCCAATAATTTCATACTGACATTTCCAATGTATATATCTTTCAGGTTAAAGGTTCTTTAGTTATCAGTGTTGAGCTATGATGTTTGATGTCTTTTAGTAGTAATGGATACACTTATTAGCAGGAGAAATTATAAATGTGTGCATGGATCTTTTATACGGTAAAATGTAAAAAAATGGTTTGATGTATTAAAATACCCTTTCAAATCTGATAAAATTGTAAGGGTGCAACAATGCAACAATACATCGATACACCTGAATGTGCATCACGATAATGGCATACAATATATGATACATTTTTACCAGTGAAACCATACAAATCTGTTTATAATTTCTTATGCTGTCATAATACAGTAAATGCTCGCGTGTACCTAGCTGACCTGTCATGTTTGTGTTAAAATGAAAAAAGCATGTACTTTGTGTATCGCCTTATGTTTCAAATCGTGGCAGCAGTATCGAGATACGTATCGCTTTGTGATATACCTGCATTATTGGACCCATATAAAATGTTGAATTGTTCATTTTGAAATCTAGTGCAATGAAATTTCATATTTAAATGATTATGCTGTCACAATAAGGATGATGAAACTCATTGTATAAAAAGGTGAAGTGTTCAATGTGTGATGAAGTTTCCCGTTTGAATGATTACATTGAAGATTGTTGTAAGAATGGTGAATGTAATCTAAATGCTGCAATGACTTCCTGTGAATTTAATGTCACAATGAGAATAATTAAATGATTTGTACATTTCACAACAATTAATTCATATATCTATGCATACTAGTAAAATGTATATTGTGTGTAATTACCTGTAGATGGAATATTCTGCTACAGGTATGTCACTGATTAAAATATGAAAAAAAATATGAATATGAAAAAATGAAATAAAGACTGATTGATCGAGAGAATTGTATTTTATTTTTTGTGTTGTGTTGGATTGATGATAGGATAAGGCTTGGAAATGAAGAATGAATGGATTATGTGATCAGATGGAGGAATAAAAAAATGTAAGATTGATAGTGATGACGCATACGGACAAGATTGTTTGAAAGAAAAAAAGAAAATATATAGAGATTATTACCCGAGAAGGTGTGTCATATGGTTAATTTGTTTTGTAAAAATCATATGACACACTTTCTAATAATTTCTTTATTACCCATTTTATTCCATTTGATTCGCGTAAAAATAGTCAGGAACGGCTCACTTCTCTTGTGATGGCAAGCTACAGGGACGTCACGAACAATCGATTTATAACGTCACAGACGACAAAATATGGAAAGTCGTGATGAAACAATTGTTGCTAGGCAAACATGACATGTGCACATGTACCCATATCAGTAATATCAACTTATTAATAATAATTTTCAACCATATGGGTTATAGATATAAATACAATGTCAGCGTATGAAATAAAGGCTGTTAACATTTTGGAGGTTTTTTAAAAATCATACCTTTCAAATTGTTTTATAAAGTTAAAAACTATCAATATTATAACATTAAATGGTGAGATTTTAAATACACAATATGACTAAGTAACCAAAGGTCAACAGGATGGAAACAAAAGTAATAAATAAATTTCTTGACATTTTAGAGGTTGACAGTCAAACATGGACAGCGTGTTGACCAATCCAGGTCATGTGTTTTTCATGAAATAAATATTTTTTATTGACTTCTTAATTGTGATGGCACATTACCACCCATAGTTCACGAGGTCCAGACAATGCTCTCTGGTATCACCACAATGCATAGCCACAATAGTGTTGCAGGCTTTCTCCCTGCAATAATACCAGTCATGATATAAGGTAAATACTCATGAAAGCAGAATTCAACACCAATTAAATCACCTCACCTCCCCTTAATTGTGATGGTATCTTATCTTTTATTCAAAGGTATTCATGATCAGAAGAAAGAAAAAGAACAATGAATTCCTTTAAATCTAAAGCATAAAGTACAGTTGCGTGCTCCTTCATCCGTCCTAATCTCAGTTTGGACTTTCTCTAGTATATTTCATTGAGAAATAATCAAATGACAATTAAGCCTAAATCAAATGGCAGCTGTAGTAGCTCCCTGGCTAGACCCCGCTGTCCACATCTGTTATTGTGAGAGTTCCTCATCTATCTTGTTACATGTTCCCAAGTCATCAATCAAACTGTGCTGCTCACAGACTATGGACGGATTTTCTCGTTAACTCAGGTATGATTTCACCTGTAATTAGGCCAAATCGAACAGGTACTTCATTCGGTACTCAGCGACTGATACAGCATCTGGGTTGGAAGTGGACATAATAGGTGGCATCTGAAGTGAGCATTTATTAAAGTTTGATATAGCAGAAGAAGAAGAAAAAGAAGAAGAGAAGTATTTTATTAAAGTGTCACACAGCATATCAGTACATATAATCAAATATACTTTAAAATTAAGAGAAATAACATGTCCAGCCCAAAATGGCCTATGAGACAATTATTTACTGAAAATGCTTACACGTTGAAATGTGAAAAAATATTAGTTAACTTATATATATTTGATATTCACAACATTTCACTGTAAATAGAATTGTTTGAGAAGTGGGCGTGTGGCAAGTGGATTATGATAAACTTGATGTTGCATTAAATATATTAATTGGGCTCCTGGAGATAGCAAGAGGAATGAAGGATCTGAAACAGAAACTGTGTACCATAAATCATACCTGAAACCTGAATCAAACGTGTTGTCCTCAACACTGTGATTGTCACAAAATGACTTTAATTTATTGTAAGGACCACATTGACAGATGTCTTACCGGTAATCATTATTTGTAGCTTTCTAAAGTTAGCTTGATGATGATCTCGATTTGTCATCATTTAAATCTTACGCAAAATATTCTTCGTGATATTTAAATTTGATATTAAGGCATATAGAAGTGAAATTCATAAGAAAAGCATTTTGGTATAACAATTTCCTTATTTTGAATATACAAAACATTGTGATATTCTCAATAAAGAAGTTAACCAGATACCTTCTTTTTTCTCATTGATAATAAGCTGAGAATTGCTCATTATTGATTTTCTGTTTCTATCCATATGTGTACATACAAAATAACAAAGAAAAAGATAGAAATGACAATAAATGAAAAGAACACAAGCATTGATCTATTGTGACCCGACATTTTTTAAACAATATAATTAAAAAACTAAATTGGGGACTAAGACTGGACGTTGTCAGCTAATTAATCTCTTAATGTCCATCTTGTCCAGTATTTATGGGACCATATGTCTAGCCAACTCTCCAGCGGTCATCTTACTAATGAATATTTCAAGGCGAAAACTCACCTTTAATTGCAAAGCTGCGTTATGAGTTTCTATACATCACCTGTGAAATGTCAGGTGTAAAACTTGATCCATCGTCTTGTATGGAAATGATCACTGAACGGTCTCTAAGACATTAAGTGTTTATAGATAAATCTGTAACTACCCATTTGAATGAACATTTAATGTATAAGTATCAGATAAGAATGGGCATTTACAATGTAAATATAATATTTAAAGATTTGAAACTGTTAGGTATAAGTTTGATAAGTCCACTCTAACAATGAAACTGCTCAGTTGTCTTATATTAAATAACCATGAACTGTGATATCTGAAAAATTAAAAACAAAATATTTAGAGAGTTCAAACAGCATCACTCATGACAACTGCAACAACACTTTGCATGATTACATATCAGTTTAGCACAGTTTGGCACAATTTGGGATGCGTACAATGATGTTAGTCTGAGAATGAGCCCTCTCACTAAACTAATGGAGACATTTCTGACCATATCTACCTTATCCCACACATTATTGATTGAAACAGGTAAATATAGTAGAAATAAAATTCCAAGAGACCAACGATTATGTATGCATTGTAATCTTCACGAGTTTGAAGATGAATTTAACGTTTTACTACAATGTCCATTGTATTCTTATTTGAGATCTGTTCACTTAAAGAAATATTGTTGTATGCGCTATTCGGTTTATATGTGTACACAGTTATTGTCATAAAAAATATTAACATTCAGCGCTCCTTGAGTAAATTTGTGTATGAAGCTTTTCAATTAAGAAACAACAATTAATATATCATTGTTGATTGTTACCTCAGCACCGTATCATGTATTATTAACAATGTATGGCCAGAGGCCAAACTTGGCTTGTGCTAATAAAATCTGTCTGTCTGTCCTTAAGGATAAGACGATTTTCTGGAAAACAACTTCTTTAGCATGAACATACATGACGTTTTGGATTAAATACTGCTCCTTCATCAAGTGGAATGTAAGGAAATAACAAAATACTTCAAACAATGTAACTCAACTAGAATTGGTGTTCGCTCTGAAGATCAATGAAGTCCACATGTATTTTCATTTACTTTTTCAATACTCAATACTGTTATTTTAACTAATTCTTTGCTTCGGTAAATCCAAATCCAACCCTTATATATTATAGGATGTTGTACATCGTATCCCCTCGTATCCCTCTCCACCTCTTGATTAGTCTTACACTCAGACTCGGAAAAAAGTATTTATTCGTAAAATATCATTATTTAATTAAATATTAATATGAGAAGTGGGATTTTCAGAAAACAGAGTCTCCTTTTCAATATTGTTTTCAGAGTTTAAGTGTTAAACTAGCTCTGGATCCAGATTGAACATCTAAACAGAGATAAACAAAAAAAGACTACCGGTATATATGCAGTTGTCTTTCATGGACGTAGTTATGGTCATAAAATTCTGATAATCCTGTCCAAACTTCATTGTATAGCAATTTGGATTTCCGTGATAATAGAGCTGAGGTTATATATCCAATAAACAGACAAAAGATAGATATGTGTCATTATTCTTATCATAACTCCTATTTATTGAAAACACCTGAAAGGAGAATTAGGTCATTTGAGTTTATGCACTATCAATTTTATTTTTTAACGTACACACCTTTATTAACGATGAACACAATCATATACAGGTAATGAATTGATCAACACTTAAGCTGTGTAATAAAATTGTTCCAAAGCATTCTCACTGTCAAATTTACAGGAATTTTAATACGGCATATGGTTAAAGGCTATAAAAGAAGATTTTGGGGCCCGCACGGAAATGGTTAACCTGGACCAAACACATCAAAGTCACTCTGTGAACACCTGAGTGACTTTAATCACTTAAAAGTGTATTTATTTTGATTAAGAAATTCTCTACTGAATGAACGCATGTTGGGATAGGTGTATGTCCATGGTCACAAAGAGTTCACAAGCTTTTAACGCTAATGACAATCTTCAAAATGAGCCTCCACCTTTAATTACTAAACCCCTGGACTGTTTCCAAAGCCAGGTGCTAATTAATACAGGTAGAATGACCTCAGAAGGACGCTTATGTTGCTGAACAGAGGAATCCCCTGGGATGGTCAACTCAGATGGGCAATGGTCAGATAATTGGTCTGGGTTATTGGAAAGCTATATGTTAGAGAAAGTCAATAAATTTCTCTATCAGTTTGCCTTGGTATGGTATTAAACTGTCACGGTAATGGATGAGGTGTATTGTTATGTGTAAGGCTTACAATATTCTTTGGTTTCGCTGTCAAATTACAAATATTCTTAGGTTTATAGATATCATGGGAAATATTTTTATATTTGCTAGATTTATATTTTCTCCTGCTGTATTAACTTGATAATTTAAATTTTTTGATCATTTGAAACCAAAGTACAACAATTAACTGATCAAAATTCTATTACCGTATATTACTGTGTATAAGACGAATTTTTTTATACCAGAAAATAGGGGGTCAAAGAAGGGGGTCGTCTTATACACAAGGGCTATGTTTCAGAAGAAGAAATTTTGAAGCTTCGTTGACGAACTCACGATGTTGAAACCGGAAACAGCAATACAGAATATCGATGTCAACTCATGCTTACAAAATGGAAATAAACTATACTTTTATAATTATTATATTTTATTATGTTTTTTTAAAAATTACTATATGGAGTTAAATATGTGAAATTTTAAGAATTTGTATTTTCCCCAATACCAGAACTTGATGATAATAAAACAAACATACTGTAATAAATCCACCTACCGGTATATAACAACTATTTTTTCATTAGACAGTGACTTGGAAGGGATCCATATATCCTGTCTGTTTATGAAATGGGAATGTTAAATATTAATATTGATTATCATAAAAATAAAAATGCTGTTCAATGTGGAATTATGATATAATGATATGATGATATATTTATGATGTAAACATTACAATGGTATCATGTCTCATGCCTGAAAGGCCCGATGGGCTTATAGCATGGCGTTCGGCGTCCATCCGTCCATTCGTCCGTGATAAACTTGTCGCTTTTTCGACTTCTTCTTAAGAACCAATGACTCCACAGAGCTGAAATTTTATGTGCATACTCCTTGGCCAATGGGAATTCTTAATTGTAGATTTCGTGACCCCGTGACCCCAATTAGGGTCACAGGGGTCACATCCTTAAATACCTATTTTCATCTTCTTCTCCAATTCCAAAAGGTCTAGAGAGCTGAAAAGTTGTGTGCTTGTGTCCTTGGCCAATGGGGATTCTAAATTGTAGATTTCTTGACCCTTTGATCCCAATCTAGGTCACGGGTCATGACCGTAAAACCTATTTTCATCTTTATCTCAAGTATGTAAAGCTCTAGAAAGGTGAAATTTGTGTAGAGACTTTTTGGTCAAAGGTGATTCTTAATTGTAGGATTGGTGACCCTGTGACTCCAAATATGGGTCACAGGGGTCATGATCTAAAAAGCTATTTTTTGCTTGTTCACACTTGTTTGCTTGTTGTACTTGAGATACTTGATACTTAGATATTCAACCTTAGATAATAAATCAATGAAATCATGATTAGCTACAGGGCCCACGGCTCTATTTTTCAGTGTTTCCATCATTTCTGGAGTAATAACTACATGACCAATCTTCACTAAATTTGGTACACCACATCACCATATGCTGGTGTGTCTTATGGAGATTAGAGGTTTTGTTCTATTGTTGTTCCAAGGCAACAATTTGGACTCTTATTTAAGTTGAATTAAGGGTAGGAGGACACATCTGTTTTACCAGTTATAACATGTTCTAGTTGTTTTTTGCTTTCTCAAAAATATTTCAGTCAAGTCTTATCTATATATCATCATTGTGCATGAAGATTGTCAACACTCTTTAATTTGACATGACATGCAATTCAACAAGGAATATATATTTTATTCCATCTGTACCAACATTTGTAAACATGGTCATCATTATGCTTTTATACATATGCCATGTAACATGATTTCTTGGGAATAAAGACATAAAAAAAATTCTTTTTTTAAACTTATATATTTTTTTCTTATCTATGATTCTTCATTTATCAAATAACATATATTTGAAATGTTGATCCTTGTTTATTTGAGTATATCTACCTCTAATTACGTGATGTATTTTCTAATGTGTTTGAAAATGTCATTTTGACGAAAACAAATTACATTGAAAGGTTTATACACTTCATTATTAAAAACATCATAAAGGAAGAAGACCTATAAACGGGTTTAATGGAACAATTGTCACTTCCTTTTAATATTAGGACACCATACAACATCCAATCCTTTTCATGTGCTTTTTCCACCAACTTTAAAACCAGAATTCAATATTGATAAATGATTTTGTGGACAGATTTTTTTATCTAGGATTTTCCCATTTATTCAAATGAATGAATAATAATTTTATTTGTTGCTTGCAATCTTCATTGAAATTTCTATAATGGAAATATATCAATTTGCTATCATATTGACTTTTAAATATTGATAATGTTGATGTGAACCATAAGAGGAGTCAATTTTCAATACATCAAGTACTTAAAGAGGGTACTTCGTCAAATAATCTAGAAATAAAATTAATTTCATATTCATTAATCCATTTGTTCCGATATGGAAAGGCCAATGTAAGATATGAGATTTACTCAATTTCAGATAAACTCTATTACATGTTATTGCATTTCAATCGTTTGAAGATTAAACGTGAGAGTAGTGATATTTAAACTAGTATTCTCTGAGGGCTTAATAAGATATCTATCATGATGTAGGTTGATATGTTCTTGACTCTATTGCCCTATCTTGAAGTATGAATGTCAAGTTCAAGAAGTGATGACACATGGTCCTGTATAGTTCAGTAGACAGCTATATGTGAAGTTCAGCAACAATGGACATAGCTCACTATATGGGTGACTCTATTGCCCTATCTTGAAGTATGAATGTCAAGTTCAAGAAGTAGTGACACATGGTCCTGTATAGTTCAGTAGACAGCTATCTGTGAAGTTCAGCAACAATGGACATAGCTCGCTATATATGGGTGACTCTATTGCCCTATCTTGAAGTATGAATGTCAAGTTCAAGAAGTGATGACACACGGTCCTGTATAGTTCAGTAGACAGCTATCTGTGAAGTTCAGCAACAATCGACATAGCTCACTATATGGGTGACTCTATTACCCTATCTTGAAGTATGAATGTCAAGTTCAAGAAGTGATGACACATGGCCCCCGTATAGTTCAGTAGACAGCTATATGTGAAGTTCAGCAACAATGGACATAGCTCGCTATATATGGGTGACCTTATTGCCCTATCTTGAAGTATGAATGTCAAGTTCAATAAGTAGTGACACATGGTCCTGTATAGTTCAGTAGACAGCTATCTGTGAAGTTCAGCAACAATGGACATAGCTCACTATATGGGTGACTCTATTACCCTATCTTGAAGTATGAATGTCAAGTTCAAGAAGTGATGACACAGGGTCCTGTATAGTTCAGTAGACAGCTATCTGTGAAGTTCAGCAACAATGGACATAGCTCACTATATGGGTGACTATTACCCTATCTTGAAGTATGAATGTCATGTTCAAGAAGTGATAACGCATGGTCCTGTATAGTTCAGTAGACAGCTATCTGTGAAGTTCAGCAACAATGGACTTAGTTCGCTATACATGGGTGACTCTATTGCACTATCTGGAAGTGTGAATGTCAAGTTCAAGAAGTGATGACACATGGCCCCCGTATAGTTCAGTAGACAGCTATCTGTGAAGTTCAGCAACATTGGACATAGCTCGCTATGTGGGTGATCTGCTCTCTACCTGAATAGGTGATTCCCTGTCCCACACTGAGTTGTTTAAGTGGGTACCTGGTAAATATTGTATTGGGTAGTGTTGGCAGTTTGTTATGTTCAGGTATTGCACTTTTAAATATCATTGAAATATTTTCACTAAATTAAAAAAAAACCATCTTTGTTACGAATTATACATGTATATATAGTTTATCTTACACTTTCAATATGAACTTTTTGTGAAATTGTTTAAAATATCTGAATTAAGGTTCCTCACTTCATTGCCAGGTTACATTGACATCCTTACTGACAAAATGAAGCACTAATATGTGCCTCATTTAGAATTAAAGTCATTTTAAAATGTCAGCTATCAAAGACTAAACACACCATGTCTTAAATTCCTGACATTTTAAATTCATTCCAAGCCAGACAGGAATTTACTTACGTTGTCTGGAACAGAATTCAAATAATTGTCAAAAAAGCAGAATCTGAACCTAATGGTAATAATTAAACTGTCTGAACTTTTTCAAAACAACTATATGTAAATATTCTTGGATTTTCTCGAATGTCAAGCAGGCTCTTCTGAATAGAGAAAAAGTGAATTGGGACCGTTACCAAAATGCCACCTGTGCCAGGATAATCACCACCTTGGTAAAAGCATCTTGCATGAGCATGCAATCACAAGTTTAATTTATCCATGACTTGTTATTTGCATGTATCCTGGTCTTGCTAGATTCCTATAATTTACACAGTGATGGATGGAATTAGCAGTACTTTGGTTTGTCCTGGAAGGAAACAATTAGTTTATGTTCGTCGTAGTCCATTGGCGCTTAGGCTCTGGTAGAAGGCTTGAACCATGCCTGGGCCATGTTCATTAGGCTTTTCGTCATTCAGACCCCTTAAAGGGGCAGTAGCATGTTTTTTGCTAAATTTATTTTTTCAAATTTCCTTTTTTATAATGATTGTTTGTGCCATTTAAATGTACTATAGAGGGTAAACCATCCTATAACACAAACCAATTATCCGTAGTAGTGATAACGGTGTTGCGTATAAAGCAAAAATTGCATGGCAGCCATTTTATTGTGAACACATTTTATTATTTCGAATGACAAAAACGATCCCCATGGCTTTACTGAGCCATGTACACTTATTTTTAACTTGATTTTCTGAAGAGAGAAGGGTGTTTTTCGATCGGTGAAATTATTTAAAGGCACTGTAGCACTGTTTTTGCATATTATTTTGTTTCTCTCATATTTGCCATTTATTATTAAAGATTATAACTTCATTGTTACGTTAGAGAGAAAAACATCTCATTACATGACCCCATAAGCTATATCCCTAGTTTAAGGTGACAACATTTGAAAAGATATTTATTTTAGACTCTTTGTCTTATAAGATGCTGATGATGCAGGCCGCATTTGAAATATTGAAGCATCAGTGACTTTTGAATTTTGTGTTCACCTGAATCATATTTTCTCTTTTTAAGAAGATGACGATCATTGAAATACAAAGGTATAGCTAGTATTTATTGGATACCGCATCTATTGAAATGATAAAATTTTGATTTATTGGTGACTTCATTGTTTATGAGGTGGTGATAATTGAAAATTCAAGGTTCTGGCAATTTTTGATTGAGATTAAGGGAAATGGTGATTATAGGAATAATAGAAAGTTGGTGATTGTAAAAGATCTTACCTGAAATAAATCAGGATAGCATAGTTGTAGCAAGTGACAAATTCCAGAAAGTTTTGATTCCTGTAAATTGTCCAGCCAGAATGGCTTTGCAATGTTCAGACAGTAAGTTGTGTGTTAAAATATTATTTGTTGAATAACTTTAAGATCTTCCACACTAACAGAAAATAATTTATGTATTTTTATTTATGATAATATGATTTCTTGAATTTAATTTTTAATTTTTTTAAGATGACTTGTTTTATAATACTGTCATTGGAAAACATTCTGAAATGGCTATTTGTGTAAAATAATTAAAAACTTACAATAACAATATTCATTTTTTGTATTCTGATATAAATTGGTATCACGTGTAAAATGTGTAATTAAAACTCTAAAAACATATGAAAACATTTTATCCCAAAGTAGTTCTGAAAATCCAATTAGATATTATTCCTTTTTACATTTGAATTTTAATAATTACAAAAGTAAAAAATAGAAATAAAAATCAAGGTTGTTTTGAAAGTATGATATAGATATTTTTCATGAACATGACAGCTAGTCTGGTAGGTTTTTCATAAACTATTATTCTTTTGAAAACAATACGTATATACAAAAGTAAATTCCAGAGAAGAATATTATCAGCATTTTACTAATCAGATTTTCAATTATACATAAATGTTACTAAAATAATGTTGCAATTTAGACTGAGTATATGATCTTGTATTCAAAAGCAAATTACATTCTATTGAAAATACAACCTAAATGAATTTTAAAAACAGTCAAGCCGCGATAATTCGGCCACCGATATCCGAATCTCGCAGTTTCCGAACGGTAGGAAGATATAACCAAACTAATCTCTATAGTAGTCCTCAGTACTCAGTAGTCCGAACATTTCACTATCCGAGCGTTTGATGAAAAACGGAAGCATTCGGATTATCGAGGCCTGACTGTACATAAAAAATCTGAAATATTTCAGTTCTGTGAAATTTCTAACCAGTGTAAGTACCACTAAGTTGATATAGTTAAATCATTAGCTAAACATCAAATGTCTGCCTAAATCATTCTTATGAATCAAAAGTCGCAAATGTATCCTGGGTAAAAAAGTGAATAAATCACTCAATAAGAAAACAAGATTTTCTAGATAATATATTATATAAACTACTGTATTGTGTAGATACACCACGTTTCGGAGTATATGCTTACTCCTTCATCAGGTGAAATGAGGGGTATGATGGATGAGCATTTACTCTGGAATATCATTTATCTATACAAAATAGAAAAATGAAGAAAGGTAGACCCCAGTGCCCATATTTTCGAAGCTCTCTTAGTGCTAAGATAGTCGTAAGTCAATGTTAATGTATGGCACTTATGACTATCTTAGCGCTAAGAGAGCTTCTTAATATGGGTCCAGGATAGGCGAGGTAGGGCTAGTAGGCTAGCGGTTGTGACTTGTTTCATCCTGAATTGGTCTCATCAGACCCTGAGAAGGAAGACACCACTGAAGGACGCTAGAGTTTAAGTTGATCGTTCAACTCGTTCCAACCACATGGACTCAACGATAAGATAGTTGGTTGAAATATCTCCTTTTGTATTTCCACACAATAAAGACGTTGTACTCCAGAAAATCTTGTTTTCTTATGTATTCCACTTCTAAATTCCCCTCAATGGGCTAAATGATGTCGAGGACATTTGGGAAAATTGTAACTACACCCAAGCCAACCAACATCCATAAAATGATTTGTAGTTCTTTAAAACAGACAATGCTTTTCTTTAAGGACTAAATTATTATAAATTATGTCAAACAAAGTCTGCTCAATGTAAAATGGCAAAGTTATTTTAAAAAATTTGATTCTCTGAATTTCAACAGTGACAGCTATAGGTGTTATATCATCCTCGATAATCCAGCGCTATTGTTCCGATAAATCTACACACAAGCGCTGGAAAACAGTAAGGGTATTTATTCTTAACCTAGTTACCTCCCTTCGCAATGACTCAGCGAAACGCTTGCTTTCTAACAACCAATGAGATCACTTGAAATCAAGGGTGAAATAACAAGCACTCTCGTGTCAGGATCTTGGCTTTCGCAGCACAGGGATTTTAATCATTTACCTCCACCGGTTTTGATGGACATGAATACACCCTTCTTCTCGTACAGACTTCTTAAAACTTTCTTTTGAGTTTCTGTCAGGTTTTCTACGCTGAATGTGTTACAAACTTTATCGTAATCGAGTGAGTCGGCCGCCGCTATATGTTTGTTTCTATAAACAACGGTAGTGATGCGTTTTGATTGGTCGAGTTGTTTACGCAGATAGTGTCTGCGTTTCGTTTCTGATTGGATAACATGGACCCAAGAGGAGGTAACTAGGTTAGGAATAAATACCCTTACTGTTTTCCAGCGCTTGTGTGTAGATTTATCGGAACAATAGCGCTGGATTATCGAGGATGGTGTTATATATAGTACTGTACTCCCTCGGGTATAAGACTGGGGGAACCAGGCAAACTAACATCTTGAAATCAAGGGGGTGGGCTTTTAGACAGGAGAGACCCCAACTCAGATGAAAATTCATACCAGAGACTTTCAGACAGTCAGGATAGGTTTTATTAGGCTTTTTGACACTGAACTTAAAATAATATTATAGCTTTATGTAATGTATGACCATGGAACATCTGGCAAAATTGGTGATGGGCTATTTATAACCTGAGAATAACCCCAACCAGGACAACCCTCCAAAAAGTGGTCTTAGGCTTGAGTAACCGAGAAAGTACATTATATATTCACACATCTTTCATAAAATGATTTGTGACTTCTTTCTGAAAATGTCATTCAAATATTTTATCGTAGAAGTAAGAAAAATGAGGTTGAGGCTAAAAATATTTCCTGGCCAGACAGGACGACTAAATCAACAAAAGACCTCATCTAGATATTATTCATCCTTGACCGACCTTATTGCCTAATACACCAGATCTATGTACTAAATTCCACCTTAGTGTATCCCTTAGATAGGAAATAGTTATGATTACAAGGCAATCGTGAGCAATTTGCTTTGGATAAGTATATTTAGGATTTCTTATTGTGATCTATGGTGATTGTCTATAGGGACGTAGTCCAAATGAAAGCTTGCTGAGTGGATTTTACATTTATGATGACAATTTGTTCTATTTTGAAGGAGAATAACTTTTAATGATGATAATTTGGATGTTTCATGCTTATATAGAGATGTTTATATGACAATATTACAAATGAGGGACTAGGTTTTATAGGCATGTAATGAAAATGTGGATTTTGTTGATTCGAATATATCAATCAATTCAAAATTCTTGAATTCATCAGAACTAAAAGCTCATCAGTAAAGAGAAACTAAACAGTAAAGGGAATTTAACATCATACATTTCTCCTGAAGTCATGAAGAGAATTTAAACCTCACCAGTATGAAACCTTTTGGTGAAGAAATGCCAAAATTTCTTCTGAAGTCACAAAGAGAATGAAAACCTCATACATAAAAAGAACCTTTTGGTGAAGTAATGTCCAAAATTTCCCTCCAAGTCACAAAGAGAATTAAAACCTCACCTGTAAGAAAACCTTTTGGTGAAGTAACGTATTTCTTGAATTCATAAAGAGAATAAAACCTGATCAGTAATGAAATCCATTTGGTGAATGTTACATCATGAATTTCTCTTGAATTCATAAAGAGAATTAAAATCCTGTCACTGAAGAGAATTATAACCTTTTGGTTAAGTCCTGTCATGAATTTCTTGATATATAACAGAGGTCATTCCAAAAATATGAAAGTGAAAATCAGAATACCAGAACGCTAAAACATTTCAAATTGGGTAACGTTGAAGATATTGTTATAGTAAGTATTTACCGTATTCTCGCGGGTATAAGTCCATATTTGAGCCTAAGACCACCCCCACTTTTCAGAGGATTGTCCTGGTTGGGCTTATTCCCTAGTTATAGCCCACCCCCCATTTTGACAGATGTTCCATGGTCGAACGATGTCTCTATTCATGCACAGATTTCATTTCTCGGACATACAATAAAGTTTGATTTGTCATGTTATCGTCTTGTGTTATGTGTTCATATTCTTATTGTGACAGTTTAATTATCGTATATATTTTAATAATTGGATCCATTACATATATCTATAATATTATTTTATAACTTGGGTTATATCTTTCATTAATTATATTTGTGTAGGCCTACGTAAATCAAAACACAACATGAACTTGGTACTTCCCTGCGAGCTGTCAAGTCTCGTGCAGTTACGATACCGTAATTATTAAAAAGAATATCAAACACCATAAACGAATAGGCTAAATGAATTTTCATTTTATGATATGGTAGTAAAATATAGATATGCAGTCAAGTTATTATAACATTCAAGTAGAAAATGGCATCTGTAAACATATCTGACAAAAATTTATCTCACGTGTTTAGTCATGACCGCCATATTTGGAGCGAACAACGTCACAAACTTTTTGTCTTTCAAACAATCACTTGAGGGAAACGATTTGAAGATAGTTGTGAAATAAAATATTTGTTATATTTTCTGTGTTTGTCCTCTTTTCGTATCATTTTGAAGTGTCTAAATACTTCGATTCGAACCAGGAAGTAAGCACCGTATGTCTACGAGTCGCCAAATATATCAGCCAATGAGATTTTGAATCGATGACACACCCTTTTATCCACCAATGAGAGTTCGCATAAGTAATTAGCCATTCGTTCCGACGCAATAATCTGCCATCTGTTTCGTTATATTCTGCACTCGTTCTTGAGTAATCGACCTTCAAAGTGAAAACATTTTGTTGATTTTTTGTGAACAACACAGCTTATTGTTATCGTTTTAATTCATGGTACACAATTTTTTTAATTCAACGGCAATAACAAATTTCACAGAAAAAGTTACTCGAGTATCATGGCTTCGCTGATCGTAGCTACTCACCTGAAAAACAAACACGATGTATTTGTGCGTTAAACGAATATAGTTACGATTTTATAAACATAATGACATAAATAAATATCGTGTTTATGTTATGTTATGAAATAAAACATCAAAACAATATCCTAAACAACATGATGTAGACTAGTGACAGATCGTGTGTGTTAGAGAGTGACACCACGCTTGCGGGAAGGAAATTCCGTAATGACGATAGTCTGCTCTGATTGGTCGAGACTAATATAACAACCAATCATATTGTACTTCCTTTGAAAAAAAAGCCATTTCAGTCGACATGCATTGACGCTTCCAACACTGAATTGTAAATTGTTCATAAGCAAATTACGATATTTGTTCTGGAATTTATGACTAAATAACGTACATAATTGTCATTAACATTATTGACAACATCATAATTAAGCTATGTAATGATGAATAGCAAATCGGGACGTGTAACTTACATCGATGTTTGATGACGTGAGTAGCTAAATTTATTCCCAACATTTAAATTTTCCCGGATTATTTTGTCAGCTACGTACACAACTATCAACAACGCAACTCAAGAATATTATATTTTTTATTCATTGTACACCATTTTAAACCAAACACATGGCATACAAAATTCATAAATAAAAAAATTAATGGCAATGATTTCATGTTTTTTCCAGTCGCCGATCATACAATTCTGAAAAACAAAAATGATGTTTAAGTGCATAATATAATTATCATATATATAAAAAATAACATGAATGAATATTAATAATATTATGTTTATGTTTAAAAGACTTGAAACATCAAAGTACAATATTCTTTATGCCGGTAACATGCCTTGCCTATTTGTGTTAGTTCCGAGCCGCCATCTTGGATTCGGTCTCATGAGTTGGGGTCTCTCTCGTATACTAGCCCACCCCCATGTTTTCAAGATGTTTGTTTGCCGGGCCCCTTGGTCTTATACCCGCGAGAATACGGTAAATGAAAATTTTCAATCAAGTCGTTGTTTTAATAATTCAATGATTTTGATTTTGCTAACCTTATTTGGAACTTAAAATGGGGGAGGTTCTTCTCCAATGTTCTTTAACCAGTAAGGAATATGTTTTAATTGACATATTTTCTAGGGTTGTGTGAAGAAGCTGATATACATATGAGTTAAGTAGTTAAGATTATTGGGACTACCAGACAGTCAATGTAATTGTTTGGAATCAATCCAAAACTGTAGCCATTAAAGTTGTAAGACAAGGTTGTTTTTGTTATTAGTGAAATACCAGAGACATGTTGTTTAATATTTGATTGACATTACTTTAGCTCATATGACATATTGCTGGTCTATTGAAGATTCTCCTTTTCTGGTATAAATGATAATAATAATAACTCTTTATAATAACTCCTCTATACATACAGAATTTCTTTTTGTGCATTACACATCTGGCAGCCACAGTGCAGCGCCAGTTCAAGCGTTGTTCTATCTAATGCTGAGTGTCAAGCAAGGAAGCAACAACTCCCATCTTTTAACCTCTTTTGGTATGACGGGATGATGAGCTGACTGGGGGCCCTTTCACAAAACAGCCTTTACTGAGGTTAACCTTAAATCCCATTCTTTAACATTGCACTAAGGTTACCTCAGTGACTTAAGATCACCTTAGTGCTTTGTGAAAGGGGGCCCTGAGCTACATTCCTGGAATGTTTGGTAGACAGAAAACTTGTATACTATATTCAAGTAATTACTTATCACCAAACATGTTTTTGGTAGACAGAAAAACTGAGGTATACAATATCCATGCAATTACATATCACCTAACATGTTTTTGACACGGAAATGCTCTCTGCAACCAGACAAGGCACCATAACAATCAATAGAAGAAAAATAAGTTAAAGAATCTTCTAACTGTTATCAGTCTTGTTTGGGAAGTATGTAGGTAAATGTATGTTTATATAATCAATGCTGCACATACTTTGGCATTTCAACGGCAACATGACCTTTCGGGTCTGGTTAAGTTTGATCAATCTACCAAATATTTGATCATTTATTTACCCTTTACTGTCCCAAATCATTTATTTGATTCTTGAATACGCTGCCTATTTGTCTTCACTAACAATGTAGCATGGTTAGCTTGCCAAATATCTTTTTAGTATAAATAAGAATGAGAAAACATTTTGAGAGAAATAAGTGGAATAAACAAGAAATAAACTAAACATTTGCAAATGATAGAACAACCAGATGAGTATGTACAGAATTAAAACATCCAATATATTTGATATAAATTTCAGGTAGACAAAAAAACTTAAATTCATTGTCAACAAGTATAATTCTTCTAACCTGCTCTTGATGTTACAACCAGGCAGGAAACAGTAACAGCCAATGCATGATGATTAAGTTACAGAACACATCTAGTTGGCATCAGTCCAGTCTCTAGTCTACTGTAAGTTACATGCCTTTGTACCCTAATGGCTGCAAGCGCCTCTATTTATCAAGTTTATATACACCTCGTAAATATCACACCGCCAACTTTTTATCACAAAGTAAAACTGGATCTTCACACCTCATACATATGGTAAGTAGAAAAGCACATTAAACTGTTAGATTACCTCATGTGAGTAGGAGGCGGGATAGCGCAGTGGTTAGCGTGTTCGGCTTCGGATCAAGAGGTCCGGGGTTCGAATCCCGCCAAGGGCACAGCAACTTTGTCTGCAGTAGAGAACTGTTCTACACACAGTAAGGTTTAGGCGCAATGCTACACAGAATTTCAGTGTCCATGGTTCCATAGTTCCAGCCGTTGCTCGCATGTTTCACTACAATATGCATAGCCACATGTTGTTGTGGGCTTTCTCCCTGCAATAATACTAGCAGCTGTGATATAAGTGAAATGCTCTTGAAGGCGGCGTTAAACCCCAACTCACCTCACCTCATGTGAGCATTCAGTCAGAATATTGACTACTCAAGACTGAATTTGAACCCGAATTGAAGGTTGAATTGTTTCAAACTTTAAAAAAGTTAGAATTTAGTTAAAATTAACTTTAATCAACTGAAATAAATATGGTTGACGGGTTGACAGATTATTACAAAAGATACACAAGACAGTCACATTACATTTATGTTGAACACACTTGGAAGGTCCACAATGACCTGCTTCCTTACTATCTGATATAACCACCTCACAATAGCTATCTAAACTGAACTTTATTGTCACTCGTTATTAATAATAATAATAATAATAGTTCACTTGTATAGTGCATATTATCCATGCTCATTGCATGCTCAAAGCGCTTAATTATTGACAGTAAGCTTGTGAGATGAGATGGGTTTTGAGTTTTTTGTGGAAAGTCATCAAATTGTCACAGTTTCTAATGTGGTCAGGTAGGCTGTTCCAAGACTTTGCAGCTGCAAAGGAGAAACTGAGTTGGCCATAATGGGATGTTTTCACTCTGGGTACAACATAAGAGGTACATACAGTGTACATATTTACATATATACAACACAACATAGAATATAAGGTTACAGCTAAAACATTACATTGAATAAAGAGACATGTGAAATTATGGACAATATATATACCAGACAGCTATCTTTTGGAGGATCATGCAATGCATGTGTCAATTCCTGAAGCTTCTGAATTGGAGGATCCCTTGCTTTCACTCTACGTCCCAAAATGTCCACAAATGTTCAACTTTCAAATGGGTGATGAGAAACTTTTGACGAGGCAGTTCATATATCTTGAAGCCTAGGCAAAATTTTCTTTTGTTACTTGTTATTTTCTTGAATTTAAGTGAGTAAATTAAGGGGTGTGAACTCACCTTCTTTCAACCTTTATTTACATCTTTACTGAAAATGTTTTAGCATTAAACAATTTACAGTTTACTTACTTATCATTAATGAACGCAATAAAGAAGCAAAAACATGAAAGTAAGATGAATGAATAGATTTAAAGACCGACAGATAGACAGATTTATTATAATATGAGGCCCGGCCCCAAAATACAATATTAAAATAGTTACAAGATAATGATAAAAAACTGATTTTTTTGTATAACATTTAAGAGATCAGTAGATACAAAAATATAGTAATAAGGACAAATGACAAAAGTATTAAGAACAATGAAGGAAAGAACAATAAATGAATAAATGAGAAATGCAGGTACTTCAGTGTGTTGACCAAGAAACAAATGAAATATGTTGTCAGGAACATCCTTTCCACTCAACACAGACTGTAAACATGTATAACACAGATGCATTACTCTTACTGACAACTGAACATGTGTATAAGTGTACATGCAATGTATGAACAAAGGTACAAGGCAATAAGACACATGAACACTTATGATACCATCAACTCAGACCATCTTGTTCTATTCTCTGTTTACACCTTGTGTGGATGAGGTTAAGATTAAGTTGAGGTGGGTTGATAGTATTAAAGGGGCTGTAGCACATTTTTTTTTCCAAATTTATTTTTTCAAAATTCCCATTTATAATGATAATTTATGTCATTTATATGTAGCAAAAAAATTGCTATTGCCCCTTTAAAGACACAGTTGATATTTTTCGTGAAATTGAATTTCAAGGGGATAGTCACCCCAATAAAATCTGAAATAATGTTTCAAATGGACCATGTTTTAATCATAGATGACATAATATGATCTCCTTAAAAGAGTTATGGAAGCTTTAACATTGTTATATTATAGAATACACTATCAGATGTCTTGTACAGGACGAGAGCATTGCGAGATTCGAACACATATCATCAGTCAGTTTATTCATCCACCCAACAAGACCTGAAGTTATGACTGGTTAATATTTCAAGAAGAAATCCTGCGCTGGATTCAGAAAATAGAGCTTCGGATACATGAGAACCTGAACAACTGCATGAGCATGAGAAAATATATTACTCAACCTGTGTTGATACCATCTCTGGATTTGCCAGTGAGGTTAGGTGAGATGATTTCGGTTTTAGGAATGCTTTCAGCAGTATTTCTCTTATATCACAGTTGAAAGCCTGTTACACCATTCTTGTTATGCAATTCAGTGAAAGATGCGCGAGCATCGGCTGGAACTAGCAAACCATGGATGGTACTGCACTGAAATTCAGTGTAGCATTGCACATAAGTCTAGAACAGTTCTCTACTACAGACAAAGTTGCTGACCCCCTTGCGGAAATTAAACCATGGATCTCTTGATCCGAAGGCGAACATGGTAACCACTAGGTTATCATTTTATTGCAATTTGTTAAAAAGGTGAACCTGATTATCTTAACTACTAATGAACAAAGACTTTGATAGTTTTAGCTCCTTTTTATTTTAGAGAATATCCTAATCAATAAGACTGTAGCACATCAACATCTTTTACAATATTACAAGGCTGAATTATCGGTAGTGAACAAATTCAAAATGAACTCGCTTATAGCATTTCAATAAAACATTTAATTTGTAAAAATATTTTCCAAGACCATAAAATTATCAAAAACATCCTTTTTCTTTAAATGTTATTTTGACAGTGAATCCCAATGAAGGTATCACCATCTCTCGTAGCTCAACTAACCTCAAACTTGGGGTCATCTCTAACTGTCAAAATGGGAATCAATGTTCCAGTGAGTAGACTGTCCATACAGGAGTCATTAAATTACCGGTTGTCTAAGGCTTCTGGACACCTGTCCTTATTCCAGAGTGCAAGTCCATTTACTAGTGACTATCTCTATGTACATCAGTGACACATGCTTCAAGAATCTGGACTTGTACAACTTCACTGACAATAGTTGATCCAGTAAAACCAACACCTTGTAACTTCCATTTACTTTGAGTAGAAAGTCATGTTGTTAATTTAATGCTATCTTATTCAGTAATTCACTATCTTAGATATGATTCCTTTCTTGTAGCTTGTCATCATAAGGGGCATGGCATCTTTGTTTGCTGTGGAGAACTGTTTTACACGCAGTAAGGTTTGGGTACAATGCTACACTGAATATCAGCGTAGTGCCACCCATGGTTCCCTAGTTCCAGCCGATGCTCGCAGGTTTCACCGCAGTGCATAGCCACATGGCGTTGTGGGCTTTCTCCCTGCCATATTCTAGCAGTCGCGATATAAGTGAAATACTCTTGAAAGCGGCGTTAAACCCCAACTCAACTCATCTCGTAACGATTCTTTGTAGTTTATTTAAAATGGCATATGTAAGGTATGCGATGTTTCAATCAAACTTTATTCTGCAATAAGAAGCCCACAATCAATAGTGCATATATATGATTTTGTTATAATTCTTATGAATTAAACATGTGCATGTTATGTTTGTGGAAGATCAACTTCTTCAGAAGTCTAAAAACCTTAAAGGTACAACAATTTAAAGAAATACTCTTGCATGAACATACAAGCTTTCTAGATGTAGATTAAATTACACAGGAATCAAAACGATATTTACTTGCAGCTGAATCTGATAGCAAAAAGAGTATGTGGTGATGCAAAGAGGAACAAATCTTATTATATCTTGACAAGTTTGTCCATTCATTTGAAAACCATATGAAAACTCCACAGAATCGGACAACTAGAGACTTGGAGACTTCAAATTTGGTATGTCAGATACTTACATGGTGGTGTATAGGCGTACAGTGTCTTTTAGATTAAAACATCAGTGTGTCAAAAACATTTGAAATTTTGACCAAAAAACACCAAATTAACTGACATTGTCTCATTTCAAAACACAACTCACTACACTGTTCTGTCCAGAAGTTTTGAAGATTGTTCCTGGATGGAATTTGACCACTCAATGGATATTCTTACAGGTAATGTGATGGTAGAAGTACACCTAACAGACAGGTATGTACATGTAGTGACACATGCCTGGAACATATGTAAATGATCTATAAAGGTCTGAAGACCATTAAGTCATGAGTGTCCATTAGACACCTACTTGTGGCCAACCTGCCTCTACCATTGGTTCTGCATCTAAAAGGTCCATCCATCATGCTGACTGTTAGTATGAGGTTATGTGTGTCCATTGTAATATTAGGTGTCAGTCAGAGGGTACTATAGTGAAGGTTTGATGGTTTGGTATGGATCTGGAGACTTGCCTGAGACTCTTTGTCTCGTATGATGTCTCATCCAAAAGTGTATATGAATTAGGGACACTTCTACTTCTGTCATCTAAAGTGCCATTCTGATTGGTGAAATCTTGTGCAAGTTTTTGGACAGTTAAGTTTCTTAAACATGAGCATTCAAAAGTTAGTTTTTCCATTTTTCCTAATATATAGTACCTGGTATCTGATATATGGCTGCATCTGAAGTTGTCATTTATCATACAAAACAGGCTTCGAAAGCAGATATCACTTATGTGAGATCAACAAGTGATATCTCAATGCACTGAAAGTTTCTTTATCCACTATATTTTCATCCCTCATCATATTTATCTTCAAAATTGATTTACAATCACTGATTATAATTACGTCCAGATAGTGACATAAGCCATATAACAACTATTCCATTATTTCACAATGTCTAGCCATTCCATTAGACATAATTATATCTTTGATGCTATGTACATGCAAATGAAATGTATTACCTCAGAGTCTTCAGTCAATCACAGAATAAAACATGCAGAAAAGTAATATGTTGCGACAGGGGTCATAGGTTACCGCATGATTGGCATTCCAAAGAAAGAATCAGGATTGGTCACTGACATTTCCTGTATCAGTTGGTCGAAACTGACGGCTAATTAGCGAGATATGATCGTAAAAATACAACTGTCAATCTAAGATAATGGTTCACAAATAGCAGACAATTTATTGGCAACGATAAAATGAATATTTCATAAATTGTAACTAGTAATTTCCGCGCAGGAGACAAAGCAATGGAAAATTGCTTGTTTGTTTGGAGACGATGTTGAAAAACCTTCAATGGAAAAGTTAGCATGTTTGGTGTGAAAATTGTTTCTGAAATAGTTTTAAAGAGAGATCGTTTTGGGCAGATCTTTAAGGATTTGACATTTCAATTTTCACAAACTATGAGCTTTTGTGAATAAAATCAATTATTAATAATGAGGCTGATCGTTTTCTTCACATCAATGACCCAAAGAGAATTTAATAGAGATGAAAACGGCTTCAAATGAGTCTTACACTGTCCATTTTAATAATCTGTTTTAAAAGACTGTCATGGTGTCATAAAATTTTAAGAACCACCATTCAAAAATGGCTACTTCGACTTGAAACAATGTTTCATCCGTATTCAATATTCAAAATTACGAAATAATTTTGCTTTTTCTTTTGGAACAATTTTTGAAGACAGTGAATTCAAAATTCTAATTTGCATAATCAATTGCTCAAACACTGTTTCAGATTAAAGGGCTTTTATGAAAATATCACATTTTACAAACAAATGTATTTGAAATAAAGAATATTTGACAAATGGAATAATCTTAGATTGGAAGATGAATTAGAGTTTCATGCTGAATTGAAAGTATTTCAATTATATCACAGCGTTAATCATTGAGGGGAGAAAGGCTGCAAGACGATTGGAGTTCATGCATTACAATGAAACCTATGACCATTGGTGTCGGTCATACCTCATTAGTCAGACGACTCAACATCAGACGACCCAACATCAGACAACTCACTGTACTGGATTTCAAGCAGTATTGGACCAAACCTTACTATATGATGAACATTTTCGACAGTAGACCCTGGCAGGATATAAGCCCAGTACTGACTCATCTTCAATCAAACACTACCAACTCTGCCCCATGTTAATTCTGTCATTAAGATAATGATAATATCATTAATGGAAGTACTCATATTAAGCAATATTCCACACCACAAAGGGGATATCGTTCAAAGGATACACACATTATAGCCCTTGTTAAAGATGCATGATCAGTTTTGCATGATATTTTATTTGGTTCTAAAATGTACCAAATTACATTAGGTAATGGTTTAGGTTATATCTTCTTACTTAATTGACTTTCATATTCATCCACAAATGTTTAATATATCAAATATACATATGTTTCAATGAAAACCAAGAACCAAGGTGTAGAAGCCAACAATTATGACTCTATCTCATGTGTGTACTCATTATAAGACTTAGTAAATGCTATAGAGGCAAATCTGTCTTCCTATATATATATATCTTTGAAGTTTCCAAAATTACAGAGAAGGTCCATTGTCCGGTTTTCGATCAAGACCACGACTTTGAATAGTTGTATTTTCGTTATACTGAACTGATTAAC
The DNA here is from genome assembly GCA_936450465.1 of Gibbula magus. Taxonomy (NCBI): domain Eukaryota; kingdom Metazoa; phylum Mollusca; class Gastropoda; order Trochida; family Trochidae; genus Gibbula; species Gibbula magus. The sequence goes on from OW388294.1 coordinate 59,645,204, forward strand.
CTTTAACTGGTTATTTTTGGTTCAAGTTTATAATTAATTAACACAAATTATAACATTGAACATATATGTGACCTCACCAACATTATTATTTAATAATGGTGTTGCGTATAAAGCAACAATTGCATGGCGACCATTTTATTGTGAACACAATTTATTATTTCGAATTACAAAAAACGATTCCCTCGGCTTTACCGAACAATGTATACTCATTTTAAACTTGATATTTCGAAGAGAGAAGGGCGTTTTACTATTGGTGACATTATTTTTCAAATACATTTCATCGACTTATTTGAGCGAAAAAACGTGCTACAGCCCCTTTAAGGGGATTTATCACAAATTGCATTCATTTTCAAACCAGATGCCCATGTGCACTGTCGAGTAAATACTCTCTCAAGGTAACACCACAAGTTGCCCATATTTTGAAGCTGTCTTAGTGCTAAGATAGTCGTAAGTCAGTGTTAATGTATGGCACTTACGACTATCTTAGTGCTAAGACAGCTTCGAAAATATGGGTTCTTATTTCCAGCTTTAAATCAAAATCGTTTGTTTTAATTAGAAATTTAAACGTTAAATCTGTTCCCAATTAAACCTCAGATTTTGAATAATGATTTTTATGATTTCATACATGAACATGATGCAAATAGTAGGATTGAGATGTGTATTGAAATATTCAGGATATACAAAAACTGAAATAAGAATTTGAAAAACTATTTCATTCATAAATATTTTGACATGCATGCAAGGTCCACAGGTGTATAATTGGCAAAATTGATACCCTTGGGAACATCGTTAAAGGTGCTTAAATATCAGAATTAAATTTAATCAATTGCATATCATTTATAAAATGCATATGTTATAATGATAATTCAAATCAAGAGATTAACACTATACAGCTACATCCGAAAGTTTGTTCACCTACTTGAGTTCCTTAGGGTTTCTTCATGATATTAGCACTAAGATCCACATACAGATGAACAAACTTTTGGGATGCAGCTGTAGATGTAACATAACGTCTATAAACAAAACATGGAAATGTTTGAATAAAATATTTTGATGTGAGAATAAATATATACACATTTTAAAATTCAAATATCAAAAGATTAATGTACTAAATTCAAAACTTTTTGAACAGAATTACTTTATGTTTCCTCACGATTATGAATCCAAACCAAATTAGTAGGAAAAGTAAATGTGTGACATCGATCATCAATGTATATTTTACAACGCAGAATGTATTCTTTAGGCAATGATGTATTTCCAAGTTCAGTGCATGTCAAGTATGGCACAAAGATGGTTATTTTGATTAATGGACTAATATGAGAATGCTCTGGTTATTTTCATAAACATGACATGTGACTGAACCTTTAGTAAGTAGCCTCTTAGTATGTACATTGTATACTGGTGTTATTCATACCATTGATTTATTGGAGCAGCTGACCCAGTATTGTGTATTGGACGTGTGGAAGTTCGGCATTTATTTTTCTGGCCCTCAAGAATCTGAAGAATTATATCAGTTCAACATGTTTCTCTGGCCTTTAAGAATGCGAAGATTTTGGTTGTATATATGAGTCAAAATCCTGGAAAGTGCAATTTTTCGGTCCGGTCATAAATTTTTAATTAAAACTATGTTTTTATTTCTGTTTTTCAATGGAGCGTGTGAAACAATAACATCTGAGCAAATCACATGTATAATTTTTTGTGTTCACTGAAAAAATTAACTTTGAAGCAATTTTTTAGCAGTAAAAATAGCAAAATTTGATTGTCCAAAGATAAGATTGTCAACTTTGAAAATTAGTTTCTGTCAAATGGTTTTGTATTACAAACATTATAATTTTTTGCATTGATGCAGGAACTACAGAGGCTCAGATTGTACAGTTTAATGTCTTTATATGCCTTGCTTATAATTTTCCGCGCAATAAAGAACGCTGTCCCAGAAGTATATGTCAATACTGCTACCATGACCAAACATGGTAAAAAAAATAAACTCTCCTCAAGTTATTCACAAAGATCAGTTCCTGCCTTGGTCCCTTCACTTACTGTCTTCAACATGGAAGCATGATGGATTTCAGCTCTCATCAGTGTGTATCATAATCAACCTCCAAGTAAGTGAAGTTATGAGTCTATGAATTATGTGTGTCAAAACTGTCACCAAGATTTCCAAGAGAAAGAATAGTAATGTTCATTCACCTTAAACTGGTTAAAGGAGTCATTTAGAGTTACTTGTAATGACATGATCTTTTTGTCTTTGGGGACCATTAATTGTATTTAATTTCAATATACATCTAAGAACGTCAATACTGCTACAGTCAATACTGCAACCATCTCAAAAGTGGCAGTTTTGACACATGGGGTGGCGGTATTGAGTTTTCGTTGGTTTTGATAGTAAGTTTTAACAACAATGATATTTTTGGATCTTAATGTGATGTTCAAGTGTACCATTATTTAAAACAATAATAACACACTTGTTTGCTTTTGGGTGTGTACACTTATTTACAAACTATATTGAAATTCATCCTCACCGGTAGCAGTAGTGACACAACTGGTGGTGGTTATTGACAAAAATAACTATTTGTGTGAAAATATTAATCTGTGCTTATCCTAAGTAGGCACTGAGTAAATGTTTTTGTCATTTTTGTTATTATAATGATTACTTACTGTCTTAGAAACGAAAAGTCTAAATGATTATCTTTTAAGAAAGTTGTTTACAAATATTGGTAGCAGTTAGGACAAATGTGGTGACGGTAGTGACATTTTTTCCAGTATGGAGCAATGTTAAGATGTTCATGCAATTCATTATGGTTTTCTTGAGGCGAAACAAATATCCATTTAAGAAGTTGAAGAATAACCATGATTTAAAAGTTCAAAGTTCAGTTATAGAAGATCCCTGGTATACTTTTGAGAGTAGTGGCAGTTTTGACATAGCAAGTGGCAGTATTGACAAATCAATCAAATATTTAAAATTATTGATTGTTAATGGTTTGAATAAAGCACAAATTGTAAATTTGGATGAAAATATTGGCCTTAATCTGCTTGACTCCAGTATCATTCATTGTCAAATTTGCAGTTTTGACAGCTTTTGTCACAGTACTGAAGAACTTGTTCAAAATGATACAATTAATTATGTTACATGTGAAAGAATGTATTATAAATAAAATAATTCAGTAACTTGGAATATAATTTCATAGTGACAATTAGAGAAGTTTCATTTTTTATGTCTTGATTTAATTTGAAGTCGTAATGTTAAGGGAAACCTCTTTATGTAATAGTTTCCTATGTAACAGCATTTGTTTTATTTTTATTTTAGATAAACATCATTGAAAATGGCACTTGGTGCATCAGAGAAATCCCGTCATTTTCTGGGACCATTTTGTCACCAAGGCTCAATGTGTAAGACTGCCAAGTCACCAAGGCTACCAATATAGTCCATAGACCATCAGTCACCAAGGCTACCAATGTAGTTCGGGAACCATCAGTCACCAATACTACCAATATAGTCCATGGACAATCAGTCGCCAAGGCTACCACTGCAGTCCAGGAACAATCAGTCACCAAGGCTACCAATATAGTCCAGGAACCATCAGTCACCAAGGCTACCAATATAGTCCAGGAACAATCAGTCACCAAGGCTACCAATATAGTCCAGGAACAATCAGTCACCAAGGCTACCAATATCGTCCACGAACCATCAGTCACCAAGGCTACCAATATAGTCCAAGAACCATCGGTCACCAAGGCTACCAATATAGTCCACGAACAATCAGTCACCAAGGCTACCAATATAGTCAAGGAACCATCAGTCACCAAGGCTACCACTACAGTCCAGGAACCATCAGTCACCAAAGCTAAAGGCTTCCATAAACACATATGAAAGATCGATGTTGGTACAGTTATGCTGATGTGTTCGCAAACAAAAATTCCTGAACCAACAGGCATCATGTGTTTTCAACAAGGAGTGGACACAAACATATGGAAAACTATTTTCGTAAACCTTGACATGTGTTAGTTTATCTGTTTTACTGTTAAATGATCAACAGACTTTTGAAGTAACATAATTTTTTATATTGACAGAGATTTAATGTAAGAAATGAAAAAATATACTCTATACTATTGAAATGATTTTCAGTTTGTCCATACTGCTTCCATACTTGTCCATAACTGCTACCATCGCAAGTATAAACACAAAATCGAATATTTATTAAATACTGATAAAAACTATATCAAACTGACTCTCAAGACACTGGATATCACATTATTTTCACGAAAACTGTTCATTAATCATAAAATATTTATCTAGAATAGAATTTGTACACATGGCAGTCAAAACTGTCACCAGTCAGGTCAATACTGTCATCACAGATGTCAATACTGTTACCATCACTGTTTACTTCATTTTGTATTAAGCTGGGAAGGAACAGAATATTGTTGTAAAATTATAAACAGGGATGTTTTATGTTAGTTTTGATCATTCTAACTGTTTTATGTAAAATATTTGATAATTCATCAAGATTCTCATTAAGTTGCGTTTGAATGTCAATACTGTCACAAATTGAGTCAATACTGTTACCAGCACTGTCACTAACTGCTACTTACTAAAAAATGGTAATATAAGAAATATAAAACTTTTTTAAGATTGTATTATTTTGATAACGATTTGATAAGTTTCTAAATAGGGATATGTCAAAGTGCTGGTATACAGTTTGTTTGGGTGAGTTAAATATGAAGATGTTTTCATTTCAAAATTCAATTAATTATTATTTTCAAATCAAAATGGATCATGAATAAACCATTTGTTAAAACATGTTACTTTATAGACTTTAAACATATACCACATCATCATTAACACATGTCAAATAGTCAAACATTATGTTTGTGTATGTACATTTTTACTATTTCAAACATTTTTTTCTGGTAGCAGTATTGACCTTTTTAATTGTTTGCATCAAAGTATGGCTAATTACTTAAATAAAAGTTACAGTTAAGATTGCATATTTCTTGTTCAGATTATTCAATGTTATTTCAATACTTGTAAGTAAAAGATGATGAGTTTTATACACTTTTGTTTTTTGTTTTTCTAAGACCATAAAATTGCACTCTCCAGGATTTTGACTCATATATATATCTGAAAAATTTCGAAATTGATTTATTAGTAAACAGATGCTGTACTTTGTGTTGAGAAAAAAATTTAAGAGTTGGACTTTGGTTCACATATATAAGGTTATTTGAGAATGTTTCAATTTAAAAAGGAATGTCTTGTAGTTATTTGTTTTAATAATCATTATTTATTGTTTCTAAAACATTAAAAGTAGTTCAAGTGGTTCTTGTGACTTGTGTTTCATGAATCATGAGAAAGTTTACTTATGGGAGCTTAATGAAAATACAACTACTCTTAGAACCGTTGTAATTCTTAATTTGTAATTCCACGATGTTGGTCACCTTCATAGTCATCAAACTTGCCAATGTCATTTCAGCCATTGTCATCACTACCATGATTGTTGTCATCATTTTGGGTAATATTAAGTACAAATTGATGCTTAAGATAGATTTTAATTTTTTATTTATTAAAGAATACCATGTTTTAAAGTATATAGTTTCAATTTATTAAATATTCAAGTTAACATAAATGAATCCTTTAAGGCGCTGTAGCATTTTAAAGTACTCTCACAAAAAGGCAAATAAGTGTTGCCAATGACTAAATTAATCTCCTGAATCAACTAAAAGAGTTCTAAAACGAAGTTACATGGTTCAGTAAAAACCATTCAAGTCCATTTCCAATTGAGCAACCATTTTAATGTTAACATTAAAACGGCCGCTCAAAGGTAGTTTTAGTGATCTGATTGATATAACGATTCCTAAACATTCACATAAACAAGTTTTAAAGTTTTAAATATGGTACGATGGAATGCTTCACCATATTGCTGTCTGAACTCTCAAACTCACATATGACCTACAAATCTACCTCTCACACTGACAAGTTTCACAAAACTGTCGCTTTATATGTCGCACCATTTTCTACCAATATCGACAACCGTTTTCTATATGTTTTTCAGCTTTTCAGGTCATGTAATGATATGTTTTACCCTCTATAGTAATGATATGTTGTATAAATTTTAGTATTAAATGACAAATTTGAGAAAAAATATTATGAAAAAGCGTGCTACAGCATCTTTGAAATCATTAAGAAATCATTTTTAAATTTTTGAAAAGTGTGACAATTTCAGCAACATTCCTCATTAAGAAATGATATGCAATTAATATAACTGCCGCTGATTGCTGGTTATTATGAATATTGATAACACGTACATATCTCTTGACCTTTCAGAACTAAGTTGTAAAAAGGAAAATGGCAAGAGTTGACAAAAAATATATACCCTCACCACAGGTTTGTATTTACTTTCATTCTATATACAAAAGTTTGCTTTACACATTGAAAATAATGTTTTTTGATGTATTGATATTGAATGTACTGAAAAACATTTAGATTACATGCAAGTACTCAATAACATTTGAATTGGCTTAGCACTGCATGTAAGTTGATAGATTATCATGTCACAATCAACATGCCTGCATATACATTGTCCTGCTAAAAAACTCAACTTTAAGCTATGCTAGGTAACTACATTTTGACAAAAACAGATACTTCGCACATGTTTAAAATGTTCCCTCCACTCTTTGCTGCAAGATTATTTTGATAATTAAATATGGCAGCTACATTTAATCATCATGCATTGTATTCTCATTGCAGTCTTGTTGTATTCTCATGGCAGTCTTGTTGTATTCTCATTGCAGTCTTAATTTGTTGCATTCTCATTGCAGTCTTGTTGTATTCTCATTGCAGTCTTGTTGTATTCTCATGGCAGTCTTGTTGTATTCTCATTGCAGTCTTAATTTGTTGCATTCTCATTGCAGTCTTGTTGTATTCTCATGGCAGTCTTGTTGTATTCTCATGACAGTCTTGTTGTATTCTCATTGCATCGATCAACATTGAAATTCTCATTGCAGTCTTGTTGCATTCTCATTGCAGTCTTGTTGTATTCTCATTGCAGTCTTGTTGTTTTCTCATTGCATCAACATTGACATTCTCATTGCAGTCTTGTTGTATTTTCATTGCATCCACATTGCAATTCTCATTGCACATTCATTGTATTCTCATTGCATCAACATTGCAATTCTCATTCCATTCACATTTTATTTTCATTGCATCTGCAGTGTATTCTCATTGTAATCTTGTATTTGTAATGCATCCCTATTATGTTCACAATGCATCTACATTTACTTCTCATAGCAATCTTATTGTATGTACATTGCATTCTTATTGCTTTCACATTACATACTTATTGAATTCCCATTGCATTCTATTGCAATCATATTCCATTCAATTTGAATCCCCTTTGCATCCATTTAAAATTATTTGTATGTACTTTCACATTAAATCCATGTTGTACCATTTTTGCATCCATATTGCAAATCTAATTTCGTACTCACATTTCATCAAGATGCATACCAAATATTTTTAAAATCACAATATATACTTACAACCTCAATTGTGTCCTTTCACATCTGATAATCTCATGTAATAATAATTATTACAAAGACTTCAGCATATTGCACTCTAACCTTATTCATGTCTTGAGCATATTGCAAATAAAGAAAGAAAACATCACATCATATATTCACATCATTTAAACTCAACACTGGTTAAAGTCAAAGAGTACCAACTTTCATTAGTAGGATTCGAACCAGCACCAACTGCTGCAGGCACCAACACCCTGCCCACTCATCCACTGTGTCTTTACTCTCTGATCTAAATCATGGAAATTAAGGGTTCACCCTCAGTGAATATCCCAACCTTCACCTTTAACTGAATATCCCAACAGGATATCTACTAAGCCACCATGCCTCCACAAGAAAGAAGTTGGAACATCATTTCCCTAAATTTTCAATATTCTTATGAAACTAAGGAAAAAAGAAAGAAGCTTTTGGTTTGTCCACTAAGGCGCTCTTAGGTGGATCCTAGAGATCTCCCATCCCATGCTGGACGAAGGAAGACTGAATTCAGTTCTTATAAAACTAAAACATTTACAGAAAAGGTTTAAGGCTATTAAACCATTGAAGACAATTGTTTTCATGCAATATTTTGCATATATCCAAGAAATATTACCAATGTACAAAAAAATAACATTGAGAATCCAAAATTAAACTTTCACATTAATTTCTAAGAAACTGAATAGAAAACATGTTCACATATTAAACTGAAACATGCAAGTGATGATGAAACTGTCAAATGATTTTTCTTTTCCAATGCATACTTTTTGTATTCAGAATAAAGAAATCATGTACTCCCCAAAAAAACTAAAACATGAATAAAATGATTAAACTGTCAAATCCTTTTTGCTTTTCAATGCAACAATTCATGGATCCCATATGATAACAGTGATGTACACTAAATAAACTAAAGCATAAAGAAGCCTAAGGCTTTGCTACAATCATTCATAGTGTCCTTAAGTATTGGGTGAATCATTCATCAAGAGATATGAGCTATATGTCAAAGAAACTTAATTATTGTTATCTAATATTTTCAGTGTAAGTCAGTACAGGAAAATATTTAAAATTGATTTATGATTATTCAAGGAAGAAAAATATATTATTCATGAAATGTTGTACTCTTACTTCAGTTTAATCAGTTTGTGTTCAATGGTAAAGGGACATTAAATTGGTTGTTGGTATCACAGTTTCATTGATCTGTCCATCCATCCGTCCATCCATCCGTCCATCCATCCATCCATCCATCCATCCATCCATCCATCCATCCATCCATCCATCCATCCATCAATCCATCCGTCTCTAAACTCTAAACAACCAATGCTTCCTAAGCTGAAATCTTGGTATCTTTTTAACTCATCAGGCCTGAAAGGCCCGATAGGCTTATGTCATGGCATGGCGTTCGGCATCCGTCCGTACATCAGTCCATCCATCTGTCCGCCCCTCTGTTCATATGTACAGACTCCAATTGTGGGTCACAGTGGTCACGGCATAAAACAATATTTTCAACTTCTTCTCCAGTACCAAAAGGTCTAGAAAGCTGAAATGTTGTGTTCAGACTCTTTGGCAAATGGGGATTCTAACTTGTAGATTTGGTGACCTTGTGACCCCAAATATTTGTCATAGGGGTCACGACCTTAAAAACCTATTTTCATCTTCTTCTCCAGTACCAAGGTATTGAAAACTGAAATGTTGTGTACAGGCACCTTGGCCAATGGGGGTTTTAAATTTTAGATTTGATGTACCGTGACCCCAAATAGTTTGTTATTTAATGCCTGATGAGCTACAGAGCCAATGGCTCTATTTATTATCTTACTGTGAAACCATGCCTTTAGATATATACATTTGTTGATTAAAGGACAGATTCATACAGATCAACGCTTTCATCAAACAAAGAAACTTTAAACTCTCTGACTCATGTATTAGCAAAGAAATGTGATATATTCACTTGAGTGTAAACAAATTAGATATGAATTGCTGACTTCACCACACTGGCTTTGAAACCCTCTACCTTATTAGAAAAGGATTTCTCGTAAAACTCAATCAACTGAAATGGAGTTACTCAAGAATTGTTTAAAAGCAAAACCACTTTCTGAAGTTCAAGAGCTTGTTATCTATGCCCTGAAGGGCTAATATGAAAACTCCATTCAGTTTGTCAATCAAACAATCTTAAGGTCTATTTCTTTCTTTCATGTTTGCGCATGTTGTCAAAAAGTTCTCAGAACCTTTGGTAAAAACAGATTCTCAATAATCAGATTAAAAACAAATTTGTGATATTTTCCAACAAATTATTCAATTATTGACACTTGAGATTGAAGATAAAAAAGTTCAACTTATCCCAAGCATGAAATTCAATTTTCTGTCAACTCGTACCTAGATTGCATGAAACAAACGAGAAATTGACGTGAAATTGATAACGTAAACAAGATGTCTATTTCAAGGGAAAAATAACCTGCTTATCTCCCATGCATCAATCTACTAAATGTTGACTTTTCTACCAAAAACATTTATTTTTGAAGAGGAAGGAGACAGGGGTGTTGGTTTTGGGAGGAAAATTGGATTAAGAGAAAGTCAGTTTTGTGTTTTGGTCAGTAACGACAGCTGGGAGATAGAAGAGTCTAATTAGAAACTAGAACATAGGGCTAGCTGTTTCGTCCTCATGTCAGACACTATGGGCAATTTGTGTATTCCAGATGAACCCTTGGGCTCGTTTTTTGCAAGAAATTATGCTTAAATACAATTAACAGTTCAGCTACTTTCATTTAATTATATTAGGGTTAAACTAATTAAGTGATTTGTTCAATGATATGTGAAGTTGAACTTCATGACTTCACATCCAGAGCACTATAGTCTGGCATGACCCCACCTGCATTATATCAGAAAAGAAATTAACAATGCTTTTGGTTGGTCATGTGACCAAAGGGAGGTAAACTCAAGAGATGAAGACTTGATACCACAAACAGCAAATATTTCATTTTCATCCTACACTGTCTTCATAAATCTCTTTTGAGAAATAGGCACTAAAACCCATAAGCAATTTAAGCTAGTGTGGATAATCTGTGGGTATGGTCAGTGCTTTGATGCCTAACTCTGAGGGTATGGGTTAGAATCGTGCAAGGAACTCGTCCCCAAAAATAGTACAAGAATTTGTACTATTGCAGATAGTGAGATCCCAAATATAACAATGTTTCACAAGTTTGCTTGTAAATACAAACAATTATTGAAATTTCTTGTTTTGTAAATTAATTTTTCAATCTGAAAATAGAATCAGATGTATATTTGTAACTAAAAGACATTTGATATTTGCTGCTGATATATACTAAAGCTTTTGATGTAATCAGGCTAAATCCTTGTAAAATTTTATTGATGATAATGATCATGCGTTATAGAAAACCATTTATCCAACTTGCCTGTTTTTCAATGGCGGCTTTTTCGTCCTCAATCAATTCTCTTTAAGATCATACAACTGAAGATGCCACTAGGTCATTAACACAATAACATCAATGTGATCTAAAAAAAAAAGTATTATATTCTTTTCATTTGTAAGAGATAAATATCCAATCTTTTACTTAAATTTCATATTGGATTTCCACGATTTCATGAGGGACTATAACAATATAGTGTCTCTGAAAAAAAATAAAAAAATCTGTCACCTCACATGAAATAAAGAAGTCAATTGTCTATAAATTTCTTCTTACTTTGTACCTAAATCTAAATATTTCTTTTATAAGTTTCCAATGTTTTTGCTGATATTTCTTTTCAGAGACGACCATATTATCTTAAATTATTAGTTGCCTAAAATAATTTTCAAAAAACTTTCGCCTTTCAATTTCTAACTTGATATTGATATGAGAATCTGTATCAAAATGTCACCTAACATAAAGCTGAAGAAGTTTATCATCCATAAAAAACTTTTTCCAATTCTGTACTTGACCTGCTTATTTACTTAAAGGTCTCCTTCAAAACCACGGGCAATGAAACTGAAACATTTTAAAGTGGCACTGGGCAAAAACCTATTTTCATCTTCTTTTCCAAAATTAAAAGCTTGAGAATAAAGAGATATTGTGTACAAGTTTCCTAGTCAAAGGAGACTTGGGGCAAGCACCAAATTCTATTCACTTTGATTTTCTCTAAACTAAAAGTTTTAAAAAGCTGAAATATTTTAATATTACATGTTATTCTTGAGCTTAATTAGCTTGTGTATTTCTGCTGTTTCTGATGATCTACTGTAGGTACCAGTACTTGTTTTTCCATGTATTTCATTCTACTTTCCAACATTAAAGGGGCAATAGCACGTTTTTTCGCTCAAATAAGTTGATGAAATGTATTTTAAAAATTATTTCACCAATAGTAAAACATCCTTCTCTCTTCAGAAAATAAAGTTTAAAATGAGTGTACATGTTTAGGTAAAGCCATGGGAATCGTTTTTGTAATACAAAATAATAAATTGTGTTCACAATAAAATGGCAGCCATGCAATTTTTACTTTATACGCAACATAGTTTTTACTACTACAGATAATTGGTTTGTGTAATAAGATGTTTTACCCTCTAAAGTAAACATAAATGACATAAACTATCATTATAAATGGGAAATTTGAAAACAATACTACTGCCCCTTTAATGACCACATCCTTGGGGATGGCATATAGTACAATGGTTTGCTCGTTCAGCTTGGAACCAAGAGGTCCGGTTTTCCTATTACCAGGTAGTAACTATGTCTGCTGTAGAAAACTGTTCTACATGCAATAAGGTTTGGGTGAAATGCTCACTGAATTTCAGCATAGTACACCCATGGTTTGCTAGTTCCAGCAAATGCTTGCAGGTTTCACTGCAATACACAATACACAACCACATTAGTGTTGCAGGCTTTCTTCTTGTAATAATACTTGCAGCCATGATATAAATGAAAACCAGTGTTATAACCCCAATCACCTCACCCCGAACAGCCTCTCTATCTACTTGACTGACTATGCTATAAAATCTACATCGATGTCATTTATCATAAAGCTATGACAGTTGCTCATCTATAGAGATTTGCTCTTCCATTCTATTACATCTTACAATGTTTTGAAGCATGCTATGACTAGTAATTCAAGTTCAGCTGTGTGAATAGTGAGTCGACTGTGTGATAGAGGCCTATTATATGCATGTATGGCTGTTCTGGATATTGGAAGCAATTTGATTGATATAGGTATGATCATCAGAATGAATTGGTAACAACGTATAAGATGAGAAATATTGTCTAATTCAGATTCTAATGGAGGAATATGCAAACACAGACGATGCATGACTAAAATGCTTATATTACAGATTTCTATTCATGACAAAAGTATCGATGTAAGACACAAGGAATATGGACACTACCAGAGATAACATTGTCTTCCATAGATTTATAAACCTATGAATTTGGGAATAAATATAAAATGAAAACATGGAATGAAGCATTATAAATCAGGGAAAACATGTACTACTTCTCAGTCTTCTGTGAAAAACCTCAAGGTTATGAAAAAATATAAGGCTAAATCGTTATGTTCTCCTTATACGCTAAAAAACGTGTAGCCATGTTTTATCCTGCATGTGGTTGATGTAGATAAAGACTACCTAAATAATCTAATAATTGTCTGTTTATTAATCGGAGAACTACATACAACTCTTTAGTTTTATGTCAAAAACAAATGAGGCTAAATCCCCAGGGTTTCTTATAAGCAGAAAGCCTTGGAGTCATGTTTATAATCCTTCACATAATCCATGTAGTGATAGGCTACCCACAGATAAAGATTGCATGGTGTAAATAATCCAGCGTACTTCTTTCTCTGTTCTTATGTGTTTTGTTTCTCAATGTTTATTGCCAGGAATGTAGCTCAGTTGGTAGAGTGTCTGCTCATCACCTTTGAGACCAAGGTTCAATTCCCTGTTGCATCATGGGAAAAGATGGGAGTTGCATCCTTGCTTGGCTCTAAGGACAGAACTATGGTTTATCTGGCACTGCACTGCAGCTACAAAATTAATCTCCAATGTATGTATACACTGTAATTCAGACAAATATACTTGATGCAAAGAGTTTTATAACAGGCTGCAACTTTAAGTACTTATAGTGCTTCAGTATATATTCACATTTATTACTCAACCATGGTGAGATCACTCATTTGATAACAATGAGTTGGTTACACACATGTGTGATACCATCGAGTGCTGCTGTAACGTCATATTCGGCGCGTGACGTCACAGTCATTTTTTGTTGACGTCACAATGTTAGCCGCACGGCTGCAATAGCGGGTGACCTATTTGCAAGTGATTAACATTTTCTTGCAATTCAGCGCTATTTACATCATTGAGTAATAAATAAAATACTAAACTCGGTCCCGTTTGATAACATGTTTATGAAAATTGTGAATCGCATCGGTATTTAACTCGCTTTCGCTCGTTAAAATACCAAACCATTCACTCGTTTTATAAACATGTTATCAAACGGGACATCGTTTAGTATTCTATATATGGTTCTTTCAAGATAGTCTTAAATAAAATTCTTAACCTTTTTTCATTAGTAGTATATTTTTGGCAAACATTATTGAACATATTTGCAATTACAAATCATTTTTTTGTCCTTAATGATGAATTTTGTTATGCTCATTCAAACATTGTGAAATTTGGTTGTCATATATGATTAAGATGCTATAATAAGAATCAGTTTTTCCTCTTATGTGGGTTGTAAAGTGTCATGATTGATCAAAATTGGAACGAACCTATATCTGACATGCAATTCATTAGCGTTGCTTGTGTATATGATGAAAAGCAAGCACTTAGAACTAGTAATTCACGATTCCAGAAAGAGCTAAAATATCTAGATTGTCACTTGAAATTTAAATATTTTTACTTTGAAGTATCAATGAACTCAACTGTACTGAGTACAAATCATCATTAGTCAAGCTTGTGTTTATGATAGTGATGTTAAATTAAAGGCTCACAACTATAAATTTGTGATTCTAAAAAGAGCCCAAAATGTCAAAATTATGCTTTAAGGTATTCGTTTTTGGAAAAATAAGTTACAGTTCTCACCTCCTTCAAACATTTTGAACTAATCACTTGAACCGTGCACTACCTAATTATCATTAGGGGTGTTCAGTCATTTCAAATGGTTTTACCTTGCATCAAATGATCTAAAGTATACAATGCAGAATTCACCATTAACGCTGCTTGTATATATGGTAAAAAGCACAAGCTTCCAACTAGTGATTTGTGATTCTGAAAAGAGCTAAAAATGATCCAAATTTGAATTTGTATATCTTTGCCTCTAGACACACAAATATAGTGTATTAAATGCAATGTTTAGCTCATGAATTCATATTTATATTTATCATAAGGATTGTGAGGTCATGGAAGTGCTATAACGCTTACCAATAAATGCCTATATAAAAGGACCAGAGAATAGATGCAATTAATGTTTGAATAAGAGAGATTCTTCTCTCTACAGTGGCAACATTAAGCAATCATTACTGCTTTTCAATGACAAAATTTTATATTTTATTTGAATTTCGATTTAGACTATGTATCCAAATCAAATGACATGATATAACATATGCACATATTTATCATTTTAGTTTGTTTGTATACTTGATACATGTGCTGATTATATATAGGCCCTATATGATATAGAACCACAAATATGCCAAAATTGAATTTTCTTCTCTCTATGTAGTTATTATTTACTATCTCAATCATGCAGCCATCTTGGTATTTTCAAAACAAATGTAACCCTGTGAACTTATTAGACACGTTTCCATCTTAAAGAATCATATAATTCATGCAAAAAAAGATTTAGACTAACATCACTCAAATTATATTTACAGCCACTTGTGTAAAAATTCTACAAACTGCAAAATGGTATTCTTGTCTTTGTGTGTATCTCACATTGCTCAATGAAACATATTTATCTTAAAAACTTGTTTTCGTCCGTCATGGCACATGAGATATGTGTTTTGAACTTCATTTTTTGCTCCCAACTACGCAATATTAAGCAATCGTGTACAATCTCTCCCTCACACGAATATATTGATGAAATCATCATGTTTGTTCCGTCTCAAGATGGTCTAATGACGGAGTCCAAGTTTGCGAGGAAATCATAACACAGTATAAACCACTAGAACGCTGCCTAACAAGAGGCTCAAATTGGCGAGATAGATCCAATATTGACTTAGATCAGTGCTAAGTTTTCACTCTCGACTTGCGTACTGTATAAATACTGAGTAACAAATATAGGCCTAACTGTGTATAACGCAATGACTCAAAGGTTTCTGATCAATGCATCAGTAATTTGAGTCTTAATTGTGGCTTTCAGTTCCTTTGGTGTTCGTGTTTTGCGAGGTTAGGTCTGTATTTGGAGACCAGATGAAATTAAATCAGAGATATTGATAGAAGGGAAATTTTTGACATGTTGTAATGCATTGATTTTTACTTAGAATGGAGAAGGTGACCCTTGCTCCAAGAACTTTGGCTTTTTCTGAAATATCTGATCTCTCTTAACCTCTTTTTCAAGCGATTGAAGCTTTTACAGAATTCTCTAATAGAGAAATAATTCCTGGAAAGAAGCCTGTCTGATGGAATTGTGTCCAACCGTTATTTAACTTAGTAATTTATTTAATAAATAATTCCAAATGTCATTGTATATGTATTCATTTGATTAGATTCAAATGGAAATGTCAATTTAGTTCAGTTCCTTGTTCACTAAAGTTCTGTCCTTTTTTCAAAATTAAATGTCATTGAAAGTTTTTGCTTATTTTTTAATATGTAAGTCTTGAGAATACAGACATCTTGTGTAAACATACAGTTTCCAGCAGTTGTCATTGCATAATATAGATCTCTTATTTTGATATAAACAGTGTTAAACAATAGCCCACTCACAAAGTCTTCAATCTTCTATAATAAAACATGCAATTCCTGATAATCTTCAGAATAAAATTTCATTGAAAGGTTAATTTGTATTTTATTTGTCATGTAAATTTTGTTTATATCACCAAGCACTTGGAGGGCTCACATTAGAGTAGTTTCTCGTGATGTTTGTAGTGATGTGACGTCATCAATGTGGAGGAGATGTCTCCACTAAACGTCAGAGAACATGCTTCGTGTGATACTTCCTTATATTTGTAATATCATATAAACTTTAAGTTTAAGTTTAAAATCAATCTCTTTCCTGAAATATAATTTGCATGCTATGAATAAGTATAAGTATTTTGCTAATTTGAACAAGTCTTCCCGGTTGCTGAAAAATTTTGCATGTTGTCTTTACATTATTATAATATTCTGAGTCAACGGAACTTCCATAAATAGCATGGGATATCCCTTTTTGGTATCGACCAATCAGATGTCCAAAAACAGCATTCACTCGCTGACTGTCGAAATTCCGGATGCACTCGCTAAAAGGGACAAGACAAAGTCATCAAAACATTTTCCCCAACAAATTGTTTCCAACTTATTTCGATAAAGATCATATGCAAAAATAGGTGAAGTGTGTTTATTAATTTTGAAGCAAATTTATTGTTAACATTGATTTGTGTCTTATGCGTCCGAAAACAATTCACTCAAAGTTATCATTCAAAAGCTGGTGAGCTGCATAGCCAATAGCTATTTTTTTCAAAGAATCTCCTGATTTATGTTTGTGTAATTAATTTAATGAAACTGTGGCATCGTGAATTAAATGAAAATACTCTTTGTATATGTAATATTTATGTGACTGGAACGTCGTAAATTTTTTCTTGTATTCATGATTTCAAGAAAAGAATTCAATAAATTATGTTCACCTTTTAACATTTGTATATACAATATATATAATTTACCGTTGTAATGGTGAAATTATTACTCATAAATATGTATCTTTTCAAAAGGGCAATAGTTTATGTTTAAGAAACAAATTATGTTCTTTTTTATAAACATTAAAATCAAATGAAAAGAAATTAAACATCAAATTTTAAATTCATATTAAAGTGGTTCTCCATATATCATTTAGATGATGTATATATTCACATTAACATCGCCATTAAAACGTAAATGATAATTTGAGTTTGATCTGTTTGAACTTTATAACTGTGATTTATTAAAAAAAAGTTTGTTGTGCAAAATAATGGATGTTTTATAAATATGTGATCCAACCTACATATCAGAATCTTGTGAAAAATATGAATATTTTATTAATTGCCGTGGAAGATACTGCAGTCTTATATACTGAGGTAGTACTGGTGCATGTATGATGTCATAATTTCAGTTGTGATGTCACAATGCGAGCACTGACATCATAAATTTAAATCTTGATTCAATCATCACACTGTGGGGGTTTCTCTCAATGTATAACAGTTTGATTAGCAGGGTATTAAAAGATCTAACGTGTAGTACAATTTCTACTAAATGAGTTATTGATTTCATCAAACATTATTTGATATCTAGTATGATAAATTTCTAAATGTCAAATTTCATCATTAAGTGGTAAAATTATAGCTTAAGTTAAAATCGAATTACTCTTTAGTCTTTTTAAATAAACATTTTGGACACTTTATGGAGGGGACAGGATAGCACAGTGGTCAGCGCGTTCGGCTTCGGATCAAGAAATCCGGGGTTCGAGTCCTGCCAGGGGCACAGCAACTTTGCCTGCTATAGAGAACTGTGCAGTATGGTTTGGGGATCAATGCTTCACTGAATTTCAATGCAGTACCACCCATGGTTCGCTAGATTGAGACAATTCTTGCAGGTTTCACTGCAAATCATAGCTACCAAGGTCGTTCATGCTTTCTTCCTGCCATAAAACTAGCAGCCATGATATAAGTGATATATGTACTCTTGAAAGTGGCTTTAAAGGGGCAGTAGCACGTTTTTTCGCTCAAATAAGTTGATGTAATGTATTTGAAAAATATTTTCACCAATAGTAAAATATCCTTCTCTCTTCGGAAAATAAAGTTTAAAATGAGTGTACAGTGTAAAGCCATGGGAATCGTTTTTGTAATACAAAATAATAAATTGTGTTCACAATAAAATGGCCGCCATGCAATTTTTGCTTTATACGCAACATAGTTTTTACCACTACAGATAATTGGTTTGTGTAATAAGATTATTTGCCCTCTAAAGTTAATTTAAATGACATAAACTATCATTATAAATGGTAAATTTGAAAAAATAAATTTTGGAAAAAACGTGCTACTGCCCCTTTAAACTCCAACTGACCTCATACATGCTTGCCTGGACATCTGTATGTTATATAAGCAGGTGATCAAGATTATTATGTCATGTTTGTTGACATGATGACATTCATGCTATATACAGGAGTTTGTGATTGTTGATGCACATCCATGTGTAGTATGTTATTCTTCAGTAACAACATGTGTCTATATTTGTACATATGGTTGCACACATGCATGCTACTGCCAGAGGTAGATGGAGCAAAATGAAAGACATGTTTGATATCTCTCTTCTCCCATGTCCTCAAAATAAGCGGAAGTTCATTGTTTAAATAAAAACTCTTTATTGTCCGCAATACAGTGTACATTGAAAATGTCTTTTGTACATTTTGCAACCGACAGCAATAATACAGCACCACTTGTTCTATTCTAATAATGCTAAGCACCAATCAAGGAAGCAACACCTTTAATCATCTTTTATCTTTTGCAGAAGTTTTGGAGAAATGTTCAGAGGAAGGGACCACAATTGAAGGGGGGGGGGGGGGGGGGGGTCCTTGGAGGGCCATCAAATTTACATGGCAAACTCCCTCCCACCCCTTAGGATTTGGTTCTGTTTTGGGCTGAGAAAATAAATTTGTGGTTTTGTGAAAATTGATATGAAAATAAGGATAATGATCAGCAAAGTTATACAGAACCATTAATTGGAAGGTATCTAGAAGATCTAGTGTTTCAAAGAAGCTCTCATTTGGATTTGACTACATTTTACATCCTGTAAATATTTTTCCCAATTCTGAATTTTTAACCTGTTTTACACTTTTACTACTTAAAAACATTTCTGGTGGAAATATGGTGGAAATTAAGTTAAATGTTGTTGACAGAATTTTACACATGAACATTTCAAATTTTATTTTTCTGATGCATTTACATGTAAATATCATTAGGCATCGCTAGTTATTTCCACAAATTAAATGTCCCAAACTTTCTTACACTGTTAAGCATTTACCGGTACATGTTTTCAAAGAAACTTCTGTAGGTCAGAATATGATCCTGCATAACACATCACCCTTCATTAAGCATTTATATGTTTAATAGTCGCTCTCAAAGGATTTGACATTATGAGGACTATTACGGACAATATTTCACAAAGTCTTCTCATTATGTTCCTGGACTTTAGAAGTATGAAAGGGCAAAGATAGATGAGTGTGATCATTAAGGCTGATTTTATGTGGCTATTCCATCTCACTTGGAAAATGTTGTGAAGGTCATCTCCCAAGATGGTTTCTGATACGTCTTTATGGCTTGGTATGAGGGTTTTGTGAAAATAAGTGTTAACTATTGCCTCTTTGAGGCACTTATTCTTTATGAAAATAAATTGGTTAGACACTGTATATATCACTATGTATATAGGTAAAGGAATAAGAGAGTGACGATCTTGTAGATAGGTGACAAGAAAGAACTTGACTACAAATAAATTACACTTTCTCTTTAAACCTCCATCTTTAAATAAATTAAGGGATCTCCTTGATCAACATTAAAGTTTGAAATCTTTAGCTTGAAACTGAGAATAAGTGGAAAACAAAAAGAAATGTTCATACAATACGTACATTTATCTACATACCCAGTGGTGTAGTTGTTAGCATGCTGGCCTCTCACCCAAAAGGCCTGGGTTCGAATCCCGGTGGAGACACCAAACATTTGTGACCTGGGTCTCATACTGTGTTGTGTCCCTGGGCAAAGCATTTCATCCACATTGCACTCAGTCCACCCAGCTGTTTACATGGGTACCTGAACATGGGAAATACGGACCTCATATCGATCACTTGTTAAAAAAGTACAAAATTCTTCCGGGTAATAATGTTCACTATGTCCTCCCAGTGAGCAGCATATGCACTGGATATTAGACATTAAAATGATAATTATTATTAAGCTCATATTATTTTTAAAACAATGTTTTTCTATTATTTTCACTCTCAAGCCTCTCTCTTCTTGGTTGATATAATATGAAGGTGTCAGTATTATCTGGATAACAATTAACTTCTTTATTGTGAGCAGACATGACGTTTCTGAGTGTGAGCCTACTCCTTCATCAGGTTCATAATGGACCTTCAAAGATAGCAGAAATCACTTTCATGCACTTGAAACTTGAATCATCTGAAACACAAAGAAATCAATAGAAACAAAGCATTTTAAAACATTTCAATTTGTGAGATAAAAAATTAACTGATAATTGATTGGAAATTATGAAACTTAGTCTTTTGGGTAGCAATTTTCTCATTTCCAAAGATGAAATATTGCTTCCTAATTGCCACAGCTTCTAAATCAGTGTAAAATTGCTGCTTATGGAGTCCAAAATCGACATTGATCATGACAAATACATCACATATTGCAACCCCTCTTCTGTGTCATGTGAAAAATTGAACAGCATCAAGAATAATAATAGCTAAATGAAAGAAATGCGAATGATGAAGGAAATATGTCAGTAACCTATTATTAGTGATTATGTACAAATTGTGATCAATAACAAATACACATTTCAAAATTTACTATATTAATGACATTGATTGATACGATGTTCATTTCAATATCATTAATCTCAAGATTTCAACGAATGTTATTTCAGTGCTGTGGCTTGTAGAATCTCAAAATTTCTGATGTAATTATTGGTAATCAATGTCTTTGCTGGGACAGGTGACCAATACCAATGTATTAATCTCGCCAAATGCTTGTCAATTTCACGTCAACTGCCAAAATGAATCGTTCATTTCACAAATCTCACTTTTCCTTCCCATACATCAAGCAGTGGTGATTTCGTTTGTTTTGTGCAATATCATTTACTGAAAATACAATTTAATCTAAAAAAGTAATTGTTCCAAGTCTAAAGTTCCAAATTGAATCTTTGATGGAACTGTTTCCCTAAAGCCAAGGTTAAATGTTGGTCCCTTTGATTGATAAAAGATCCAGATGCAATCATGATGAATTGTATAAATAATTGTTGATGGTTCCGTTATTTGGAATGCATTGGTGTACCAATAACAGAATGACTCATAAGATGACTTAGGATTCAATTATAGTGAAATGGCTATCATGTTATCTTTTATTTCACATAAAAAACATTTATTTGGATAATGGCTAATAAAAAGAAGTTTGATTTTGAGTATACTTTGAATGTTTGTATTATTTCTGGATGTCATCCTCTTAATGTTGGAAACAGAGAAATCTTAATTTAATTGTAAAACTGAGCTCATAGAACAACTTCATGTTAGATAGAATAAGGTTACCTTAGTGTGTGATAATCAAATCTACTGGAATGGTAAAAAGTCTTTGTCCTTTGCAATGTTATATACATTTATCACCCAAAACTGTGTTCCACAGGAGATATCGCTTGTGTGAGATCAAGCGATATCTCCTAGGAGATATCTTTTTGGCAGTAGATTTTGCACAATGCCCTGTCGCCGTCAGCTACATGACATCACAATGCTTTTACATCATCGAGTAATGACGTCACAATGCTATGACGTCATAAACATGATGACGTCACAATGCTATGACCTCACCGCACTGGAAGTAAAATGGCAGAGATGTGCTCAGAGATGTACACTATTTTCACTTTAACGTAATAAGAATGATTTTGGATGATAAATAGAATCTCACCCTCGTGTCTTCTGATATCAAATATATCAACACTCGTTGATAAAAGTAAAAATATCCTCGGCAAGCCTCGGATATTTGTAACTTATATCAACTCGTGTTGATATATTTGATATCAGAAGACACTTGGGTGAGATTCTCTATGTATGTACTAAGCATGTTCTTGATTTTTAAAATGCCTATATACATGTAGTGAATACAGGAACTTTAACACATTCAGTATACTGTCCAATTTGCATCAGTTCTTATCAATATTCAATATCTTCATTTTCAGTAAAGTATTCTATACTTATAGTTTAAAATTTTAATGTAGCTGTGATCAAAACATATTCGTAAAATAAACAGAACAAAATATAATGAAGGGAACCCTTGTCACTTTTTAGCTGCTCAAGCCTATATGGAAGGCCAGATTGGCTTATGGCATGGTCCATTGTGCAGTGTCCAACTGCATCTATTGTCCATTGTGTAGAGTCCATCTGCATCTATTGTGCAGAGTCCATCTGCATATATTGTCCATTGTGTAGAGTCCATCTGCATCTATTGTCCATTGTGCAGTGTCCATCTGCATCTATTGTCCATTGTGTCCATCTGCATCTATTGTCCATTGTGTCCATCTGCATCTATTGTCCATCTGCATCTATTGTCCATTGTGTCCATCTGCATCTATTGTCCATTGTGTCCATCTGCATCTATTGTCCATTGTGCAGAGTCCATCTGCATCTATTGTCCATTGTGCAGAGTGCATCTGCATCTATTGTCCATTGTGTCCATCTGCATCTATTGTCCATTGTGTCCATCTGCATCTATTGTCCATTGTGTCCATCTGCATCTATTGTCCATTGTGCAGAGTCCATCTGCATCTATTGTCCCTTGTGCAGTGTCCATCTGCATCTATTGTCCATTGTGCAGCATCCATCTGCATCTACTGTCTGTTGTCCATCACCTGTCATCTTTGAACTTTTCACATTTTCGACTTGTCCAGAATTGCTGCACCCTCCATCATCCATTAGAAGAACTGATGAACTGCAGCGGGTGCAGCAATTCTGGAGAATGCCATGGCTCTATTTTGATTAATTAGTTACATTCCCAAAATATATGTTAGGATTTGAGTCAATAACACCAAATGTGACCACCTTACTCAGAACACATGTCTGGCATGCTCGATCATACTGCATATATTGCCTTAGAGTTTTAAAACATAAATAAACACTGTCATAGCAATTAAAAAATAAGTTTCAGAGATCCTTTATTATTTATAGGCCGTGTCTGTCAATATTTCATTGCATACTGTTTCAGACAAGTGTTTTACTCATCCACGTTTCACAGTCAATATACTAAGCTGCTTAAAGCCAACAAACAAGTACCACAAGTAAACCATCCCTTATTTTACTTATGGTAATCGTGCATAACAGCTCTTGAAGAACCTGACAGATGGTGTCTGTCTTGTGAACTTGGATCCAATGGTGTCTGTCTAGTGAACTTGAATGGATCCAATGGTTTCTGTCTTTTGAACTTGAATGGATTCAATGGTGTCTGTCTTTTGAACTTGAATGGATTCAATGGTTTCTGTCTTGTGAACTTGGATGGATCCAATGGTGTCTGTCTAGTGAACTTGAATGGATCCAATGGTTTCTGTCTTTTGAACTTGAATGGATCCAATGGTGTCTGTCTTTTGAACTTGAATGGATCCAATGGTTTCTGTCATGTGAACTTGGATGGATCCAATGGTGTCTGTCTTGTGAACTTGAATGGATCCAATGGTGTCTGTCTTTTGAACTTGAATGGATCCAATGGTACCCCTATAAAAATAATCCCATTGAAAACTCACTTTCGAAGTGTTGTAGCAAACAAAATTTTACCATCAACACAATGCTTTTGCAAAAATATTCATACCATCTTTCTTTTTTTTGAGAAAAGTGTTAAGAAGCGTTTACAGTGGGTAATTAAGTCGTAAAGTTTGACTAACTAAGAAATCCTCCTACAGAGTGCTAAGAGGTGTGTGCAGTGGGTAATTAAGTCGTAAAATTTACAACCCTTAAATGTTTGTAGTGAAGACTCATATCATTTTTTACTAACGAGGCACCATAAAAGTACCACAGACCTAGGTTGTACAGAAACCTCTGATGCATATCCTAAACTTGTGAAGATCTTTCAGAACTCACTGTTAAATACAATATTATGCAATAGCAGCTTTTCATTGGTTCTAGGCAACTAGTAGAGATGTTGTAGAACAACGTATCAAATGCAATATTGCATAATACCAGCATTGAAGCATTTTCATTGGCTATGAGAAAATACAATATTATGTAATAGCATTTTTTCATTGGTTCTTGGCATCTAGTAGAGATGATGCAGAACAACCTGCCATATGCAATATTACGTAATAACAGCATGAAGCTTTTCTATTGGTTGACTATTGTAATACACCATATCACATGCAAGAAATAATAACAGGAAAACAAGATCATGTAAACACATTAATTTAATAACAAATCTGTAACAAGCTGTGGTCTGTGTAGTACAGGATTGAATCATGTTGGAGTTTAACACTGATTTCAAGAGTAGTTCACATGTATCAAATTTGCTAGTGCAGTGAGACGGCACTGTTGTGGTGAAACCTACAAGTATCAGGTAGCTAGGTACTGCAATGATATTCAGCATAACATTGCATCAAAAAGTTGTAAAATAATTCTCTACAACAGACTAGGTTGCTGAATCCCTGCTTGGATTCAATCCCAGACATCTTGATCCGAAACAAACCAACAATCCCCGTTTTTTTTGAGCTCCTGAAATAAAAATCTAATATTGTAAGTTCAAACTATATATATTTATAATGTAATCAAATAAATTGCTAAATTAATGAATTATTACAAAATGTCAAAATACAAATTTGATTTTGATTATTGTTATCAGTCTGTCTGGATGCATGTTAAGGAATTTAACAAGGCTATTTAATTCTAATTTTGTTTGTATTCTGCAATGAATGTATATTCAAAAGTTTTCAGATGCAATATAAAAGATTTATGTTTATTCAAGAATTATGCTGTGGTGATACCTCAAGCAGGTTATATTTTGTAATCTGCAATAAAATAATTAACAATGACCTTTAATGTCCATTAAAGTAATCAATCAGCTTGATTGGGTGCATATTCAGAAGAGGATTATCAGTTAAAGAAGCTAATTGTCAATTTTAATGTCAATCCCACCTTCAATAGACCTTGAATATACATCGTCTGAGAACTGTGTCCACCAGGTGAGTGTATTTTCTGTCCAGTTCAGTCCACACTGAAAGCAATATAGACATTTTACTGAATAGGATCAAACTATTTGATGAAAACAAAAACATTTTGAAAAGAATAAATCAATAATCACAAATCAATTTAATATTTACCATGTAAATACTTTTAAAGAGTATAAAGACTATAAAAGTTTATATGATGAAAATAAGAATATTTAAATGGGTATTTAAAAATAAAAAAACACGACTATGTAAACCAACAGACAATTGTTTGGAATTCGTTTAAATAGATTTAAGATCTGAAAGTCAAAACAAATATGATTATCAAAATTGATAAAATAAATATGGTTTTAAAAGACTTTAAAATGCAAATGTAATTTTGCTCATTTGATTATTAATGACTCATAGAAAATTTATCTGTAAAATGTTCAGTTATGCATTCAGTCAGTCTAGATAAATTTCCAGAATATCAATTAAGCAAAACAAATGTCTTAATTTATTTGCTATCTACAATGATTTCAATGCTATTTAACAAATTGTTTGTTTATACAACAATAATCCAGCACTGTAGTCTTACCTTGAGAGGTTACCTCATTTCCTGTCTGAGAGTAGGTTACATCATTTCCTGTCCTGTCCTCACCTGGCTGGCTGTCATGGTTGAGTGCACAATCACCTGTGTAATAAACATTGACATGTTTATTATAGACAGTTTTTAAAGTATTTGAAGTAAAATTGAAATTTATTCCTAATTCAAATCATAACCTGATACAAATTAAAGCAACTTACTGGATACAGTGCATATACACAGATACTTTAGTACACATGCCATGAGACATGAGTGCCTTTTTACAGATGAAGCCAATCTTATGTCAGAAAATGTTACTCAGTCTGTCCATTGAAAAGGGTGAATGGAATAAGATTGATACATTATGGAATGCAGTGATAATAAGTACTTACCTTGTATTAATCAACTGAGAAAACTTGTACTTCTTGGTCTTGTGAACTGTAAAGCTTTGTGAGCTTGATCAGCTTCTTGTTATTGTAGCCATGTTGGAAAAAGCTACAGCAGCAAGACTAAGGAGGCTTCTGATTGGCTAAAAATGGTTGTATCTGAGCATAGTGGAAAATTAATCTGATCAAATATATTGCTTTATATATATGTTGATTGTAAAAGTCGTTAATATTTAAAGGATTTGAAATTATTATGAAAAATATTTGTTTTATCTATCAATTATAAAAGGCATGAAGATTATAAAAAAAATACAGCAATAAATACTGAGAAGTCTTTTGATTGGCTAAAATTTATTGATCTGATACAAGTTGCAATTATTTGGTCAAATATGACAATTTGTGATATTATAAACTATTAAGATTTTTCTGCAATAAACAGCTTTAAAATATTTATTCAACTGTCAATTTTTTTAATATAATCAAATTAAGAACAAATGTAAACAAGATATCAAAGTCATTAAATGCATGAAATACAAGTCAGCTATTTTATACATGAAATTAATTAAAACATAATAATAAATAAATAAACTTTTTGACCAAATGTATTTTCAAAAGATTGGTTTCAGAACATCTCAGAGCTAATAGTATGTTAATTTCATTTATTTTTATTTGATTTCAATAATAATATTTTCACTTGGTTTTCTATTTTCACAGTTTAAAAGCATTGTATTAATGATTGAGAAAAATACATAGGTCGTTAATTAGATATACCTCCACCGCTACAACTTGAAACAACATTACATCAAATACACAGCATGACCCCTCCACATCAACGCTCAGTTCTTAAACAAACAAATTGGTTAATCTAATGAAGTGTATACAATAATTAAGCTCCTTGTTAAAAGGAGGGTTCTATCGGGGTATTTTTTGTGGAAACGAAATTCGAGAGGATGTTCTCGGAGAGGATGTTCTCGCTTACACATGTACACATATGATATAAATACATGGTTAAAACACAGTAAAATTAAAATATATTAATTAAGTTAATATTTTGATGACTTTATATTTCACAACTTGATAAAGACAAGCGCATATTTGTTGAAAAAGTAAAAACAATGAGAACTGAAGCCATTCATCGGCGCTGCGAGTGGGAAAAACTTCGCTACGGTCTAAACGCATATTGTTTATTCGTTGTATTATATGTTATGTTTTACTATGTGAATTTTCTATCATTGTTTTATTTAATTTTCAAAAAAGTGTAAAATTGGGGTAAATATAGCGTGTTTTCATTTCACGTAATGCCAAGAATCCAATATGGCGGATGCTTCCGATAGATTGGTGATAGAACTTTCCCTTTAAGCAATCAACTAAGTGTTTTTAAAAGGTATATTTGGGTTCATTCCTGTAATCTTTCCATTGGACAGTTATCAATTAATTAAGCTCCACCCATTTCAAGTCTGATGACCAATGGATATGCAATTTCTCAGAGGTATAAACATTTTAGTGATTGTAAATATGTAATGTCTGCATTTGTTTTAAACAACTTTGTGAAAAATTTCAATTGATTGTATTTAAGGCCAGAGGGAATTAAACTGAACTTATCTTGATTCAATATATAAAATTCTTTTTGATATCTACACTTTGGAGAAGTGTATACTTGATTGTTATTTAAAGTATTCTTTAAACTGAAATAATTTTAATGGTGGTTCAGTAATGCGTACAATAAAGATATATTTCATGTAATTTGTATCATCTTAATCAAGAACATGGATGATTATTTCAATAACATATATTGACATTGAATGAATGTTTATATCTCAACTGCGGAGAATTAATATATTTCTAAATACCAATTTAAGTTAAGAGTGTAAAAAGCAACAGAATAGACATATCTCTAAATCACTACCCAAATTGACAACTTGAATAAAAATAGTCATGGGGTCTGTAGCTCATCTGGGCTTCCTTGATTAATTATCTAAGGTTGAATATATAAGTTATCTCAAGTAATACATTTACCAAATCTACAATTTAGAATCTCCTTTGGCCAAGGAGTCTGTACACAACATTTCAGCTTGCTAGCACTTTGTACTGGAGAAAAAGATAAAAGAAGGTTTTCAGGTAACCTATATTTGGGGTCACATGGTCAACAAATATATGCAATTTAGAATCCCCATTAGTCAAGGAGTCTGCACACAACTTTTCAGCTGTCTAGACCTTTTGAACTAGAGAAGAAGATGAAAATAGGTAAAAGAAATCAAAAGTTACTGTATTATGAAGTCAATTGTGGGTATGTCATCAATCACAATATATCAATGAGTGTCCTCTAACCCTGGTTACATAATCACTGCTACCATACCTACTGGGATAAAGTTTTATTACCCTGCATCACTCGCTGCCATAAGTTTTATTACTTTACAACCCTTGGTTTACTTTCCTTAGGATCTCCAGTGAGGTCGTTAACTGATGGTCACTTGTGAAATTACCATGGAAGTATCCCTACAGTAGGACAGGCTAATTAAAATGCTTCTTTAATAACTGCAGAATTTTTTATTGCCGTACCATCAGCAACAAAGTATTGCATGCATCATTGCGAATCCTTCTTGAAACGCACCACAATGCTTCGGCTAGAAGTGATGGTAAAATTTTGCCCTTAACACCTGAAAAGATGGTATGAGGGTACTGTGGAGATACTGTATAAAAGCTATTGAAGGATCTTTCAGGAATTTTTTTTTTATATGGGTATCTGTCATGTGAACTTGGAAGGATCCAATGGTGTCTGTCTAGTGAACTTGAATGGATCCAATGGTGTCTGTCTTGTGAACTTGAATGGATCCAATGGTGTCTGTCTTTTGAACTTGAATGGATCCAATGGTGTCTGTCTTGTGAACTTGAATGGATCCAATGGTGTCTGTCTTGTGAACTTGAATGGATCCAATGGTGTCTGTCTTGTGAACTTGAATGGATCCAATGGTTTCTGTCTTTTGAACTTGAATGCAATGGTATTGGTCTGTTTGTACTTGCATCAGACTAAGTTTGCAAAACTTAAGATAATGCTATAACATAAAGATAAAAACACTTACAAACACATGCATAGATGCAATGATGGTTATCAGTGGAATCCTTTACAAAATCTCCTTGACATAAAAACATCTTAAGCGTAGTGTAGTTTTGGTGAGTGCTGCAGCTCTGAAATTAAAGATTATTTTTATATTCAATATTAAAAAGTGAAACATTGCTGTCAATTGTTTTCTCAAGGACTCTTTGTTAGTCTCATGATGACTTCCTGACTGTGTGTGTATCAGCAAAGGTTCTTGCATAAGAAACACAAATAATCTGTAGAATACAATACGTGAAACAAGGACAATCACTTTCATGGATGCAATAATGTCTATTTAGTGTGTTCGCCAGACCGTGATCAGATTTATGTATTGTATGCATCTGTAACAGTGCTGCATAAACGAATGTGCAACAAAAACAATCTGTAGAATACAATAGGTGAAAACAAGGATATAATGAGTGTGTTGAGTATGAGAGAGACCAACATGGTGGCAAGGTTTTTCAATTACTTCTACTGATCATCTTAACTCATGCTTTGCTATGAAGTGTTGAAAACACAGAATGCAGACAGGGATTTTGTTACTGTCGCATACCTTTATTGAAGGTACAGCTTTGTCTGTTTGTCTTGTTATGATTTCGATGGTTTCCATTTTCTTTGACCATCGTCATACCTCAAGAGTTATCAGTTAAATTACAAATGATGCAACAATTTCTTGATGAACGTAGATAAAATTTCCATTCATACCTCGTGCATTTGTCACAATCAATCCAATCAAACAAACGGCAAATTCTATTTGGAAATCTAAATAAATTCTTCATCAAGCAAATCTTGTATGTATAGTGAAGTCTTAATGCAGTAAGGTTGAGTAGGTGAGCAAGAACAATATTTTATATCATTGACCCAATGGTCAACCCACCAGGGTGCGTCCTGGAGTTGTAGGGGTGGTGGTGGTGGAGTTGTAGGGGTAGTGGAGTTGTAGGGGTGGTGGAGTTGTAGGGGGTGGAGTTGTAGGGGGGTGGAGTTGTAGGGGGGGTGGAGTTCCAGGGGGTGGAGTTGTAGGGGGTGGAGTTGTAGGGGGTGGAGTTGTAGGGGGGTGGAGTTCTAGGTGGGTGGAGTTGTAGGGTCGGTGGAGTTGTAGGGAGGTGGAGTTGTAGGGGTGTCGGAGTTTTAGGGGTGGTGGAGTTGTAGGGGGGTGGAGTTTTAGTGGGTGGAGTTGTAGTGGTGGTGGAGTTGTAGGGGTGGTGGAGTGTAGGGGTATCGGAGTTGTAGGGGGGGTGGAGTTTTAGGGGGTTGGAGTTGTAGGGGTGGTGGAGTTGTAGGGGGATGGAGTTGTAGGGGTGGTGGAGTTGTAGGGGGGTTGGAGTTGTAGGGGGGGTGGAGTTGTAGGGGGGTGGAGTTGTAGGGGGGTGGAGTTGTAGGGGGGGTGGAGTTGTAGGGGGGGGGGTGGAGTTGTAGGGGGGGTGGAGTTGTAGGGGTGGTGGAGTTGTAGGGGTGGTGGAGTTGTAGGGGTGGTTGAGTTGTAGGGGGGTGGAGTTGTAGGGGTGGTGGAGTTGTAGGGGGGTGGAGTTGTAGGGGGGGTGGAGTTGTAGGGGTGGTGGAGTTGTAGGGGGGTGGAGTTGTAGGGGAGGTGGAG
Organism: Gibbula magus; assembly: GCA_936450465.1. Lineage (NCBI taxonomy): Eukaryota > Metazoa > Mollusca > Gastropoda > Trochida > Trochidae > Gibbula > Gibbula magus. Next base: position 59,676,431 of record OW388294.1, read on the forward strand.
ATGTAGGGGGGTGGAGTTGTAGGGGTGGTGGAGTTGTAGGGGTGGTGGAGTTGTAGGGGAGGTGGAGATGTAGGGGAGGTGGAGTTGTAGGGGTGGTGGAGTTGTAGGGGGGTGGAGTTGTAGGGGAGGTGGAGATGTAGGGGTGGTGGAGTTGTAGGGGTGGTGGAGTTGTAGGGGTGGTGGAGTTGTAGGGGGGTGGAGTTGTAGGGGAGGTGGAGTTGTAGGGGGGGGTGGAGTTGTAGGGGGGGGGGGTGGAGTTGTAGGGGGGGTGGAGTTGTAGGGGTGGTGGAGTTGTAGGGGTGGTGGAGTTGTAGGGGTGGTTGAGTTGTAGGGGGGTGGAGTTGTAGGGGTGGTGGAGTTGTAGGGGGGTGGAGTTGTAGGGGGGGTGGAGTTGTAGGGGTGGTGGAGTTGTAGGGGGGTGGAGTTGTAGGGGAGGTGGAGATGTAGGGGGGGTGGAGTTGTAGGGGGGTGGAGTTGTAGGGGTAGTGATGACATAGTGCAGTGCTTTGCAAATTTGGATCAGGAGGTCTTTGATTATAGATATATCTTCAACAAACCTCAAATATTTGTTACTTTAATCAACTTGTGTTGATATATTTGATACCAGAAGATATTTGGTTGAGATTCTCTATCTTATACCCCCAAAGTGGCTGCCATATTATTGTGAATATAACTACAATCAATTTGTCATAATACTATTAAAACATCAGTTAATGACCTAATGACACAGCTGACAATGCTATGAACACACAAACTTTATGACATCACATTACTATGACCTCACTGCTCAAGAAGCCTAATTGCAGTTTTGTTTCAGACATTCACTCTTTTACTGGAAACTGTTGAAGAATAAGTTTGAAAGTAATAAAATCTCACTCTCATGTCTTCTGATATCAAATATTTTAACATTGATTGTTTACAGTAAAAATATCCTTGGAAATCCTCAGATATGCGTTATTAATCAACTTATGATGATATATTTGATATCAGAAGACATGTAGGTGAGATTCTCTATTCACCTGTTCATATTCTGGGTTTGCGTCACACCAGTCGCTGACATTTCTGTTTTGTTAACTAATTGCAATTCCTCAATTCAGCTTATCAAGAGTACAAATTAATCCATTTTGTCTTTTGATCCTATACTCTGTCATTTTCTTGATTCTTTGTTTGGAATTTACACAGTGTATATATTAAAGTTTTATTGATGGATCTATTTGTCACAATACGTGTCTGAAAATCTCACGCTATATTGAAGTTTTGATGTATGAGTTTAATTCAAAACATGAAACTCCCCATAAATCAACTTGGCTCATCTGAAAAGGCGTTAATTAAAACTTTGATAGAAGAAAACGTGACCTACGTATTCTTTATTTGAATTTGTAAAATTTCAAATATGAAATATATCTTCCATAAACCCACACTCTGTAAAATATATTATGATTCATCAAAATTATTACTTTAATAAGTCTGTCTTAACAAAACTTCGAATATTGTCCGTGTCTGGAGTTTTTTCAAAATGTTCTGATCATCTGATCAATTGTGTATACATGTTTTAAAAAATCATGCACAGGATGAGACAAGGGAAATCTCTATTACAAATTATTCAAAAATGTCTTCTTTTCTTTTTTTCTAATGTTCATCATCATAGTGTAGATAGAGGAAGTGACTCATACCATTGTAACAGATAAAGAATATAGAAAAAGGTGACATATAATATTAAGTTGGTAAGTCAAGATAATCATAATTCAAGCTCTATCACAAAAATATTTCAAAATGGAGTAGTGAGACAAGCATGCAATCACATACCCTCTCCATTTGCTATATGGTCTAGACATTAATTTAGAGAAGATTGAGATGCAGACAGATTTGATAGTAATTCAATCAATTTTCATATATAATTTCAAAATTATTTTAACTGTTTTGAATTTGCATATTTGGTTAACCAGATTGACACAAAATATAGATCAACTTTACATCTTCTGCTTTTATGTAGGATCCTTTAGTTCAAACTCTTCATCTTTTATGTTTCATAATATTTTAAATGACTTTAATACAAATAATATGCCAAAATTACCTCATGTACTGATTTCAGTTCAGATAATTCACTCAATTTGCATATTTATTACCAATTGCCAAATATATCATATATACTCATTTCTAATGAAAATCTAGCAACATTAGCAGAAACCTAAAATACACCTCCAATTTCAAGCACAGTAAATTTATATGACCTATGACCTATTATACGTTTAATTTTCTTTTTGTCATTTGTAAATAAGTTTCAAACTTACGTTTGACTGATTGATACATCTGTTTGAGAGGCATTCTAGAAGTTATTAATAAAGAAGTTGATCATCCATAAACTATTTTGTCTTCTTAATTGATACATGGCAACCAGTATCCATTTATGTCTGGTTTTCAATCAGAAATCACTTATTTTTACTTTATATCATCACTATGGTGAGTCAAGTATCATCAATATGGTAAATTTCAGCAACAGTCAGTAATTCTTGAAATAATAGTAATAGTAATGGACCATTTAACCATGCACATTGCATGCTCAAAGCGCTGGTCGACATGTTACCCCTGGTCAAGAACAGAACACTGCCGCAGGAGATGACAACCGGTTGCATGTCAGGCGCTCAAGGTTCAAATTCAGACAACCATCGTATCATACCAGGTACCCATTTACTGCTGGGTGGGCAGAGGCACACTTCGAACTAAGTCACCTACCCAGGGTGACACCAAAAGTCTTTCAACTCATGTCTCAGTGTGAGGCAAGGAATGACCCTTCAAACTCTCAGTTTATCTAGCAATGTAGCCCATCCATGTGGCGAGCCGTGCCCATTGCTGCTGAACTTTACTGATAGCGTTCGACTGAGCTATGCACAGGATCACGTGCCACCACATAACACCATATTTAACGTTTGTCATATGTGACCCTGAACAACACAATGGATGTCCCTTGTATGCATGTCGTATGAGAAAATTCTATTTCAGTGTTGTGCGGCGTATCCATCTATACACAAATGTCTGGCCTATGAATAAATTGTCTACATTTTCTGTATATTAATTAACTTGTAAATGTTTCGAAGTGAAATCGAAATTCTAATTCCCGGTAGAGAAGTTAATGTGTTTTTCTGTCAATCTATTTGTTAAAACTGCATGTATCTTATAACATGTCTGGACTGTTAATTAGGAATCTATTTTTCAAAATCAAAGATCATATTTAACTGGGCAAAATGACCTTATCTTCAGTTTAGAATGCTAGAAATAAACATAATGTACCCATAGTTATTTTGAAAATTTAAAGGCACACTTGGAGATAACCTCTTCATGAGTCATATTTTATTTTCAGAGTAGGAGTGTGAGCAAAATGTGATATAAAGGCGCTGTTGTGAATTACACATTAAAATGGCCACTCAAAGGGAAATGGATTCGCATGGCTTAACCGAACAATCTACATTTTAGAACTCTTTTTATTGATTCAGGAATATTATTTAGCCATTGGTAACACTTATTTACCTTTTTGTGAGATATCACTTTATTTCAGTAACAAAACGTGCTACAGCGCCTTTAAGGATGTTCGCTCCTCAAATTTATAGTATTATACTTTTTTTCTAACTTATATTTTTTAAAAGATCAAAGTATATGATTGGAAAATCAGCATTAAAAAATAGAGGGTAGTGTGGTTTTTTTTTAGATATGACGCCTGTAAGAAGTACAATTTTAACATGGGAGTCTATGGGAAAATGAGAAAAAATCTGCTAAAAACTTTAAAATACTACATTTCTAGAATTAAACTTTTTTTCCTTTTTTGATATTTTATAAAGTTCATTTTATCCTACCGAAATCAATGAAAAAATATATATGGTAGTGTGGGTTTTTTTTAGCTTTGACACAAAATGTACCTGAAAACCCCCTTTTTTAGTCAAATTTAGGCCATTTATGCTGTTTAAACACTTTTTAGAGGTTCTAAAGTCACAATTTCTTTATTAGCAGCTCCGACTAAGTCGGAGCTGCTATCAGTTTTTGTGCAGTTTCCATCGCCGCCGCCGCCGCCGCCGCCGCGTTTTGTATTGGCTATAACTTTTTTCCTTATTAGGTTTTGAGAACTCATATTCATAACTTCTTACTTATACCCCTGGAGAATTTTTTTGACATGTTCACATTCAAGGTCAAAGGTCAAGGTCACGAGTTCTGAAATCGCTAAAAAATTCCTTGTAAACACGATAACTTGAAAAATATTTGTGCTATCAGGCTCTTCTTTGGTGTATATCAACTATGGAGAAAGGCCAAGATTTGAAAAGGTTTTCGCTAACATCCGTCAAAGGTCAAGGTCATAGCGAGGTCACAACTTAAGCATGCTTTTGCGGAAATGTCTTATTTCAACTATTAATACTTTGAATCATTACATGATTGTGATACACAATGAAAAGTGATCACTGATTGTGTGACCTTGAATTTTAAAGGTCAAGGGCACGAGATAGGGTCATGGTCACCAGTTCTGAAATCACTAAATAACTTCTTTCCAAGGAGGTATCAACACCTCATATACATAACTTCTTACTTATGCCCCTGGGGAATTATTTTGACATATTCATATTCAAGGTCAAAGGTCAAGGTCACAAGTTCTGAAATTGCTAAAACAATCCTTGTAAACACAATAACTTGAAAAATATTTTTGCTATCAGGCTCTTATTTGGCATATATCAACTATGGAGAAAGGCCAAGATTTGAAAAGGTTTTCACTAACATCCGTCAAAGGTCAAGGTCACAGTGAGGTCGAAACTTAAGCATGCTTTTGCGAAAATGTCTTATTTCAACTATTAATACTTTGAATCATTACATGATTGTGATACACAATGAAAAATGATCACTGATTGTGTGACCTTGAATTTTAAAGGTCAAGGTCACGAGACAGGGTCATGGTCACAGTTCTGAAATCACTAAATAACCTTTTCCGAAGAAGGTATTAACACCTCATATACATAGCTTCTTTCTTATAAACCTGGTGAATGATTTTGACATGTTCACATTCAAGGTCAAAGGTCAAGGTCACGAGTTCTGAAATTGCTAAAACAATCCTTGTAAACACGATAACTTGAAAAAATATTTGTGCTATCAGGCTCTTATTTGGTATATATCAATTATGGAGAAAGGCCAAGATTTGAAAAGGTTTTCGCTAACATCCGTCTAAAGGTCAAGGTCATAGCAAGGTCACAACCTAAGCAGGCTTTTGCGAAAATGTCTTATTTCAACTATTAACACTTTGAATCATTACATGATTGTGATACACAATGAAAAGTGATCACTGATTGTGTGACCTTGAATTTTAAAGGTCAAGGTCACGAGATATGGTAATGCTGACTAACTGACTGACTGACTGACTGGTCACTTAGTAACTTTTTTCCATGAAGATAATAACACCTCAGCTTAATTTCTTTCTTATACACCTGGTGAATGATTTTGACATGTTCACATTCAAGGTCAAAGGTCAAGGTCATGAGTTCTGAAATCACTACAACTATCCTTGTAAACATGATAACTTCAAACTTTTTTTGTGCTATTAAGGTCTTATTTGGTATACATGAACTATGGAGAAAGACCAAGATTTGAAAACGTTTTCGCTTAAATCTGTCAAAGGTCAAGGTCACAGTGAGGTCGAAACTTAAGCATGCTTTTGTTAATATGTTATTTTTTAACTATGAACACTTTGAGTCATTGCATGATTATTATACGTGATGAAAAGTGATCATTGATGGTGTGACCTTGAAGGTCAAAGGTCAAGGTCATGAGATATTGGTTAAGGCCACGTTAATCCTTTGATCAAATTTTGAAAGAAGAAATAGGTTTTAAGAACAAACTGAAAAGTGACCCCAGTGATGATTAGTAATAACTCGAATAATGAACAAACTTTTGTTAAAAAGAATTCCCATTTTATTGATGCTGATGAGAAGGCGGAACAGGGAAAGGCGAGACCCTAAGTTTCGGAGCTGCTCTGCTTTTGCGGTGTCCCGCAAACGCTAATCTAGTTTCATATATTTTTTAAAAATAAGTAGATGATGTAGAATATCATGAAGTAAATAAAGATGAGAAAAAATCTTTACTTAATCATATTTCATTTTTGAAGTTCAACCGGAAGGAGCGGACATCCTTAAAGGGGAGGTTTTATTGTGTTTTTATGAGGTGGATGATCCTGTTTATACATATATATTATGATGCATGATTATAACACAATCCAGTTTAAACATTACCTATGGCAATATTTTGATTCATTGACAATTTTGATAACGACTCTCTCACATTCATTAAAATTATAGTGTGAAAAAGACAATCTATGACTGATGTGAGGTGAGCTTGGGTTTAACACCGCTTTCAAGAGTTTTTCACTTATATCACGGCTGCTATTATTATTGCAGGTAGAAAGCCGCCAATGCCATGCGTCTATGCATTGCAGTGAAACCTGCAAGCATCGGCTGGAACTAGCGAACCATGGGTGGTACTATGCTGAAATTCAGTGTAGCATTGCACCCAAACCTTACTGCATGTTGAACAGTTCTCTACTGCAGACAAAGTCGCACTGCGCTAACCCTGCTCCTTCAGTCAAATGATAAATTACTTGTTACTTTGTGGATGCTCTATCAATATAAATGTGCTATTTTCTTATCAGGCCTGAATGACCAGATGGCATAGGCCATTGGGTGTCCTCTGACTTTTGACATTTTAGACATCTCCTCCAGAACTGCTGCACTCTCAAAGCTGAAATTTTGTAGGAATTAAGATGCCTTTCACCTAGGGGAATGAAATTTGTTCATTGGTTCTTGACCCCCTCAAATATTGGCAAAGGCAAGCATTTTCACAAAAACCATAGACTTCTTTCTTTCGATACCAGTTGGCATAAAAAGCTGGAATTTTCAAAATAACATCTTTGGTAAATGGAGACTGAAGTCTGAAGAAGACTGGAGACCAGTTTACCATCTTATAACTGGAGAAAACAATCGACTCAAATCTTGAGTTATCTTCATTTGGACTTGATGGTAAAATTTAGGAAAAAAATGGAATGAATCCTTGGCTTACTGTAATTATGTACAGCAGGTGTTTACAATAATGGTAAACCAAACGCCCAAAAGGTATTTTAAATGTAGGAAAACGTTTAGAATTTCTCCAAAGATCTCCTGTCAACATGAAGCATTTACATGTATGTGTGTAGGAGGGCGCTCTCAGTTTGCCATTGTGATTTTTTTACAAACTAATTGGAATTTTGATAGTGTACCGGTGTAGCAGGCCATTTCTTCCCCGGTCTAAACTTTGCCCGGGGAGTAAATGGCCTAGGCTGAAGTTTCCCCGGGGAAGGTCTGTCCTAGGCCATACTTTCCCCGGGGAAAGTTTGGCCAGGGGGAAACTTTGGCCTGTTACACCGGTAAGTGTCAAATGTTATAGGTAAAAACACCTACACATGTATATATAAATATTGCAGGTTTTTGTATAATCTATTAAAAATAGATTACATAATGTGTTTCTAAATCATTTGAAATGTGAATGTTAAACTTTTTAAATTCCAAATTTGTTAACAGCACAAACACATTAAAATTTATTCTGCATATGTTTAAATTTTCCATTTTAAGGGTTATTTTATCCTTTATTACATTAAAAAATTTACTAAGATGCAAAAAATTTACAAAGTTAAAACAAATTATTTGACCTTTCTACATTCATGCACTTAATCAGCTCTGTTCATAAAATGTGATCATTATTCTTGTGACATCCAAATATGACAAAGACTATAAAAGTGTTCAAAATATGATTATAATGTTATTCAGATTCAACCAACATAATATTTTGTTTCATTAATAAAAATCAACCTTTAAAACATGATATACATGGAAATGACATGTAGAACAACATCATTCATATAGCTGTAAAATAGTCCTATGGTTGACTATTAAGGTTAGATTGAGTATATTAACCTTCAGTACTGTGTTCATGGAATATATACAGGTCAGATGACATCATCTAGTCCAATCAGAAAGACAGAGATCGTTTGCTTTATGCAATTAAAATCTAAATTTATGATTAGAATATATCCTTCACATAGGGACATATTGGTTGGAGCACAGTGGTCGAGTCGTCAAAGCCGTCAAGCTTGTGTGCTTGAGGTTCTGAGTTCGAGCCCACCTGTGACCGGGAGTAAAACCTTGGAGTCTATACATTATGTGCAGAATTGTCCAGTGTTGTTACAACCCCTAGTGTACAGTACACAACCCCTAGTGTACAGTACACAACCCCTAGTGTACAGTACACAACCCCTAGTGTACAGTACACAACCCTGTGCACTTAAAAGATCCCACGAATCTGTTGGTAAAGGACCAGATGGTGGCCACATGAATACGCACAGACATCTAGTTGTTATACAGCAACGTACAGTATCCTTGGACAAAATACTATGTGTCCTAGTTCAACCAGCTGTGAATGGGTACCTCATAAGGATCGACAAGAGACATTAACTTGGTGTACAAGAGTTGTATGATCCTCAGGGATTGAGAGTGAGAGAAATGTGTCATGAAGAGTGACATCCAGTGATCGAGGGAAACAAAGCTTCTTTGAGCAGTTCAACAGAGCTGGATATTGGCACTATACAAATGTTATTGAATTAAAAAGAGTAGTCTGTCCACACAGTTAGTTAAAACTTCTATAATAGACATTTACAAATGACTAATAGCTAGGTGTGTTAATATATTTCCAACACTTCCAGCGAAAGATATGAAATCAGCAAGCACTTGTGCAGGATTGTTATCAGAAATATATTCTTAGAACACTCTCATTAAAAGTGACAAAATAATGCAAATTTTTTTCACAATGATTTTATTTCTGCAGTTCAAAATTCAATTTAAAGTAAAAAAATTCTGATTACAATAATATACCTATTCCCAACTAGTTTAATGTACACTCATTTACTTTAATGAAAAATAATTCTCAAGGTCAAACAAGAATCAAATGTTTTCACAATGGTCTTTCTGAGAAAGGACCTTTGTGACATGTTAACGATTAAGTGAATCATTAGATTGTACCCAGCCGACCCAACATTTATTGCTTTATGTCAATTATGATTGACAAGTCTTCACAGAATTCTGGAAGAAATAATTTGACATTTCATCCGAATGCCAATCAGGATATAATGAACTTTTTGCGATCATCAATTTCTGTCTTCAGACCTTTTTATTCTTCAAAATCCATCACCGATTTTATCGGGAGTCGATCTCGACTTGCCCTGGCTGAGGACAATCGTTGGACAATGTGCAGTCCACGGTTTGACAGACGTATTGTCGGTGGCAACGCCTGGTGGTCAACAGAGCATAGTGATTAGCTGGTCAGAAACACCCACTGGTTTCAGGAAGTCCATTAAACTTTGATTGGTACTAGTTTCCTGAAGATCCGCTTTATAAGTAGAGTATATTTGGACCTCTGAAATTGGACATTTCTATTTTCATCATCATATAAACTCAAGTGGACATCAGAATGGTTTTCAAGGATGAAATATAATTTGGGATTGAGGACAATTCGATCTGCTACCTCTCATTTAACTTTTGAAGGAGATAAGTTCTCAAAGGCTACTTTGCAAAAGTTAAAGGGTCTTGAGATTAAGAATTTAAATTTTGGAATCTGATTATTTTCGTATGAGGTTGAGACACATTGAAGTTTGAATGAATTTGGATGGATGAAGGATAATGCAGCTGTGTCCCGAAAGTTTGTTCACCTTCTTGAGTATATTAGTGCAAATATCATGTAATTTGCGAATTCTTTGAGGCATTGTATTCTTGCAAAAATTAAAATGTGTCTGTTTTCACTTAAAAGGTGGCAATTGAATGTACCATAACACATTCCTAGTTCATATCTCACAGTCGTGTCCACGGTGGTGTAGTGGTTAGCGTGTCTGCCTCTCACGCCAACGACCCGGGTTCGAATCCAAGTGGAGACACAAAAGATTTGTGACTTGGGTCGAAAGCTGTGTTGTGTCCTTGGGCAAGGCACTTCATCCACATTGCACTCAGTCCACCTAGCTGTACAATGGGTACCTGGTTATGCGGGTGTACTGTCCGAAATGGACTCGCAGCGCAGGCAAGCAGCTTTGAAAAAGTACAATCCGTCAGGGTAATAATGTCGGTGAGCAACTCGGATGAGATGGATACTTGACGTAAAACTCATCATTATTATAATTATTATTATTTCATCTTGCCAAAATGTGAAAACTTTTGCTGGATCAGAGGGTCAGGGTTTGAATCCCAAAGAGGACTTTATGAATGAATTTATCAAATTATACTAGTTCTATTCAACTATTATACAGTTCTCAAATGCATTGTTCCTTATATCTCATTATTAGCAAAAAAGTTATAAAATATAAAATGTATAAAAAGCAAATGAAAAACTAGCTTAACTAATAAAGGTCTTCATCATTTAAATGGTATTTCAATTTCATCAAGAGACAATTCTTAAAATATGTCTTTCATCAAAACTTTGTGTCTGAATTTGTATAAGGTGAATCATTCAAACAACACTTAGTTGGGAGCATCATATGAATCATAAAAAATGGCAAACTGATTTTACCGATAGCTAATGATGAGTATTTCTTTATCATGGATATCCATAAAAATGTGGTCAAGAAGACAAAGCATTAACTATGAGAGTTGAGACCATTGTCCAGTCATAAGTGGCTTGACCTGTCGGACAATACACTGACCTGTGTCCACTTCCAAGTCCAGATCTCATCAATACATAGCACTTCAAACATTTCTTCCTTTGTTTGATCAAAACAGTCCAGCATTTCCCATTCAACTTCCCTTTCAACAGATCAGATAGCTGATAATTGTGAACAGAAGCTGATTGCGTGGGGACCAGGTGGTCTTTGTGAGGACATAGTTCAGGTGATCGAGCTTCTTTTATATTGAAAGAAAAAATGAGCTCAATTCAGAGACAGATTTATCCTTTTATTAATGAAAGAAAACGTAGAGTTCATTTTGAAGGTAGATTTACTCCAATTATGATAGAAAGAAGGGGTCAAGATAATTTTGAAGGTACTCTCCATTATGACTGAAAGAGAAAGTAAACCCACTATATGACTGAAAGAGAAAGTACAGAGTTCATTTTGAAGTAGATTTACCCCCTATGACGGACAAATAATGTAGAGTTCATTTTAAAGGTACTTTTATCCCCATTATGACTGAAAGAGAATACAGAGCTAATTTTAATAGATGTACATGACAGAAAGAAAAAATATTGTTCATTTTGAAGGCAGATTTAACCTGTATACTGACAGTAAAATAACAAGTTCATTTTCAGGTAAATTGAGTCATTTAAACTAAAAATGTATAGTGGAGGGTATTCAGACATGAAAATTATTTTCAGAATTTTTTATTGTATAAGAAAAAGTATCATTGCCTTTTCAGGTATAAAAAGTTCAAAATTGTCATCATTATCTTGTATGATTTATGTTTTATTTATTTGAGTAATTTATGAATACTATTGACATTCGCGATCTTCTTCAAACATGTATTTCTATGATCAACATTTTTCAACAGATATTTACTTTTTTGACACTTATAATGTCTAATTTGTAACTTATTCTTGTTTCAAAAATTATTTAACTGCACATTTTCCACATTTGATCAGTTACATCCATAAAGAAAAGAGAGAATTACCACAAGACATTATATAAATGGTTATTAATTGGTGATAATCCAACAATAACAGTTCAATATTGGTATTTAATCTTTTTAAGTGATTTTATTGTCCATGCTTGGCTTGTTATTCTTTCAGGGATATCCTATAAAGAGAATCAATTTGGATAATGTCTTGTTTAGTCAGTAAACCACAGTTGTTAAAAGAGTTTCTCTTGCACTTCTTATTCTGTCAGCCAAACCAATCTTGTCAATGGCAACAATTTTAATGTTTTTCGCAACATCTTTTTTTAAATAACACAAATTTGAGGACACAACCTCCTATTGAACCATACATATTTGAAAAGCCTGTAATGAGGGCTTTCATTTGATATATAACATGACACAATTGAGAGGATTAAAAAAAGTTTATATTTCCATATTAGAATTCAAAAGCGGCAATGACCCATTTGACCTTGAGGGTCAAATTTCGCCTTGTTCCACCACTTAGGTATTTCTAGATTTTGTATATGTAAGTGGTTCAGGGTCTTAAAACAATCTAAAGCACATTTGTTTGTGGGATAGAGGATTATACTGGAATACAGAGGAATACTCTAAGAAAAGACTGCATGGGAAGCAATGACGTCACATTGTTTTCATTTTTCATATGTTAAAATTTGCAATGTGTAATAAAAGTTTATGCAGTTTATCATTACTTAAGAGAATAAAACAGCACATTACATGACCCAGTTATCTGCAGTCTTAGAAAATATCACGTAAAAGTACAAAAACTGCTGCTGCCATTTTAGTGTGAACACATTTTGATAATCTGTGTTATGTAATCTAACCATAATCATTCATTTAGAACTCTATTTATTAAGGCAGATTGTTTTGCAATTGGGAACATTTCTTTTCAATTTTGTCAGATCTCTTTATTTCCATTAGAAAGTGTGCTACAGCCCCTTTAATTTTCCCTATGCTTGTGTTCTGTAGGAGTGTTAGGCTTATGAGTGCAGACTTTAATTGATGGTTGTATCGTCAGTCCATTAAAGGGAAAATCAATGCAACGCAGATGGACATGATGAAAACATTGTCTAATACACAGGAGACATGTTTCTCTATGAAATAAGATTAGCATGTGAGATGGTTTCCAGCAAAGTATACATTTGCCACTTAAGCCCATATTGGCTGGACATTTGAGAGCTGAATTGGGCAAATATTTGATCATTAGATTCATCAGCCGTTCAATAGGTACAGTTCCAATGGATGTCCTTGCAAAATCTTCCAATTAGCTATTTAGTCATGTCGGCGGCTTTCTCCCTTCGATCAAAGCTTGATTATACAATAGCAAACTATTCTCTCAAGTTAATGTGTGCAGATCATGTCTGTCTGTGTGTCCATCCTGTCTGTCTGTTTGTCCTTCCCGTGGACATCTGCCTCACCTGGTTGTCATGCCGATGTTGACATGTGTCCGACACATACCTGTAGTGAGCCATTAATACCTCCACATCTCGACCACACCCACTGCCACGCCCACCTAGGACCCCCAGGGATTCTGACCTTTGTGTCATGAGAAATCGACAGAGCTCATTAAGGTTCCAGAAATGCTCCTGAAAAGCTTCTCTTGACAGTTTCAAGTGGCATGAAACCTGCCTCCATGCATGCAATTAGTAATGAATGTGAAAAAGTTTTTACTGACTTTTTACAGTTCATTATAAAGAATTTTTTGTCATTGATTGTGAAGTGCTTTCTTGATTATCTTGATACTCAAAAGTACACATGATATCTTGAAATTCCATGAATAGAATATTTTGTCTTAAATTTACATGTTATGTTAATATATATGTCAGATTGATCGCATTCAGGGAGTCCCCTTTTTAAAGTTTTTGCATATAAATTTGATTGACTCAGATGTTATACAAATGTACAAGTTTAAAACTTTGAAGGATTTTTGTCTCTGAAAAATATATCTATCCTTTTGAGGGTTTTTTATTTAGGTTCAGGTATCACTTGTGAAATCACTGTTATAGACAGTGACAGGAGTTCTCTATGGAATACTCTGTATTCCCATTAAATGATATACATTAAACTATGATGTAAGAACATCTAAATGATTTTTGTCTCTGAAGGATATCTGTCACTTACTATTTTGTTTATGGTATTGCTTGGGAAATCCTTTCCATAGTCAGTGACAGTAATTCTAAATGAAAGATATGTACATACGTATTCCCTAATTGGTTTGATATGTATACGTCAACGATTAAAGGATAGTTAAATGCATTCCCTAAAGAATATCTGTCACTTCTTGATTGCAATTGTTATTTTGTTCTGGTGTTTTTGATAGTTATGGACAATAATGATACTCTTAAATAAAAAAATGTATTCCCTTATTTCTTTGTTTAATATTAAATTCACTGATCAAAGAATATTTAACAGATTTTGATTCTCCCAAGAATATGTGTCACTTGTATTTATGTTCAATAATAATATCATTGACATCAGTGTATTAAGTAACTAAAATGAATATACATGGCTCTGAGAGGTATATTTACGTATCTATAAATATGACATACTTCTGCTATCAGTATTCTTGCACTTTTACACCAGTCTTGTAGAGGTTTCTGGGGAGTTGCTCCGTTAATGGTAGAGTGTCCCCTCATCACCAGGGAGATCATCGAGTTTTCCGGTTGCGTCAAACCACAAAAGTTGCATTTTAATTGAAATGGCCAAAAATAAACATTCAAGGATATGAAAACATAACAATCATATTTGCTTTTTTAGTTTTAACGCTTTACCAAGTTTCATGGAGCTATTAGGCTTACCTTGGTATATACAGTTTCAAGTTCTGTTCCGAAAAAATTTCAGGACAAACATTTTTCCCCCACAGACGAATGAACAAGCAGACAATCCTTTCAATATAACCCAAACTTTCAAAAACGTTGGAAGAGGATAATGAAAATACATGTTAAAAAACTAGCACTTTTTGGGAAGTAGAATTGTTTTGTCTGTCCATTTGTTCTTTTGTACACCATTTTAATCGATTTTATCAAATTATTGTTAGAGGATCAATCAAAGCACGGAATGAAAGTTAAACCGTGACCCCATTTTGTCACATTGATGTAATTCAGAAAACTCAATTGTTATATGTCATCAGTGGTGGACATCTTTGTACCTGCTTAACACACCTGAGAATTTACCTATGCACACCTGTAATCAACTTCACAGGTGAGGGATTGCCATCATCACTAACAATGACTCTGAGACTACAGGCAGATGTTTCCTTGCAACCAATCATCATCCAACAGATTCTTAAAAAATAATTGATTGTCTTAGTTTTGAATGTTATGTTTTACACTTTGACATTTTAAATACCAAGTATTTTTATTCAAAAGTATTCAAGAAAACCCTTTATTTCACCAGTATTTATAAAACAAATATTTTAAAAACATGTACACTGTTGGCAGAATGAAGGTTTTATGGAAACGTACATTATTTTACTATGACTTTGCCTTTGTATATCAATTTCATTCAAATTAAGGCAACAATGAACGTAAAATAATTTATTAATTATCAACAATTGCAGATAGTAAAAATGGTAACGGTTTGAAATACAAGGCTATCTGTTGTGCAAATCAAATTGAAACATAGACTTATCGATCTTCTTGCAAATAACCTATTTGAACAGTACCAAAAAGTTAACAATATTTAAAAATGTTATTCCATAACTTAACATATACACTATCTTTGGTAAATAGTGGAGAAATGTAATGTTAAAAAAAGGGTTCTATCGGGTTATTTTTGTGGAAAAGAATTTGAGCGAATATGTTATTAATACATGATCATAACACAATCCAGCTGAAACATATTACCAAGGTTGCTATTTTTGTGACTTTATATTTGACAATTTGACAATGAAAAACACATATTCATTAAAAAATGAAAACAATGAGAAGTTAAGCCATTCATAGTCGATAAAGATATGGCGTAACAAGACAGATATTATATCAATACAATGTTTTATCATTAAACTGTTGTAAAATTGTAAAAATACAGTGTTTTTCAAATTCAAAAACAAAATAGCGGCTACCACAACATAAGCGTCTTTTTAAGATAACTTGTTAGTGTCCTTTTCAAGGTGAAGACGTGTCTAATAGAGGGTTTAGACAGGGAAATGGGCTTTATCTGTACTTGAGAGAGACGAGGCTCTTTAAATCTTCTTTTAGTTTTAAAGCCATGAAATTTTAATGAAAATACCTGTTGAACTTTGAAAACCATTAAGGCTCTTGTTAGTATGTTGGATTTGGTACGAAATCACCATTTGTTTGTCTCTTACTGATGCCAAGAATACATTTTATCTCTTTCTAATGTACTACTTTGTATTAAAGAAGTATATTTAAAGTAGTGACAGAGATTATATATAGGAAACGTTTCATAAAACCCCCTCTCTCTCAATGTCTGTGATAAAGTGCAATTGCTTAATGCAAAGGAATTTGTATGATTTTTATTCTTGATAAATGCAGTGCTCATATTCATTTGACCAAATTTAACTTAATAAATCTTGAAACAGTTGATATATTTTTACAAGATCTTGTTTCATGTTATTGAAAAGAAATTCATAATTTGAAAACTATAGCTTCACCAACCTGACATCATCTTGTGATACAAATGTTATTATTTTGTTACAACTTTATATCCATCATACACTGTGTCTCTGACAAGAAATTTTGCAACCAATCTGCTTGTCTAGTTATTGTTACCTGTATATGGGTCGGAGACCATACATGCATATAATGAATAAAGAATTGAATTGAACAGAATTCTCTTTTAAGGGTTGGCGGGATGGCGCAGTTGTTAGCGCATTCGGCTTCAGATGAAAAGGTTCGAATCCTGCCAGGGACATGGCAACTTTGTCTGCTGTGAAGAACTCTTCTCCATGCAGTAAGTTTTGGGTGCAATGCTTCACTGAATTTCAGCGTAGTACCACCCATGGTTTGATAGTTCCAGCTGCATGATGCTCGCAGATTTCACCCGCAATGCATAACCACATGGCGTTGCAGGCTTTCTACCTGCCATAATACTAACAGCCACGATAATGAAATAATCTTGAAAGGGCATTAAATCTCAACTCACCTCACCTCACCTTTTAAAAGTGTGTTAACCAACAATAAACAAACATCTTAATCTACTGAAACAATTAATCCACATTTTAAAAGTCTAAATTACAGTCAAACAAGTTCAAACTTTGTGTGGCCGACAAAGTCGGCAAAAACAATCACTATCGGTTGTGTCCAACTTTCTGTCCAGAATCTGAGCTACTATCCACAAGGCACTTATCCATGTTGTGGAGGAGAGTCTTTCTTTGTCTATTCACTAAAATAAGTTATATGCTAGCTCTACTGTAAGCTTGACCTATTACCAAAGATCTTCCTAAAAAGGGTCCAATCTATTTAAGTCTTGGTCCAACAAATTTAAATCCCATATGGCATAGCAATTTTGACCAATACCAAGTCAGCAAATACAATCATCATTTAATGTTGATCAACATTTGCAATTGTTAATGAAGTGAATTTTATCCCCATTAATTAACTTGCATATTATAAGTTTACTAGTCTCAGAGCTCAACCTATTACCAAAGATCTAACCTACTGAAAAGGGTTCAATTCTAAAATGCAATTATACCAAGTCAACAAACACAATGACCATCTGATGTTGACCAACATTTGCTGCAGGAATCTGAAAGATTTGAGATATTTTCCTCAAGATCCTACTCCATATGTTAATGAAGTGAATTTTATCCTCATTACTTAAAGGGACACCGCGTCGAGGATAAAAATCAGATTATGTGTATCTACCTATGCTGATTAATATGTCTTCTATTGTAAGTTCACTAGCCTGATAGCTCAACCTAATACCAAAGATCTAACCTACTGAAAAGGGTTCAATTCTAAAATGCAAATATATACGAATGTATACCTAGTCAACAAACACAATGACCATTTGATGTTGACCAACATTTGCTGTAGGGAACCTGGAAACATTTTGGACATTTTCCACAATGTCTTGTTTCATGTCATGGAGTCTAATTCCTGTTAGTTTACTAACATAATTTATAATCTCCAATCTCTTAGTAACCCTATTACCAAAGATCGTGACCTACTAAAATATGCCCAAGGATCACTTCAACCAATTTCAGTTTCAGATGGCCAAGCCATTCACACATAAAGATCAAGTCATCAAACCAAACACACGTTCAACTCCTGTTGACCAACACTTGCCTTGAGTAATCAACAAAAAATTTGAGATATTTTCCGCATGATCTTGTTTCATGTTATCGAAGGAACTCTAATCCTTGTTAATTGGTTTGCAGGTTAAGGACGTCAATTCCAAACATTCTTGCCGAGGGCCGCCTCTCCCTCAATTGTGATGCTGGATCTGTGAAACTTCTCGTGCTGAAATATCTCTCTAATGAAGCTATGACTTCGCCAAAATATTTTGTTCTTAAAGCCATTTAAGTTTAAAGATGCCAGGAGACACATTAAATGCTTGAGGAAAGTGGAAAATCTGGTATGAATCTTTGAAATGGTCGCAAGCCACTGGATATTATGTATACAATTTGACTTTTACTTGATTTTGATTTTTATGTCCAGAATATAAATCATCTATATTGAGTTTTGTCTTTGATTTAAGTCAACTGTAAATTTTATTTTTCTTATGTGATTTCTTGATTTGACATTTTATTTTTGAAAAAGGGTGTTTTGAAAAATAAATATATCGATAAAATTTGATATGTAGATATTGGGAAAACATTAAAAACGATAAAAATAAAATTAGTATTGATGAAGTTAAACTCTTTGAATTTGTTAAATTTGAGAGAAAGTTAGACTTTACGAAATTGTATATTCCTCAAGTAGTTAAATATGAGCAAGTTAAAAAATGACCCTGTTGATAGACAGTTTTATATGGAAATTATAAAATAATATATTATAAATGAGTTTTATTCATAGGATATTCAATAGTTTTTGTAATAGTTAAATTAAACTAGTTACTTAGAGCAATATGCTAACAAAAAAGTTTAGATACTAAATACTGTATTTATTTGTCAAAATTGAAGAGGAAATTGGTAAAAAAAAACACATGACAGTAACGTGGAAAACAATTATTGTTTATGACATGCGTAATTATTTAAGGGAATGAATGATCAATGAATAATTCATTCAAAATTATTTGACCTTTTTACAGTGTGATCCTGTTAGCACTGAATATAATACTTCAGACTCTTTCAAATGATAATGGCAAGTAAAACAATGGCTTTTTACCACATTTGCATTTTCATCTCAGACACCACCAACAGTTCTGAAAACATTTACTGCTCCACAAAAACACTTTATCAGCAATTAGTAAAACAATGCCAGTTGTTATATATTTGCTAAATTGATTATTCCGGACAGAGCACACCCATTTATTTATATTGGCTTTTCATTATATCAAATATATTTGATAAAGGCACTAAAACAGTTATGGTGCTATTCGCCATCTTGGCAAAATTCTAATGGAAAGTAATTATTGTCTATTAGTCACCATCAATATCCTTGTGTTCCTTGCCCAAAAACAATAA
Source organism: Gibbula magus (assembly GCA_936450465.1). Taxonomy (NCBI): domain Eukaryota; kingdom Metazoa; phylum Mollusca; class Gastropoda; order Trochida; family Trochidae; genus Gibbula; species Gibbula magus. The sequence goes on from OW388294.1 coordinate 59,695,700, forward strand.
ATGTTAGCCCTTGTCTCATTATTATTATTTATTGGTCAAGCATTTCATGTTTATCACCATATTTTGATGGTTGACATAGAAAGTGTTTTAGATATTATTGACCACAGATCATCAGTTTGTTCCAATGTCCATCTCATCTTCTTACCAATAATGTTGTCATCTGACCGTGGGTCAAGGTCCACCTGCAATTCATTTCTCCACACTCCATTTACTCCCACCCCCTGATGGTAATCTAATAAAGACATATGGCCCCATAGGACTTGTCCCAAAGTCCTCATTGTCCCAAGGGGTCATTCAGGATACTTTCCGATTTGCTTTGTGAGCCTCCGTTTTGTCTAAGGTTATTGATCTGTGAAGCTTTATTAGCAAATAGCAGTTGGGTATTTAAGGACATTTTTCATAATTTAGGTACCTGAATTAGAAGGGCATGTGACCAATTATAACCAGTCATTGCTAATTTTGCCTTTACAATTAGCATTTATCCAAATTCTTTATTAACAAACAGCGAGGGAATATTTAAGGACATCTTTCACAATTTAGCTACCTGAATGTGAATGGCTGTGACCAATTATAACCTGCCATTGCTAATATTGCCTTTACAGTTACCATTTATCCAAATTCTTTATTAGCAAACAGCAATGGAATATTTGAGGACATAATTCATAATTAAGCTTTATGAATGTGAGTGCCTGTCACCAATTACATGCCGTTGTTCTAATATTTTCTTAATTCCCTCACAAAGCTATTGAATATTTGAGGACATCTTTGTGGGATGGTGTTGACCAATTAGATTCTAATGTTGCTCCTCACAATTGGAAGCAACCATTTAATTAAACCTTAGTGCATGCTCACAGGTCTCTGTCCTTTGTGAAAATTAAACTAAAAGGTATTTCATTTTGCAGAATTTCAGTCTAAAATCGTCTTTGTGCATTAATGTAGGAACCTCATCAAATTGACCGAATTGGCGCCAATGGACACTGATTAAACTTTGACAGGCTCTATACAAAGTAGCCGGCTCTAAAGGTTGATGATGCAAGAGTTTATCAAAACTTCATTGGCAAAGATCAAACTGGGATTTTATTACGTGTTCAATGGACTTTGTGTCTTGATGTCAGCCTGATGGACCATGCTAAGAGATTGCTCCAGCTGTAATGTGTTGAATAGAGTGAAAATGCTCTTGATGACAACCTCGCCTCACCTCAATTCAAATCTAGTATCAAACACGTAACCAATTGGTCCCTGGGTGTTCACACCAATTGGGTTCTTGCAGCAGACTGAAATATTGTATCCATTGGCATGCAATTTATCATGAGGTTACTCCGGTCTTAAGTACTGGCTGCCTTCTTCAGAGATCTTAGCACTGACCATTTAATATGATAAGTGCTTTAGTTCTTACGGTGCTAGAATGAAAACAAATATTCCTGGAAATTGAGTCTCCCATCAAAGACCTTCTATATACAACACAAAATATTGTTTAAATCTTGACAGTCACCATGTTATGGTTCTAAACTTGTTATAAAAATTTGTCCAATTATCATTGAAATAGTGTCTTGTGTTTTGAAAATTTGATTACTTAAATGTTTTAATGTTTTATGAGTACAATTTGAATTTTACATGTTAGAAACATACTTTTCGTATTTGAGTTTTATTGTATTGATTTTTACATATATACAATTTTGGATAACTATAAGTTTATGTAAAAAATTACAAATTTTGTGTTACATGCAATGAGGTCTTTATCAAAATAATTGAATTTGGAAAGATATAAACTGTATAATTCCTCACAACTCATTGATTATATATTATTCAACTTTCTGAAATTGTTTCATGTATTAATTATTATTCATTACTGAAAAAACAACAAAACTCAAAATATCATTTTCAAGATTCTAAATTGTCTTCCGTATTACCAGATTGTTCCACTTGTTAATGAGTTGTGATTCCTGTAAATTTATCACCCAGAATGGTTTGGTAATTATGTATTCAGTAACATTATATTGGTAATTATGAAAAGAGAACACCTTTACATTTCTTCTCATCACGTTTTTACTTTCTTGTACCTGTTTCTGTCTATTGAGCATTTAATTCAATGCTAAGCAAACAGTAAAACAAAGATTAAAGGGACACTACATGTTTTTCATGAAATTTTATTTAGATTTGATGCATACCAAAATATCCAATGTCATGATTTACATCCAAATCATCTCACTCGACTTGCATATGTATCCCCTAAAGCCAAATATTTGACAATAACTTGTTTTCAATGAAACTCGACCAGTGGCTTAATCACGGCTAAACATGTTAATAATGTAACTATACTGAACAGATTGGCACTGAAAGGGTAAATTTCGACACCTCATTACGTAATGGAGAATGCATGAGGAGCTGTGGATTCGTTAAAAATAATCAACGAGCCCCTTGGTAACTTTTGACCTATGTTACTGCAATAACATACAGTGTCCCTTTAGGTCATTATTCCAGGAAGAAGAGCTGATATTTACTGTTTAAAATCAACATTGGGCTATTTGTGTCTAGTTTATTGCACATGCTCAATTTACCAATTAACATGCTTCCTCACTGCATGCCATTAGTAGCAGCTATATTTACCTGAGTTAACGAGCTCCATTCAATCCGACGACACAGGTGAGGTCTTTCCCACCCCGGCCACTGTTTCCAAACCCTGGATTGTTATTGTCAAATAATCCAGTCTTAAATTGAGCAAGGATGTCTTCTTTTATTATCTGATCTGTCTTTCCTATTAAACTATGGCATGCACCGATCGCGCTCTATTGTCTTGTAAGCTGTACGGTACAGAGCATCTTGGTTAAGACCTTATAGATTTGATGGCATGAACCATGTTCCATAGTCTTGGTGGTAGTCTTATCAATATGCTACAGATTACCTGGTTTAATACCTTTTATAAATGGATTTTGTACTTCCATGATCAAATCTGCCATCCTTACATTGCATCCAGTTCTCTAGTCTTGGTGGCAGTCATTTATGCAACAGATAATTTGATTTAAATAGCTTTTATGGATTTGTTCTTCCATGAATAAATCTGCCATCTTATATTGCTAAGGCAAGCACCCAGTTCTATAGCCATTGTGGCAGTCATGTGTAGTGTATATAACCTGGTTTTAATAGTTTATATGGATTTGTTCTGTCATAATCTAATCTGCCATTCTTATTTTGCTAAGTTGTGCTCATTTCTGTATCGTCTGTGGCAGTCATGTAAAAATAGATAATCTGGTTTTAGAAACTTATATGGCTTCGTTCTTTCATTATCTAATCTGCTATTGTTATATTGCTGAAGAAGGTGCCTAGTTATATAGTTTTGGTAGAACTTATATGTATGATAGGTGATGTGAGGTGAGTTGGCGTTAAACACTGCTTTCAAGAGTATTTAAATTATATTGCGTCTGCTAGTAATTGGCAGGGAGAAAGGTCACAACGCAATGGAATGTGGCTATGCATTGCGGTGAAAACTGTGAGCATCGACTGGAACTAGCGAACTATGGGTGGTACTACGCTGGAGTTCAGTCTAGCATTGCACCCAAACCATACTATGTGTAGAACAGTTCTCAACTGCAGACAAAGTTAACGTGCCCCTGGTGGGATTCGAACCCCGGACCTCTTGATCCAAAGTCGATTGCGCTATCCCGCCCCGATATGTATGATAAAGATCACTCATGTGTTTTGTGTGGTTAAGGTTTCACGACCTTCACCTTCAATCATTATCTGCAATTCTTATATTGCTGATGCATTTACACCAGGTCTATAGTTTTGGTTACAATCATATGTTGTAAGATCATCTATAGTTTAATGGATTAGCAACAGAGGGATTAATTTGCAGTTGGATCTTTTTCATTGAAGGATCGTTCTGACATTGTCTGACATTATGGTTTTGTGCCACAGGATACACCAAGCTGTGCCATCTTAAATAAGTCTGCCATGAAGAAAGAACAGAGGATAATTTCTTGCTTTAATGGGTTAAAATAGATGAAGATGATATAGAGGATATCTGTCTTTTCTTGACTAATACCATGTTTATCTCATCGAGTGAGGTAGAAAGGTTATATTTTCACGAGTGGCGCAGCCACGAGTGAAAATATGTAACTTTTCTACCTCACGAGATGAGATAAACATGGTATTTGTCAAGAATTGACGGATATTCTATTTATTATATGATATTATCCATGTAATTACGTCCGAAGAGGGTCGTTTTCACGCCGAGCGGCCGCTAGGAACAGCCCGTCACCACAGTAACACTGTGACGTCATAAGCCAATTCGCCGCGTGAGACCATTGTTTTATGACGTCAAATTATATCAGTCACCGTTCGCAGTGAAAATATAAGTTATTTTCACTGTAGCTTGATAGACAGTTTATTTCACTGATAAATCCCAGTATTTCACTGCTCGTCATATAATAAAATGTTGTATCATACTTATTGGAAGATTCGGACACAATGATACAAGATAAGACTTCTCTGTCTACTTCATCTCTGCGTCGGATATGCCTCTATACAGTGTAGACTTGTAAGACTTTGCAAACCTTTTTTCTCTACAGAATACCTTCATCTGTTTTTAACTCGTAAAGACCAAATGGATTAGTTTACAGATTACATGAGCTTTGTTTCCTGATATGGTATATCTGCTTATTGAATTACCTAGTTATCTGATCTTTTGTTCTTGATTTGGTTATAGTTAGATTCTGATCTTATCTTAAGATAATTGAATGAACTATGTATTTGAGGCTCATGTAAAATCCATCTTGTATTTTTAGGGTAGAATATGTATTAGCTGCTGTATTATCTACCTTAAACATTTGGTATTAAAGGGGCAGTAGCAATTTTTGCTTAAATACGTTGATGAAATGTTGTAATGTTACCAATAGTAAAACACCCTTCTTTCCTCGGAAAATCAAGTTAAAAATGAATGTACATGGTTCGGTAAAGCCATGGAAATGGTTTTTGTAATTTGAAAGAATAAAATGTGTTCACAATAAAATGACCACCATGCAATTTTTGCTTTATACGCAACATTGTTATTACCACTACAGATAATTGGTTTGTGTAATAAGATGTTTTACCATCCAAAGTTAATTTAAATGACATAAACTATCATTATATATGAGAAATTTGGAAAAAATAAATTTTGCAAAAAATGTGCTACAGCCCCTTTAACTCTTTACCTGGTGGTCCCAGAATATTCTAAAAAAGCTTACCTGTAGCCAGTTACCAAAGAATTATTTTCTTATTTGATGAGAGTGGTTCATGTAAACTGAACACAGAGAATGGTTTGACACTGGATTCAACAGGTTCAGTGTAACTTTTAGGAAAACTTAAAGGGAAAGTTCTATCACCTATCGCTCGTCAGCATCCGCCATCTTGATTTATTGACATTACGAGAAATGAAAACACGCTATAATTATCCTCATTTTACGATTTTGTAATAATAAAACATAAACAATGATAGAATATTCACATAGTAAAACGTAACATGAAGTAAAACTTATAAACAATATGTTGTTAAACTGTAGCAAAGTTTTCCCCACACGCTGCACAAATTAATGACGTCAGTTCTCTTATTTTTCAACAAATGTGTGCTCGTCATTATCATATTGTGAAATATAAAGTCATCAAAATATTAACTTCATTAATTTGCTTCAATTTGACTTTAACCATGTTTTAATAGCATATATATGTGTAAACGGGAATATCGTCTCAAATTACGTTTCCCCAAAAAATACCTCGATCGAATCCTCCTTGTAAGCATAATTTTATCCATGTGGCATATTGTGTGTTCACAGCAATTTCTGCAGTAAACAAGCCATGATTTTGATCCTTTATTTAAGAAACATGCAAAGCTCTTATAAAAGATAGGTGGAGGACACCGTATGAGCATGGTAGCAAAGGTCTAGTTATCTTGTAGCTCTGTATTGTAATAGGTTTTGGTTAATTAGTGAAAAGCAATCTCAAACATATTGGGTTGTTTCCATGACTAGTTAAACATCTTTAGGTTCCTGATTTGGTTTATCGTGTTCATTGAATTACCGTACCTGGAGATCTGTTCATTGATTCCGCGGAGTTTGAGGAACATGCAAGACCCTTGTCTTCTTGTTGCTGTATTGTAGAAGTATTGGATTATAGATTCTTAACCGTCTGGAACATTTCAAAAGATGAGAATTGATTAGTTAAACATGTTAATACTGTTAAGATGCACAGGTGACAACTCAATCTGCTAATTGCATCAGTTTACCAATCTTTGGTGCTAATAGGATATTCAAAACTTTTATGAATTAACCCTTGAAGTGTGGATTTTAGATTAATCCAAGAATCTCACTAAAGGCTGGTATTACAAAGAATAATTCTTGACTCTAGGAAATTGCAGTGTGTGGTTAACAAATAAATGAATTGACCCTTGAAATGTGGGTTTGAGATTAACCCAAAAGTCTTGCTGAAGGCTGGGTTAACCAGGGATAATTACAGGTGGGCGTAAAAGTGCAATGATTTGGATGTGAATGAGTTAACCCTTGAAATGCGCGTCTTAGATAAATCCAAGCAACTCACTAAAAGCTGGGTTATGACCAAGGATAATTCCATGTGAGTGACACAGCACAGTGCATGCTTAGCATCTGTTCAAGTGGTCCTGAGTTCAAATCTTCGCAAATCTTGCCAACTTCATCCACAGTAGAAACATGTTCTCTAAACAGATAGCTATGGGTGCATTATATTGCGACAGTCAATTTTGTAGTGTTTTCAAGTTCCAGGTGGTACTCTCACATTTCACTGTAATGCAGTCAGGGTTGTGTTGCAGGCTTTCCTTCTACAATGAGAATTTATCCACTGTTTTATAGGTTGTCGCATGTGGTCCTGTGCAAAAATCAGTTAACACCGTCAGTGAAGTTCAGCAACAATGAGATCGCTGGATGGGTGACCCCCTTCATGCCTGGATAAACTGAGAGTTTGAAGGATGATTCCCTCCCCACACTGAGACATGAACTGAGGGGTGCCCTTTAGAGGCTTGCAATGTCACCCTGGGTAAGTGAAATTATTAAATATACAATCAGGCCTCGTTTAACCAGACCCCATATATCCAGAAACCCGGTCATCCATTTGGTAGTATTTCAAATCTTCTCCATGCATATTTATGCAAATGGTGATTCGCTTAACCGCACGACTTGCTATCCGAACTATTTTCAACTGCAACAAAATTGTGAGGATAAACGGGGTCTGACTGTACCTCCAGTCGTACAAAAGTAAGTGTTGGAGGTGACCTTCTATTTAAGCTCAGGTTAATACTGTAGTACTGTAGATATATATATATCCAAATTATTTTTATCATTATTATGTAATACTTTACAAAGCAACAAACAGTTAACTTGCAACATTTTTGCTGAAAGGTTAAGTTTTCAGCAGTTTTGTTGAAATTATTGATTATAAATTTATTTGCATGATTGATTCAATGTAGATTTTGTTTTTAAAAATTGTAAATTTATTCATAACTATATTCATATACATATCTGTTTTATTAGTACATCATAATCAGACTTGTTTCTTGGAGTCACTGTATTGGACCAATTGTTATAAGTTTAGTGGTAGGAATTAACTATATCTGATTGATATATACAAATAACAGTGGCTAAATATATATATCATATCAATTATTTATTTGAAAATAATTCATGCAGTATGTGTTTTTGAATCGAATCAATTAAATCTTATCAAACAGCGTCACATTTTATACATTTTGAGATTTCCAACCATTATCTTAGCTGATTATTTTTCATTCAGAAATCTTTTGCAAATCAAATCTGAATTATTGATGTCAATTAAAGGTCATGCAATGAAAAATTAGGATTTATATCTAAAGAGGATTTTATATTATTGGAGAGAACTGTTTTACTTGCGATGACATTATGATTCGTTTAGCTTATCAAGGCAAAAAATAATAGTGCATATATATTATGTCATACTCATGGCAGAACAATTACGTGGTACAAAGACAAATATTGGCGGTATTACCGTAGAGATCAATTTGTGGTACGGTATTCTGATTTGTCAATATAACCAATGCATACAAAACCGTGTAGACAGATTTGTCTAGGTGTACCAACCATACACCCCACTTTTATTCTTTAGTTTCAGTTTCAGTGTAAGTATAAACCTAAAGTTGACCAAACCTAGCAGTATGTAAAGGGTTAAAGGGGCAGTAGCACGTTTTTTCGCTCAAATAAGTCGATGAAATGTATTTGAAAAATAATGTCACCAATAGTAAAACACCATTCTCTCTCCGGAAAATCAAATTGAAAATAATTGTACATGGTTCGGTAAAGCCATAGGGATCGTTTTTGTAATGCAAAATGATTAAATTGTGTTCACAATAAAATGGCCGCCATGCAATTGTTGCTTTATACGCAGCACCGGATAATGGGTTTGTGTAATAACATGTTTTACCCTCTAAAGTTAATATAAATGACATAAACTATCATTATAAATGGGAAATTTGAAAAAAATTAATTTGCAAAAAACGTGCTACTGCCCCTTTAAACTGATTTGAAAGGGATGAAGAGACTAGCTGTCATATGGAAGCCATGTCTCAAATCTAGGCTTTATGCCTGAGAACTGAAAGCCTATGGATTGACAGTAATTACTCAAGGTCAAAGAAAATACTAGTAGTCCTTTATTGGTTACAAATATCTAGACCTTGGATAAGAGCCAGGTTGCTATAGTGCAGGAATATTTATCAATATTTATTTATGAAATTTATAATAATTAAGGATAATGATAATAATGTGCCATTTCCACAGATAAATATTTGGAGGATAGGGTTGACGTCGTTGATAGGCATTCTAGAAGTTGAGATGCTGAAAATTAATTTATGGATATACAACTTCTTTATTCTTTATAGGCAACGTTTTGAATGAATGAATACTAATGTCCTTTTCAAGCAAATGATACAAAGGATAGATTTATTAATATAAAACATTAGAACCAATGATTTTTCAATAACTTCTTTACATGATTTTTATAATCGTTCAACTCTGTAAAAAATTAAAATATAGTTTCCATTTTTCGATAGTTTTCACTCTCTGTACAACAAATCGAAAATTGTATTTCTTTCATTTTACTCCTGATGAAAAATGAGCTTCTATATTTGATGGTTCATGGCAAACAAAAATAATCCCACTGAGAATTAGTATCTGAATTATAATTTTAAAATATCTGAAAAAATACCCAAAAGAAATCAATTTTATGATTAGTGATTATGGAAACTGCCATAACGGCATCGTCAAATTACATTTTGTCCAAAAAACTAGTTAGAACTAAAAAAACACTTGCGTTTTGAGTGTAGTGTATTCTGCAACATAACTTCGGTTCCGATTATCACAAAACCAAGCAACAATAGCGGATTTATCTTCATTTAATACCGCCTAGGAGGCAATTCCGGCTAATTCAACATCACTGAAGTAATTTTACATGACATCATTGATTCTGTACTGTTTTGTCAGTTACACGACAAAATAAATGAGTTAAAAAATACTCTCTCTGTTCAGTGAATGTTTGCCGTAGGACAATTAGGCTGGCAAATTAGGTAATTTCTACTTTCTGTTTGCTCTATACTCCAGAAAAAAAATTGCTGTAAAACATTATTAGGTTATTTGCTAAATCAACACGAGAGAGGTATAAGGTCGCATCCCTGCTAAACTTGTCAATTGTCAAAGCGTTCATTGCGAAATTGACGTGGTTGTACATTGCATAGTTGTAAATCATTACGGCAAGCACTGAATAAATACAAGCAAATGACAGGTATGGTTTTCATGCATTCACGATGGTTATTCATGCCTTGATAGACAAATTTTCTCATTACTACAATAATATTTTGTCATGTTTTTTAAGATTGATCACGTTTTAAACATGTGCATGTTGCAATTTGATTTTTTTTTTAATGAGAAAGTAAATATCATATTTTGTGCAGTGATTCATCATAATGTTTTTAATGACATAAAACCTTTGTTATTTGAGAATATATCATATTGGTGTGATATTAGAAATGAAAGGTGAAAATTTTCTCATATATTTCAAAGAGGATTTGCATAAAATTTTCAAAGGTAACGTAGATTAGAAAATCCTTTAAAAAAATGTGTGATAGATATAGATTCATAATTGCATTTATCTCTTTTTCTGTTTCTAATTCATTGGACTTATTGAAAAGTGCATGCGCAGAGAAAGTGTTTATCAAGCATTAATATTTTAATTTCGCATGTAATTTATAGTTAAAAAATGACATAGGGTATATTGTTGGAATTATATGTCACGTGCCACGTGATCCTGTGCTATCAGTGAAGTTCAGCAACAATGGGTGCGGCTCGCCACATGGGTGGGTTACCCGCTACATTGCTGGATAAACTGAGAGTTTGAAGAGTGATTCCCTGCCCAACACTGAGACATGAGTTGAAAGACTTGCGGTGTCACCCTGGGTAAGTGACTTAGTTCGAAGTGTGCCCTGGTCCTGGTATGATGGTAGCCTGAATTTGAACCTTGAGCGCCTGACAGGCGACCGGTTGTATGCTCCTCAGGGAGTGTTCTGTACTCGTTGACCAGGGGTAATATGTCGACCAGCACTTTGAGCATGCAATGTGCATGGATATATGCGCTATATAAATAAACTATTATATATTAATTACCGGGGATGCAGCTCAGTTGGTAGAGTGTCCGCTCATCACACGGTAGACCGGGGTTCGATTCACGGTCTCGTCATACCAAAAGACGTTAAAAGATGGGAGTTGTTGCTGCCTTGCTTGACACTTAGCATTACAAGGACAGAACAATGCTTGAACTGGCGCTGCACTGTGGCTGGCGGGTGCTATTTGCACACAATAAATTTCTTATTTACATTGTATTACGGACAATAAGGAGTTATTATTATTATTATCATATTTATCACCATGACATATCCTAATGATTCAGACCAACTAGCTCAAAAGATATTTATTTACTGTGTTTGACTTTGTATCTCGTGTACAAATCACACCATTGTCAACTCCATTATATCTGTCCAGTTTGCTTCAAAATCCCAAACTACATTCCTTTGCTCACAAGCTCAGTATCGTCTTATAGTAACAACTTTTGACTTTTTAGCTCATCAGGCCTGTAATGCCAGATGGGCTTATGGCATGGAATGTCATTTGGTGTCTGTCCATTGTCTCTCATCGGTCATTCATCGTTTTTCCGGCTACATTTGACAGTTTCAATAAATGTTCAGATTAACTTTTTTGTTACATGGAGAATAAAGTTTGTTCATTTGGTCTTGATCCCCTCAATATGGACGTGGCAGAGTGTCTGCACTGAAACCTTCTTTCAACTTCTCTCTAGGAACTAGTAATGCTAGGAAGCTCAAATTTTGATAATATCATCTTTGTTCGATGGAAATGAAGTTTTATAAATTTCATCGCCCTACTCTAAAAAATTAAGGGCAGGGTTTTAAAGAAAAGTGGTTTACAATTTTAAGTGCTATGATAAAATGTTGAAAAGTATACATATAGATATGTTTATAAACTGTGGAAGTTTTGTGTATAGACATGTTTTGAGCAGCAAATTATTATACCATTTTTAGTGATAATTCATTGCATATTATAAACCTATTACTTCACAATTTTCATCCTAAGATGATAACTCATGCAAGCCTGAAGAACTGCAAAGCTTTCCCATGTAGTTCTATTCTTTTTAGCTAAGCTTCCTATCGCTATCAGTATACAGTCAGGCCTCGATAATCCAAACGCTTCCGTTTTTCATCAAAATCGTGCGGATAGTGAAATGTTCGGACTACTGAGTACTTCGGACTACTAAAGAGATTAGTTTGGTAACATCTTCCTACCGTTCGGAAACTGCGAGATTCGGATTATCGGAGGCCGGATAATCGCGGCTTGACTGTATCTAGTAAAGTGTTTCTTTTTTAAATCAATATACAAATGTGTAAGTTAATGCTACCATTGACAGTATTTTGATAGTTGAGCATGTTGAGGTGAATCTCCCTTGTTTTTAGGTAATAATTTGGAATGGGTTTGCCAATGAGCAAAATGTCAAAATCTTTGAGAAGGCGATGTTTTTATGGTAAGAATGAATTGACAAAAAGGAAAACTCTGTAGAGTAGAAGAAAATCTATCACTGATCTTAAATTCTGACAATAACATGAATTTGTAATATTGAAACCGAATTTAGAAAAGATATTCAGTTTGAAATTTCAGAAATACATGTTTATTCCATCTAAGTAATAACATAGCATTGATTTATAATCATAATGTAAATTGTTCTAGTTGTATAGTTGTGATGTTGATTTGGCAAGGACCCAGTTGGCTAACTATGATAGATGGTATGGGAGTCATGCTTCATAGTTTAATTCCAAGAATGTTCTATTCTAAAACGTACGAGCATACGCTTTACCACACAAAAGGAACATCGCCATACAAGATAATTCAAATGCAAGAGTGATAAACATGACTTCAACAGAGATACATCATGTCTTCAGATTAAACTAAATTTGAAATTTCAAAACAATATCTGTTCATATTTCTGAGAAACATACCTTTTAAGAATTCTAGACATCATCGTTTTTTAATCTCCTTAACTCCAAAAGTTTTTTTTCCTGCTTGTTTTATACCTTCGTACAGTAAAGAAGGTTATTTATGGCGTCACATGTTTTATTATTTGAATTTCTACATTTTAGGAATTTTAAAGTTAAATGACAAACATTCTGACCAAAAACCTTTTTGAAAAAGCCATTTCAACTACTAATTTTTTTTTAAAAACAATGAAAATGTTTTAGTTCATGTGTTATTATTTACACATTTCTGTTTCTCTGACAACATTGACAACTGTTGACAACTTTGAAGCGTGAACTTTCACCTCATCTGGTCAAGCTTGAGAACAAACATTTAATGACTTGTTGTCAAACAGACTGTCATCTTGGGTGAATATTTGCAAAGAGAAGCTTTCTTCAGTGACATGATGTTCATGGATTTTCAAAATGTTTACTAAATGTTCATTAAAAAGTGACATGATAGTTCTTGGTTTTAGGAAATATTTACAGAAGTTCAATAAACAGAAGAATTGTATTTTAACTCATGTTCAATACATACATCGAGGGGCAAAAGAAATGATAAATAAATGATTAATAATGCAAGATATTTTAATCCACGAGGAAAAGATATTACTGAAACACAGTTACATAATGTCTCTTAATGCCAAATGCCAAATTAATTTGTAGTCTTTCAGCAAAACAGCAAAACATTTATGTTTTGAAATCTACTTAACCAGACAAGATAGGAGCTAGGGTGATATATGGTTTTCTGGGTTGTTTTATGACATCCTACAGCAATGATGTCTCATCGATTTAAAGTCCTAGAAGGTACATTATGCCGACAACATCATGTATTAACATTATTTCATATTTCTTAAAATAATTTTTTTTAGAATTTCTGTTTTAAGTAACTTAAGTCAATATTGCTTTTAGTCGATCTCTAAGAAAAGTCATTATGTTTTTCTGTCAACATTTTTTAGCCTGGCTCAGAAAGATGGAAAAATGTGATTGCACAATGTTCCTTTAAACCATTTTCTACATCTAAGCATCTTCAATAAATAAAAGTTTGTTTTTTTCAGTATTAGTATATTGAATTAAATAATTAACTGCATCCTGTAAATAAATTCCATATCTCCAAATGTTATAATTTACATGACTTCATATATCTTCTTTGCTCTTGAACGCATTAACTATTACTGGGTAAAGAAATGCTATCTTGGCCATATTTTTATTTTTACCTGCAATCTACCCATAATTATAATGTTATGTAATATTGAGTTTGACATTTTAACGCAAGTCATGATATGCAGTAAACTATTGGCAAAACATGAACTGTTTCAAATAAAACATGATTTCTTGACATTTTGAATTTGATGTTTTGAATTCTTAATGAAATAAATAAAATAAATTTTCATCTATCATTAAAACGTTAGAGAGATATCGCACGGCTAAAAAATAAATGATAGCTTTGACAATTTTTGATAAAAATATATAAATAAACTTTTAACTACTCTGTAAACTTTGTATTAGAATTAATATCTATCACACAAATTTCCTTAACATTTTCAATGGTAACATTAATATATTGGCTTCAGATACATTTAACCTATAACCTTTTTAGCTCATCTGGTCTGAAAGGCCTGATGGGCAAATGGCATGGCATGGTGTCCAGCTTCCATCCGTCCATCCGTCCATCCGTCTTTTTTGCATTTTCGTCTTCTTCTCAAGAACCTATTGGTCTAGGGAGCTGAAATTTTGTGTACAGACTCCTTGGCCAATGGGTATTCTAAATTGTAAATTTCGTGGCCCCCTGACCCCAATTGGGGTCACAGGGGTCACAACCTTAAAAACCAATTATCCTCTTCTCATCCAGTGCCAAAAGATCTAGAAAGCTGAAATGTTATGTTCAGACTCCTTGGCGAAAGGAGATTCTAAATTGTAGATTTGGTAAATGTATTACTTGAGATAATTTAGATATTCAACCTTATATAATAAATCATTGAAGTCCTTATGAGCTACAGAGCCCATGGCTGTATTTTTTATTTTAAATATAAAATGATTAGTTTACCGGTAATAACTTAAGACTTTCAATTGAATCAGAAAAACGATCAGTATTAACATCAATGTATAAATATAAACATCACATTATTTCTTGACAATGAAAGTTGAATAATGAAATAACAAACTTTTAACTATAATCTGCCACTATAACTCTGTTATTATAATAACTATCCATATTGGACAAATTTTCAGCTCATCAGGCTTGAAAGGCCAGATGAGCTAGCTGGCATCATCAATTGGGTGTCCTCCCTTGTCCATAAACTTTTCTGATTTTTGACTTCTCCAGAACCACTCTAACCACAAAGTTGAGATTTTGTGGTGAGTTTGCTGCACCTAGGGGATCAAAGTTTGTTCTTTTGAAACTTTTAAAGGATTTCATCTTCCAAAACCAGTTGACATAGTGCATGAGTAAATTTCAATTATCCTACTCACAAAAATAAGGGCATGGGAGGGGTGGAACTTAAAGTGGTGGACCCCTTAATGACTATGATCAAGTGTTTAATGTAAAACTGTTGGTCTTAATCATATCAGTTTCAAATGAGCCCAATATCATGCCTGCAGCACTTACCATAGATAAATGGGAGAAAAGATTTCTACAATATTATTCACAATAAGCGATAAGCATACATTTCTTTGTGTCTGTCTGTATATTGATACCAAGTGGTTCCATGAAGTATTTTTATAAATAAAAATCAAGAATCTTTTAGCATTGATTTTCAATAATGATTATTTGCTTTGGAGGAAGCTTAATTGCATGTTTACATGTTTTCCTAAAGATACACAGACCTTTTATCATTGGTCAGATGTCAGAACTGAAATGTATACACATCCGAAATAACATCCAATAAATATCCTCATAACATCCAATCATTAAAACTTGCTTCCAGTAACTGATCAAAGAATCAGCTATTAACAGGACAATATCAGTGATATGTAACACATATTGCATTTAGATGTCAATTTCAGGGCACATCTATCTTTAACATAGATAAAAGACGACTATGATGTACTTCTGTTTTAAATATTCGTTAAGAAGTGCAAATATAGATCAATTAAATCTGCTGCAGTAGAAAGGGTATTGAATTTAAGACTTTGATGTTGACACCCAATTCAGTTCTTCATAAATATACTCTCTTGATGTCAGTTGCTACAATCAATGAAATGGGCAGACAACATACGGAAGTGGTAAATGTTTATGATAAATTGTTCCTGTCTAGCATATATAGAGATGTTATTCTGAAAAGGATGGTTACAGTGAAAGTGGTATATGTTTATGATGAAATTGTTCGAAGAGAACATAAAGGTCTTGTTCTGGACAACGATGGTTACGGCGGCGTAGGCATTTACATTGGCAGATTCTCCTTGTAAATAAAGTATGAGCGTGATTACCCAGACTAGAAATGTTTTTCTATCCGCACTTTACCAACATCGGTGGATACAAGATAATGGTATTAATCCAATAGTTTGTATAAATCCACATGGCCAAGCTTTCATGTCTGGAAGCAATGTAATAATGGTACAGCCGTTGTCATGAATGGTTTCTTTCAAATTTGTATGCAAATTTTGTGTTGACTGGATTTGGTATTTATATTGGACTAAAAAGGACAAGGATTTTTATGGATGATGAACTTCTTTATTTAACCATGGTAGTGTTTTGGTATATATAGTTCTTTATACTGTTATCTAGCGTAATGGTATACTATACCGGTACCGTAATGTCACCATGGTTGAATAAGGAATTTGATCATCCATAATTTCCATTTCTACTCTAGAATATCACTTTTAGATTATCTCTAAAAGGGTAAATTGGACTTTCCTTGATTAATCATTGTCTTGTTTTTTAATTTTAAGGGATGCATGCATTCTTCCTTAGATTATTAACCCACAAATATATTGTATTGCAAATTTAAGTCAGACTAAAGTAAAATATACACCAATGTTTCTAAGTCTCTGAAATGAAATTTGCTTGGGGAAAAATTAAATTTTGAAAAAAAGTTTTAGAGAGCCCTCTGAGAAATCTTCATTCTTATAAAAAAAAACTGAGCTTTGTAGCCCTCTTGTAGACTTACCTTGCTTTTAAAAGATAAGACGTCTGTTTGACAGGCTAATTAAAATATTGATACAAAAAAATGTAAATGTGATAGTTTTCATAATTAATTATCTTTAACTTGAGGACATTAAAAATGTATATGTCAAAGGTAGGATTGGTCATGGTGTACTACAGTACATGATTTAAGAATAAATTTGAATTTATAGATCAATTTCTTCTTGGTTTAATTTTGTTTATGTAGTGATTAAACCTGTGATCCTTGTGGTGATTGATTAAGAATTTGAAAAATGAATATTTTTTTCTATATATCTTATTGTTTTTAAGGGACAATTGTTAAGATAAAAGACCATCAAACATCCCTTTTTTATGCATGAACAGTTGTGAAATAAATAGTTTGAAAAGATATGTTTTTCTCATAAAATCAATTGAAGAATAAATCTTCGGAAACTGATTTTCAATCATGAGAGCATTGTGACAGTTTACAAGATACTACCTTGTTTTGTTATTGAATAACAACAGCTTATATGAACAACTTAAATATATAAACAGAAAGAAATTAATTCAAGATAATAATAATTTACTTATCATCTAGTACAGTCAATGTTGGTAATTATTGAAACCTTGAAATTCATTTTTCAGAGACTGAAACTTAAATACTATCTTTGCAGAAAATTTCTTATTTTTTGGTGGTAGAATGAGTCAATTCAATTTATTATATTCCTGTTACAAAATATTGAACAATTTCATTCAGAGAAATCAAATAAAAATCACACCTCTTTTCAAAATTAGAGGCTATTCTGTCACATTGCATGAAATGCAGTTTGACCCTTAGAATTCAACGATCACCCCTGGAAACCCAATCTGGAATCCAGAATCCAGAATCCAGATCTGGATCATTAATCAGCACCAGTGTTCAAGTATCTTCAGTCAACACTTGGACAGTATGCAATGAAGTCAAAAGCATCTCCACTTTGCCCCATGATCAATATATTTGCAATGGTTCAACCAAAAACACTCATATGTTCTGGCAGAACAATACCATTGGCGCTTTCATTGATTACAAGAATGGTGCCAATCTTGTACAAGACCGTTCTCTCTGTAAATAATGGAATGTCAGATGTTTAGAAACTAGGAATATATTTCACTTTGTGATGTGATTTCTGGAAAAATACAACAGATTTTTTATTTGAAATCTAAAAAGAAATCTTTTACACATCAAAAACACCAAATTAAAATGGGCTTAGTCAGTTCTAATGATTTTCTAAATAGAAGGACATATTGTCTTGATAATGTACAAATATGAATAATGGTACAAACTTGATTTTTTAAACCAATTTCACTTTTCTTCTTGACATTGTAATATTTCTCTGAAAAGACAAATACTGTCTATTTCAACTAAAATTGATTGGTAACAAATGACACAAAAGACATAATATTGTATGTACATGTCATACAGTTCTTTGAACACAGATTATTTACACTTAAACATTTTGGTACATAATGTTATTTTGAATGTTCTAAATAAACATGGAATGCACTTGTTAGCACTGGTTTTGTTCTTTTCAATTTCAATATTAAAAAAATCTATTGTTTCACCATGTCTACAGCACAACATTGGTATCGATTATAACACAAGGAGATGAAAGACTTATTGTTTGAAGTCAAGAAAACTGTCATCAACTTCAATTCATGCTTGTCAAATTTAAAGATGAGGGCTTAAAAGCTGTCAAAAAATAACTCTCTTTTATCTGTAAGTACTTGTTGGTCTTTAAAGACATTAATGATGCCATTGATCTCGTTGCTAGACCTTTTGTCTGAAAATATTTGCTCATATGACAGTTGTAATTTAGTGTTTATATTTTCCTGAATCATTTATTATGGTCATGCACATGTATTGATAATGCTGTTCAGAAGAACTCTGACAAAATAAACGTTATTTACTCAAACGGCTCCATTGATATGTAATGTTTTCCAATATTTATTTTATCACTTGTTTGTTCTTTTCATGCTTTTTGGTAAAATAATGAGCTTCAATCTCACCTTTAATGCAAGAAAGCTGGAACAATAAAGCTGCGCTTTATTGATGATATATAGATGATCAGGTTGAATGATGAGGTTTATTCTGTCATAGAAATTATCATTTGAAGAAAAATAAAAAATGATAGAAATGTAAATGTAATTCAAAGTAATTATATATAAATAACATTTATAATTCATGACTAGTTGATATATTGGGAATACAATGACACACTTCATAAATGGAGATATATTTACAATGATTATTTTCAATTGCTCTTGTTGGCAAGTTCTTTCCAAAATTTAAGCTAGCATGTGTTGCACAAAGGGAGGAGTGCCATCTGGATATTTTTTGTTGATTTTTATTTTGCATTTTCGCAACCAATGCATGGTCGAAACATAGAAACATTTTGCTTTTGATGTTGCTGGAAGGGGGTGCTGTGACTGAATAATCTTTTGAGAAGACCAAAGTCAAATGAGATTAATTATTGTTCACTTACAATGTACCCACTATTCAGTTCCCTACACCCTGAAATAATAGCAGGAAGAGAGTCTGTAATATCATTTGCTTCAAAGATATAAGGATTATTACTGAACATATCACAATGGCCTCTACATTTGAAGTACATCATGCTTCAATGAAGGACATCATGAAATTTCATGTCACATGCAAAAAGAAACTAATTTACATTCATTTAGTGCACTATTACATGTGTGTGACAGTTCGATCCCAGTTAGTAAGCCTCAACATCTTGGTCATTGACAATTTTTAAAAGTCAATTATTTATATATTTTTTTATCGAAAATCATTAAATAAAAAACTTAATTTTTAAATGTCCCTAGTCAGTGCATGTTCCTGATAAGCTATAGTAACACAGAAAGGTGTTGTATGAATGCTATAAGCAGCTTATGCATGAACGAAGAGTGTGCCTCTTTCATGGCTGTCTTTATGGAAGCTACTAAAGTGATTATCAGCTGCAGACATCATCAGACACTAGAATGAGACTGATAACATTGATTGTTAATCCAAGCACACATTTCTGATCCCTGACAGTTATCAATATGATTAATAATCCAATTGTTGGTATGATATACAGGGCAAGATGCGTGTAGGCTAATATATGGGGTCAGACAGGGTGAGACAATCTGCCTGTATTTGTTTACTGCAAAGTGAAAAAAATGATAATGGGACAGTTTCGAGTCTTGTGGTTTCTGATTTTAGCATTACTAAATTTGCTTTGTAGTTCTTATTTCTTGTGTTGACTGCACATTATTTGGACAGAATGCAGAGTTAAAAATGAAAGTTCTATTAAAATTTAGGACTACAATTACAACCAACAAATACATGTGAATAAATTAATCATACAATGTATTAATCATTACATTTTTAGCTCATCTGGCCTGAAAGACCCGATGGGCTAATGGCATGGCATGGTGTTAACTTTTCGCATTTTCTTCTTCTTCTCCAGAACTAGGGTGCTGAAAAGTTGTGTGGAGTCTCCTTGGCCAATAAGGGGTCATGACTTTTAAAACTTATTTTCATCTTCTTCTCCAGTTCAAAAAGGTCAAGAGAGCTGAAAAGTTGTGTACAGACTCCTTGGCCACTTGGGATTCTAAATTTTAAAATCTGTGACCCTGTGACCCAAAATAGGGTCACAGGGGTCACGACCTTAAAAACCTATTTTCATCTTTTTCTCCAGTTTCAAAAGGTATAGAAAGCTGAAATGTTGTGTGCAGACTCCTTGGCCAATGTAGATTCTAAATTGTAGATTTTGTGACCCCATGGCCCCAATTAAGGTCACAGGGGTCACAACCTTAAAAACTTATTTTCACCCTCTTTTCCAGTTCAAAAAGGTCTAGAGAGCCAATGAGGATTCTAAAAATTCATTTGGAAACTTTACGGGTGCGTATTATTGAATATTGGAGACCAAGACGGGAACAAATTTGTCCAGCTTTACGTAAGTACTAAATCAAAGATTTATGCAAATGAACATCTAAAGATAAATTTGGATTGTACATTGATTGATTTTAGATACACAAAACCGGGGAAAAAAAATCCTGCTTTACATAGGTACAGACTTTTATCATTGACTATACTTAAAAGAACCTAACTAACAATTACTGAATATACTCTCTAAATACAAATTAATCTTCTACAAACAGGACATTCTAGAAAAGGATCTTACTTCTATGATGTTTTTATTTCTGAGCTAGCAGCTTCTATTATATCATTAAAAAAACAAACTATTACAACCATTACATTACCATGACTTGTATGTCATATACATGTTCTTATTGCACAATTAATGATAATGACAATAATAGCAATTTATTGTCGTCATTATACAAAGTACCGGTAAATTTAATTTTGTTTGTGCCTTTGGTACCAGGCACCACAGCTAGTGAAGAACCAGTTCAAGCGTTGCTTTATAATACTGAACACCAAGCAAGGAAGTAAAAACTCCCATCTTTTAACGTCTTTGATAATAATAATAATAATAACACTTTATTGTCCTCATTACAATGAATTCGGAAATTCGATTTGTGCCAGTGACACCCGGCAGCCACAGTGCAGTGCCAGTTCAAGCATTTTTCTATCCTTATAATGCTGAGCGCCAAGCAAGGAAGTAACAACTCCCATCTTTTAACATCTTTTGGTATGACGCGACCGGGTATCGAACCCCGACCTACCGGGTGACGAGCAGACGCTCTACTAACTGAGCTACATCCCCGGATGTGACATGTACGACCTGGAATCAAAGCAATACCATCCGGATGATGAGCAAACACTCTACCAACTAAGCTACATTCTCTACATTGACTTCTGTATCATATATGTACAAATATTTGTTAGGGATGAAAATGTTGAACAATATTTCAAAGTAATTTAAAAAGACAATAATTATATTCCGAATAAGTAAATTGCTGGTTAAATAGTAAATTATGGATCATCCAACATGATACTAAAATATTGAGTGATTATAATCGAGCTTGAGATTGATAAGAAAAAATAACATTCTTCCGAACCAAGGAAATTACAATTCCCAAGCATTTCATGCTAACAGGACATATAAAAAATGTACCACCCCATTACTGAGTCTCTATAAGTCAACCAGGGTTAAAAGACCCTCTCTCATAAACTCTTGCCCTCATATATTTTTTCATTAAAAGCTTTAACAAAATCTATGATAAAATCAATGCCTCCTGAAAGAGAATTTAAAGCTGATATTGACGTAGAGGCTAAGTATGCCATTTGACTTCTCTGCCTTTCAGACTGAAATATTTAAAGTTTATGTAAAGGTAAATACGATGGCTAAGTACATGATAAGCATCTTTTTGGGATGACATGACGTAGAGAACTTCAATTAAAGAGAAGATTCAAAGTAGGAAAGTGCTTTGCTGGGATTGTCAATATGTTCATAAATATACACTGCAAAAACCTTAAGCATTACCAATATGTCCAAATATGTATCAAATTCTGATCTAAAATCCTTCTTTTGATTGTAGGAAAGTAAACTTGGGCATATAATGCCATGTTTTAATCTGCAGGATATAAATATAGCGGCAATCATCCTTAGCTCATCAGAGCTATAAGGTCAGATAGGCTTATGGCATGGGTCATCATATGTTGTCTGTCATTTGACATCAGGTGTGCCTCATTTTTGGACATTTTGCTTTTCACCCCCCAATCGCTGCAAAGGTGAAATTTTGTAGGGAGTTTCTTCACTTGTACCTGGCCCTACAGGTTTCTGGTTTTGGGGAACATATTCAAGCTGCTGTTAACGTTATTTTAGAACTTTTGTGCTCTAATAAAGGTTGTCCCTGAGTTATGTTGTAAAAGTCTCTAATAGAGACTTAAGAATAGTGATCACACCTTTAAAAAAAACTTGTTTGATCTTCCTTAGAATGCAAAAAGGTCTTAGATATTTTCATTTTATTTAGACATACCTTGACGATTATGAAGTAAAATTGTAAATTTGGTGACTGTCAAAACTATAAGAGAGTCCACCTTATTATTTGATATGTTCCATCTTTATCTTAGAAATACTGATGACCAACAGAGCCAATGGCGCTGAGCATTTTAAAGGTGCTGTAGCACATTTTTTATGGGCAGTTTTATTTTGTACAATTATCCCTTCTTTTAGGCTTTCCTCCAATCAATAAAATAATTTGTAGAATTCCAATTAAACCAAAGTTAAGTAACCAGGATGATAATCAATGTCCCTGTCAATGTCTAGAACTTTTATCAGAAACAGTAGGTTAAGCTATACTGTAAACAGCAAAAGTAGCAAGTTTTCAAGTACACATCTATAGATTATCAGCATGCATGACAAATCCAAATTGAAATCCAAACTACAATACTTTATGATAGAGGGCTTGTAAACACTACAAATTATTTATACTGTACAAGAATACTTAATCAGAAAGGGGATTTGAAGGTAGACAAATGGTTGATGGAGTAGAACTGTAAGCCTGGTTATAATGGATTACATCTTTGATTCTATGTCTATTGTTTGGTCTGATAATGCCAGTGGTTCCAAAGCTCTTCTATTACATGGATGCAACCCCAGATGATAAATACTTTTTCTAATGGAATAAAATACGTTTTTCAGGTTTTGTTTTACATTCTGCAGACAAGCCTTTCCAATGCACACACACAATCCTGTAAATTACTTGTCAGAGAGCTGGGAATTAAATATCTGCCTTTGTTAGACAACTATTTCATTTATTTTTTTCAAAATAAATTCTTTGGAACAACCATCAAAATAATAGAGCGATCTCATTTCCTACAGTCACTGGGGTTCGTGGAACAGATGTTTCAACATGTCAAACCAAACAAATAAATCCTGTTCATTTCTTGTATTCATATCGCTTAATATCACCGTACTCCTTCATCGTTAGTAAGTATTAAGAGCTCTGTTAAGTCTTTGGCTGTCTATCGGGCTGGTCCGTCTTACACTGTACGCACACGGACATTCAACGAACATGTAGAAACAGCCCTGCGACTGATCAAGCTTAAGTTGATCAATACATAGCATTCCGACTTTGTCGGCAAAACATCGGCAATGACTCGAACGGCAGTCTCGCGGATTGGAGTCAGAGACTCTTTAGAAATGGAGGGAATAAATTGTGATCGCTAGCCCTACGCTTGTGATCCATCAAATTCGAAGATCGGTGATATCATGGAGAGAGGAGATTTGGAAAGCTCCAACATTTGTTGCTTGGCTTGCTTGAAATGAAACGGTGTGATGGTCGATTATAGATCAGGTTCATAGTCACGATCTACAAGTCCGGGGCAAGGCGTGACCGAAAGAAGCAATTATTAAAGGCTGAGATGCTACATTCTGATGAAATCTCCATGTCTCTCCCCTTCTCTATCAACTTCTAAATAATTTTTTGGTGTAATCTTGTTTTCTCTAATCACCAGCTAAATGGTTAAGACTGCTACTTGTAAGATGATTTATTTTAATTTGTGAGTATAGTTAACATCAAGATAAACAAGTGTTTTTCTGTCAAGCAGCTACTGCTAAGACCCTTTATCTAAATTTCAGATTATTGATTACATCAAGATAAACTGTAATTCTTCACTGAATATATTTGACTTTAAGGCAGCTACTTGTAAGATGATTTATTGTAATTTGAAATTATAGATAACATCAAGAGAAACTGTAATTCTACAAATGTGTTTTTCTGTCAGGCAGTTACTGCTAAGACCCTTTATCTAAATTTGAGATTATAGATAACTTCAAGATAAATTGTAATTCTTTAAATATGGTTTACTGCAAGGCGAGTTAAGACCCTTTATCTTAATTTGTTAGTATTTAGATTACATTACTGTAATTCTTAACTAAATATGTTTGACTTTATACCCAATGCTAAGACAATTTACCTTTATTCATCATATATACCCATGCAAATGTCTAGGGCTTCCACGGGTACTCGAGTACTCGAGTACGAGTCGGGTTTAGCTGGACTCGAGTCCATTTTCTGGGACTCGAGGACTCGATAAAAGATTACATTAATTTCACATTAATTTTAGTCACCTTGTGCAAGTTATATACATTGAACATGTCATGCCTGAAAGATTTAACAACAACTGCATGACCCCGTATGTCGTGGCACCTGAGGGACAAGTTCTATACCACGTTACAAGTGAACAGTGACACCATCCTTGGTCACATCGGCTACTTCATTATCACAGTCACAAATGTTCAGTTAAAATCGTGCAATAATAAAACATTGATTGATGATTTCAGATGAACTTTATAGCAACAAATGTAAATAAATATAAAGCTTATATGGTCAAGTTGGTCGATATACTGATGTTAAAAATTAAACTTATGTTTATTTATTGTATGTTGGCCCAGTCTACTAGTACTAGTACTAGTAGACAGTAGACTAAGATAAAATAAATGTATTGTTAATATTTCAGTATATTTGTGAAATAAAAAGGCAATATCGAAATCTTATATCATTACAGAATAATGATAATGACACCGACATAAGAGGTACAATACTCCATGTCATGTCAAGTCAAATCACCTGGGGCACAACCAATCAAAATGCGAGGATTTTGTTTGGACATAACTCAATCCAAATATGAAATATGAAACGGATATCAGATCTAGCAGGAATGTAAATCTATAAGCGGTCTATTTCTTAGTAGGGATGTGAATTTGTCTACGATGTTGACATTGAATAAAAGGTATCTTTCTAAACCTATGTACAAGTAAAATACTATTTTTATTACACATTTTGTTTGTTTATTATGTCCCAACTATTAATATTAATTATGTAAATCTGAACCAATTTCTTCTTTTATACTTCCTACCCTTCATGAAATGATCAAGACCATTCTTTGTTTATAAAAATGGCGACCATAGTCTTATACACTGCAATGATTTTCAAGATTATCGATTATGGTTTCGAATACATGTATAAGCATTGGATGTTGAATTCCTTCCTTCCATATCTAGATTTTACACACTTGATGTGAAAATTAGAACTACGACACTGTCACACATTTATTCAACGGTACCATTTTCTGTCATATGTATACTGTATACCTTTGTCACTGAAGGAGAACATAAGTAAATATAATTTTAATGGAATTTTGCTTCTCTGTCATCTGCATATCTTTGTCACTAAGACAGAAGATACATAAGCATTATTATTTTTATTTATTTGAACCTGAAATGTTGTTAGATTCATCAACCGTAGTGCTGAACGTTGTATGGGTACTGATTATTTTGGGGGACATATGCCCATATTGTATCGCGAAATGGGTAGTAGTTCGTGGTATATCAGGGTTCCACTGTATGCATAATCAAAAACCTCAAAGACTAACAAAATGTTATTTTGACATGCTGCCACTTAGTTGAAAAGTATTAATTTCGAGTACTCGAGTCCGAGTCGAGTCTAACCCCTCGAGTACTCGAGTCCAATATTTTGGACCCGTGGAAGCCCTACAAATGTCAAACTCATTCCTCAATGTCCATGCTATTCTGTTCTAGATCAGTAAATATGGTCCTAATGAACAGTATATTCTTTGTATAGATTCATCATGATAAATGTTATTTTCCAAAACATCCTTGATTTTCAATTCCAAAATGGGGAATTCACCTAGGGGTCCATCTACTTTACATGCAGAATGTTTCAAAATGAGACTGAGGAGAAGGGGATGGATCTGGATCCTTTTGGATCTACCTAGGACTTGTACTAAAACATTGTAGTCTATAACCAATATCTATATATAACTGTTTACTATGATTTTGATATGTTAGATATATGTGTAATTTCCCCTATTCATACTTGTCTGGTTCTAATAAGCTGCCATCATAGTAAACTGTAATCCCTGTAAATTGGCATCTCAAAATGGTTTCAAACTCAATTGATCCAAAACATGTTATAATTCAAATATACAGCTCATAAAACTATAAAGCTAATTTCAAAGATAAACACAATCTTCATCCGCCACTTTAATCAGATTTGATTTCTCCTACAAATATGTTTGAGTATGACTTACAACAGGAAAGATGTTATGGAAGTGGGCACAATGTTTAAACACCCCGAGGGCCGTTTTACATCAAATAGAAAACTTTCACCACTCAACACATGTAAAGAAGATTACCCTATATAGCATTTGTTTGGTGTTTTTCACATGTTCCCTCGTTTACCTTTTCGTCAAGTCACTTCCTGGAAGAAAATACAATTTGGGCAATCCCAGGCTTGTCAGCGACTATAGTCTCCAACTGGCGGGGCTTTCTAAAACAAACAGATTGTGTTTCCGAGACTAATATTGTGAAGGTGGTCAGAGTTGAAGTTTACGTTTATGGCTTGTTTACTATACTCTCGAGTTGTTGGGTGATGTCCGAACTCATGTATACGCCCTTGGGTGCCAATTGGTTTTGCATTGGTGTGTAAATGGATCATTAATTATTTGAAAATATAGGTAATTAACACTCCTTTTGAGACAATATTTTCAACTTCATTCTTGGAGTTAAGAGTTACATTATGAGGCTGGTTGAATGAGTTTTGTTTCTAGCTTGTTTACTCTCAGGTTATTGGTAGATATCCGAACACATCCACCCATGCTTTTGAATTGAATTGCTAATGGAATATTTATTATATGAAAATATTGGTAATTAAAGATACATCATTGTGTTTATTTGGCTGAAATACGTGCCTACATATGATATGTACTGATTTCAGTTCAAATAATTTCACTCAACTTGCATATTCATCCCCAATAGCCAATTATATCATCATTACTAGTTTTTAATTAAACTTGAGAAACATCATTATACATGTATAGAAACCGAAACTACACATCCCATTTTCATGCACAGTAGTTATAAGACCTATTAAACACTATCAACCCAAAGTTATCTGTTTGTATGGTGAAAATAAGTTTCCAAAATTACCTTTGACCAATTGACGGGTGGTGCATTGTCCGGTTTTCAATAAAAATTGACACTTCTACCTTTATATCGTCAATATACTAAATTGACTATCACCAAAATGGCAATTTTCGGTAACAGTCAGTACATCTCAAAAGATTAACATCATTTATAACGTTTGGCATATGTGACCCACAACACAATGGATGTGAAGTTTATGTTGTTGACTTGTTTAGCCTGCTCTCTGTTTGATGTCCAAACATACTTTCATGTCAATGTGCTAATGGAATATGAGTTATTTGAAAATATTGATGATAAACCCTTCTTCTCATACAATGATTTCAAATTCATTCTGTGGTTAAAATATTTACATTTTAAAGGTAGTTAGAATAAGTTGAAGTTTACAATCAGGAAATATAGAACTTGTAATTTACATTTAAGATTAGATTGTGTGATTGATGTTTCTATAAAATTGAAAGAAATGTATGCAAACTTTCAGAAAATGCATCTTTGAAATGATTTTCAACACAATTCAATATTACAATTCTTTTGGGACATTCAGATCTTTTTATCTTCTTAAAACAAATCTATTTCGGTCAAGAACAATGAAGAAATCTTAGATGAAAAATTGATTGTTACATATAAATCAATATTTCAATCTCTGTTAGAGAAGACTTTTATACTTCAACTTTCTTAGAATTTCTTTATGCTGACTAAAAAAAGCATTTGAACATATTTTTGTATTCCTTAAAATCTGGAGCGAATAGCATGTTAACATGCAGAGTAAGTATAAATCGGTGATGGTAATCAATTTACAAAGTAACTATTTTTTCTTTCATATGAAATAGAAGTGTAAGGTTTCAATGCAACATTGATTCATACAGTATGCAGCCTTTCCTCTAACTTGAATAATTTAAGTAATCCATTCATCGTGTGCATCATACTTTCTAAATATATAGTATTATTACACCTTCAAATGTCAAATGCAAAAATAATTCTGTACATGATGCAAGCTTTCCTCTTAATATAATAACATCAGTACTGTTAGTAAACATCTATTCTCTATAAGTTGACAGTCACATCGATCACCCATTGTCAATGAATCACAGTTACACTGTTTATGCAGTTTCATGCCCCAGTTTAAAGTCCCTAAATGCCTATTTACTATTTAGAGGATATTTGGCTTTTCTTGACTAATACCATGTTTATCTCATCGAGTGAGGTAGAAAGGTAATATTTTCACGAGTGGCACAGAATGAGCCTGTCGCCTCAGCAACAATGTGACGTCATGAACATGTCATGACGTCAGAGCATTGTTTTATGACGTCAGGTCATTGTTATATCAGTATAGTGACTGATAACACGTTCCATTGTTATTTTCACTAGTGACTGATAACACAGTTTATAAATTTTCATAGATAGATCCCGGTATTTCACCTGCAATCATATAATAAATAGCTATACATATATACAATTTCCATATCACACTGTCTCTACACTAACATGTTTTTGCATGTGTGTCATGTGTCTATACAATATGCTCTCTCATATTCAGTGCCT
Organism: Gibbula magus; assembly: GCA_936450465.1. Lineage (NCBI taxonomy): Eukaryota > Metazoa > Mollusca > Gastropoda > Trochida > Trochidae > Gibbula > Gibbula magus. The sequence goes on from OW388294.1 coordinate 59,724,867, forward strand.
AAGAACTCTTCTTCCAGTACACTTATAGTTCTCTGGAAGATGCAAAACCGAAAGTAGACTCTTACAGGAGATTGGAACCACAGTCTATACTCTCATACAGTTTTCTGAGTCTTTATTTGTTACTAGGGGGTTCTGAGAAAGTCTTTTCAATGAGAATCGTTATACTTTATAATTATCTCTTGAACCATTCTTGGTGGCCAGCTATAAAAATTACAACACAAAAGTAATATTCTTGGATTGTCCAATGACTAAGGATATGCTATCCAAGAATATTCCAGATTTATTAAATAAAGGATTTATTCAAAGTAGTGGTTTACAATGTTTTGTATTCGTCATTTTATGATGAATATAAGTTAGTAACCAAATGGTACTTTGAAATACAGACTATCAAGATGTTTCTCTCTCACAGTGTTCAGTACAGATGTAAGTCATCTGAATCAGCGTGGCCAGTATTTGATTAAAACGGTTGAAGCATGCATCATTCTTTTACCATATCATAACATATTTTAGACTCCATAACATATTACATCTCCCATGTTTGAATTACAGTCCATTAAGTTGTTTCTCTTTCTCAGCAAAGTTCAGAACAGACGCAAGTCACCTAATTCAGGTCTTGTAGGAAATAAGGCATATATTGAACATTATTTCAACCTTCTTTCTTCAAAGCAATCTTTAACTTCGGCATAAAATAGGTATCATTTGGTCTCCATAACAGCCATGACATCTCCTGTGTTTGAATTACAGTCCATTAACTTGTTTCTCTTTCTCAGCAACCTCTAGAACAGATGCAACTCATCTAAATCAACCTGTCCTGTATTTGATTATACAGGGTGGAACATATGCTGCACATGATTAAGTATAAAAATGGAAGACACTCAGAGTCTGGTCCTGTTTAAGTGGCCTGTCTAAAGGTCTCCTAAAGCTCCCATAAATCATCCTTGATGTCTTCATTATGATGGTGTAAAAGTAAGTCTACCTTGATGTCAGTGCTTGAAATAATCTTGCAATGAAATAATAATTGGATACTTATATTGTGCCTTTTCCACAACCTAAGGTATGCTCAAAGCGCTACAATTATTACCCTGAAGGAATTGTACTTTCAAAGCAGCTACTAAGCGCTTCGTCAGTACTTCCCTTTTCAGGTACCCATTTGTACAGCTATGTAGCCAGTCTGAAGGTGTTATTTTGTAAATTTATATGGTAAAATTTAATAAAAACCTCAAAAGTTACAGCCTGGACCAAAAGTTCAGGGCTGGTTGACGGGCCTTATTTTATACACTGTTGATGTCCTATCATTTGAAGGAATTAATAAGAAAAATGTTTTGTGCTTCTCTATCTTGTATATATTTGCTTCTGCTGATGAATTCACGATCAATACTCTCCCACCAAACCCACCCATCCCCCACCTTAACCCCCGCCCCGCCCACACACACATACCACTTTTTGGGATTTATTTAAACCAAGACCTCAGTTGCATCCAGAAATGTTTGTATACGTTGATGCTCTCACTTCATTGTTCTTCTGAAAATATAATTTCTTGCTCTATAACTGCTCTATGAGGTCATAGTGTTAATTGACACTTCATATGCCATTCACCTGATGAAGAGGACTGTATAGATAAAGAAACACTGTATATACAAAGTGTTAAAGTTGTATGAATATAAAGAATATTCTAAGAAAAATATGCCACGTGATAACTAAATTATATTTGGGTTCAGACAATCTGTAATAGTACAAGTTCTTGTACTCTGTGGGACGAGTCCATGCAGGATTTGAACCCAAACCCTCACAACATATGTCACCTATCATTGACACTGAATGTCGCTCATCGGCCATTACATGCTGTTTTACAAACCTAAAATGCTCTGGAGAGTTTGAGCAAGTCTTATGTCTATGTTACACCTCTTCTGCCTATTCTCCCATTATCTTCATCAAACCTACAACCATCCTGCCAGCAGGAACATTGCACACCTTCAAATTGAACAGAGCTCTCTACATGCTTGTGTGGAGCTCAGGGCTTGGTAATGAGCTTATGTCGTCTAGCAGATAGATGTCTTGTGATGATAATGAACCTCTGATGTTTAATGGATGTGGGTATAATGCTGTGTCCATCACTGTCTGTACCTTTTCACTCCTGTAGGCATCTTGGGAAAGTTGACTCATTCTTATATCTTGAAGATCCTGATATACCTATGTTAATTATGAATGGAGTTTGGGTCTACAAGGTGCCTCACATTGAATACACCAATGGATCTTCCATACATTGTTCATGTGATGAAAGGTTCAAATCTAATGCTTGCACTCAACGCTTGGTTATACACTGTTATTGTCTAGCAGATATATATCTTGTGATAATAACGAACCTCTGATATTTTATGGATGTGGATCGATGAATTGCTGTGTCCAATACCATCCATAATGTTTCATTCCTGTAGACATCTCCGGAAAGTTGACTCATTCTTACAATGAGAACACCATTGCTTCTAGACCATATATCCATCATTTGTGTATAAGGTTAATAAATAAAGTCCTGTGAATCAGTTTGAGGTCGCTCACCAAACACCCATGGAACTTCAGGGTTCAGGAAATGAAAGGCTCAAATCATCATGATACCTACATTTATGACAATATATGTTTTGTAATCCCCAAAATAAGGATAGTATATAGAGATTATTACCCGAGGAGGTGCGTCACCTTTATGAAACGAGTGAGAATTTTTGTATAGCCCGTGCAAAGTGAGGGTTATACACAAATTTGCACAAGTTTCTTAAAGTCATATGGTGCACTCTTAAGTGTAAAAATGTCTTTTTTACCCATTCTATTCAATTTAATTGAAACGGCACACTTCTCTTGTGACGGCTAGCTACAGTGACATCACGAACAATTATTTTATGACGTCAAAGACGACGAAATACGGGAAGTTGCGGTGAAACAGTGGTTGCTATATAAACACATGTGCTCGTATCGAAAATATTAATTTGGCTATTTATTGGGTAATAAACTGAATAACAACTATTTCAGACTGGAAAAAAGTTGAAAGGGAGGCCTGTAAACTTTAGAGGGAAAAGAGCAGCAACTATGGACATTTTATCATTTCTTCAGTTTATATAACATGAAAAGTGTACACCTTCAAGCTGACCTCAATGCTTGTGTTGATCCAAGAGCTTGATGAGCTTATACTGTCTGGCAGCTGTCTTGTACACATAATAAATGTCTGATGTTTTATGGACTGGGATGTAATGCTGTGTCTATTCTGTCTTTTCACTCTGTTGCTTTTTCTGAAAGCCTTCAAACATTGTCTTCACACTATGTAGATTAACGTAGGTATTGAGATATCACACTTATACTAATAATGAATACCATTTCTGAAGCTATCGGCTTCAGATCAAGAGGTCCGGGGTTCGAATCCTGTCAGGGGCTTGGCAAAATTGTCTGCAGTAGAGAACTGTTCTACATGCAGTAAGGTTTGGGTGCAATGCTACAATGAATATCAGCACAGTACCACCCATGGTTCGCTAGTTCCTAGCTCGCAGGTTTCACTGCATTTCATAGCCACAATGGTTTGGGTGTAATGCTTCATTGAATTTAAGCGCAGTACCGTCCACAGTTCGCTCGCTCCTGGCAGGTTTCACCGCAAGTCACTTGATGTTACAGGCTTTCTCCTTCAATAATACTGGCAGCAGTGATATAAGTGAAATACTCTTGAAAGTGGCGTTAAACCAAAAACCACCCTTACCATTTCTGAAATGTAACAAGTTGCTTAATGTTTCATTCAATTTTATATCTTCCAGGATCCTAAAGAATGACATATACCGAACCTAACCCCATTATCCGTGAGATTTGGTTACAGTTGAAAATCATCCAGATAGCGAGGTGTGTGGTTAAACAAATCATTATTTGTAAAGAAATACATAGAGAAGATTTAAAATACTGCCATGAGGATGGCCAGGTTTCCGGATATACAGGGTTCGGTTAAACGAGGTCTGACTGTAAATACATTTTGGATCTAGCCATTATTTATAATTCTAGAAATAAACAATTAATCAACCCATGTTAATACTGAGTTTGATATGAATATGAGAGAAAGAGATTAGAAATTGATTGACAGAAGGAGGAATGGATGGATAGACAGAATGACAGTACAGACAGATAGTATTTAAAATAATGCTTGGAATCTAAATGTTTCTAATTCTCTAAGCTTGAGTGAATTCTTTTTACAAGTCATCCCATTCTTCTTCACTTGTCTTACAGTTTAGGCTGTCTAGCGTAAAGAATCTCCTCACATGACCCAGCTAGGTGCAAAACCATACCAATTAGGTCCAAACACTTCAGTTACACCACTACCAGCCATTACCTGCTTACAAGTTCTACCACCTCTGCTATTTGTGTACAGTTCAGACATATCACAGACATAGCCTACAGTACAATTACCGTCATGTCCTTAATTGACATGTTTCTTTCTTCCATAGGAGTTTACCCTATGGGTCCAAGGTACCTTTGACACCAGACGAAAGTCACTGATCCAAAGACACAAAAATCCATGCCATTCTCACCAAAGTCACTGTTGAATGTCATTATTTCCTTGAAACAACAATTGTGGATACAAATAGAGCCCATGTGCCTTTTATTTACATGCGTTTCTTCCCAAGGCGTCTAGCCTTTCTACCTACACTGGAAACCCTAAGTGCCGAGGGTACATTAGAGACCCCGACTTCAGTCTCTGCCCAAGCTGCAAACCCACACTGACTGTTGATTGAATTAAGTATTTTGATTTAAGCATCAGTTGTAGACACTAGAACAAATCATGTGTACTTTATTGACATGTTTTTCTTCCCAAAGCGTTTGCCATTTCTGCCCACACTAAAAGCCAAAGTAACAAGTTCCCATGCCGCCCTTGACTCCCAAACCAAATTCACTGTCCATGATACTAGCTCATATTAACTGTTGATTGAAACATCAACTGTAGATAGAAGAACCCAAATTATGTCATTACTTGACATTTGTGGACTTTACCAGTAGACAAGCCTTGCATCCTACTCTGAAAACCCACGGTACCAAGTGTCCAGGTCACCTTGGACACTCAGACAAAAATCTGCCCATACTACTAGCTCTCACTGACAGTCAGTATCTTTATTGACACATCCATTATAGATACAAATGTAGCCAACATGGTGTCCTTAATTGAGATGTTTTCTCTTCACTGTTATCAGACTCCCACTGACTATTTGCGTCCTCCATTCAAGTATTTAAAGCCAATAGTAAAACTGTCACATCCTATTTATGCATGTACCTTCTCCGTTGGAGTCAGTCAAAAACCTAAATCCTACTCCCTTCCTTCCCAACACAGTCACTGTCTATACTATTGGATTCCAACTGACAATTTGCCCTTGTGTCCATCAACTGACTTGTGTTTTACCTATACATAACCCCTATGAATTCCTTTCAATCACAGGGACTTCTTACAATTGATAGTATTTTTAATGATATGATTCTATTGAATCTTTCTGCTCTTCATACAAAATTCATCATAATAGATATACAGCCTCAGGCACTGAAACTCCCAAAACATCTTAATTGACATTTGTCTTTTATCCCTGAATCAATCTCAGCTACCTCCTTGCTACCTGACTCCAAGTGACTATTTGTACTCTCCATGAAGACATCAGCATAAATGATAGATATAGCCTTGGGAAGGAGGAGGAAGAGGGGGAGGGGAATGTGGAGGAGGGGGAGGAGAATGTGGAGGAGGAGGGAGGAGGGGGAAGAGAATGTGGAGGAGGGTCCAAGAGTGGAGAATGTGGAGGAGGGTAGAAAATTGGAAGGAGAATGTGGAGGAGGGGAAAATGTGGAGGCGGGTAGAGGATGGGAAGGAGAATGTGGAGTAGGGTTGAGGAGGGGAGAATGTGGAGGAGGGTAGAGGATGGAAAGGAGAATGTGGAGGAGGGGAGAATGTGGAGGAGAGTCGAGGAGGGGAAGGAGAATGTGGAGGAGGGTAAAGAAGGGGGGGGAGGTGACGGGGAATCTCTATGAAACAAAGGTAATTGAGCTTTCTACCCAAGAGTCAATTTTAGCTGCTTACATCCAAATCCTATGGACTCCTCTGTGCTACCACAGCTCCAGGGACTAGTCTTAGCTTCTAAATGATACTGTCTATTTTATGACTTAAATAATACTAATAAGTTTACAAGTATTTCTTGTGAATAAAAGAAATAGCAATGTTTCAGCTTCTTCAATTTTACATATGTTAAAACGACGAAAAATGTTATTAACATGATTTTAGTACTTAAGTAATCAAATATTTATTCTCACAAAATGTATGCTTTTAGTGTCTCATCAACCAGTTTGTGGCACGACACACAGATTAATATTGTTGTAGAAAAAGGATCTTGTGTATGTGACACTTTAATAAAAAAAAATACACCACTACTACTACTACTACTACTACTACTACTACTACTACTACTACTTCTGCTACTGCTACTGCTACTACTACTACAACTGCATCTACTATTTCTAATATTATTACTCCTACTACTATACTACTACTACTACTACTACTTGTATTATTTGTTTTGATAGATATGGCGTTGGGGAGGGGGAGGGGGAGGGGGAGGAGGGAAGGTGTCTCTATGAAACATCTATAATTGACATTTGATTTCTACCCAAGTGTCAATCTAAGCTTCTTACACCAAAACCCAATGAACTTATCCCAGTCCCAGTGACTACATGTCTCTGTATTAAGACATCCGCACAGTAGACCTTTGGTAAGCTCTTACTGTGTCATTAATTGACATGTGTTAAAATACATGCCATTTAGATGGTAATAGAGGTCACAGCGGCTGAATATGGAAGCAGTTTGTACAGTCAGAGTGTGGGTTCAAATCCTGCAAGGGACTCGAACTTAAAATTGTAAAAAAAAATCACGTTTTGCTGATAGTGAGATCTTAAATATATATAATATATATAGTCATGTTTCTCTTAATTTACCACAGCTATTAATCCTACCTACTCACATAGACTGATATGCGTTAAACACACTAGGATTGATACCAAGACACTTCACTGACATCAACATTTTGCCTTCACATCAGTCATGCTTTCAAACTCCTATTGAATGTTGTATTGTCCAAGAGGATATCATAGATTTAAGTTATGGTAGAACTCCCTCGTTTTCTTGACACATATTTTCTACTCCAGGATTCAAACCTAGACACCCAAACCCTTTGCCTCACAACAGCCATTCTTCCAGACTCAAAGTGACTATTTGTACGCTCAATGAAGACATCAGCATAGATGAAGTCAGGGTTGAACACCCATGGTGTCCATAATTGACATGTGTTTTCTACCCCAGGAATCGACCCTGTTCACACAGCAAGTGTCCATGAGACTCCCATAGACTGTTAGTGCTCTGCATGAGGATAACAGCATGGGTCAGACAGATTACCTTAATCCTTCCCAGGTAGAAGTCTCTTCACTCCACTCTCCTATGTTTGGCATGTGTCTACCCAAACACTTAACTTCAACTATCATCACATTAAATCTGATTCTCTCACTGACTGTGTATAGAGTATTCGTGGTCTGAAACACCATCAAGGGTTATTTCCTTTGTCAACAAGTTGTCGTTGCTGTAAAATGGCCACCCAGAAGGGTTTAGCACTGATTGATTCAGCAGTTAAAGGGTTAATCCCCTACCCAAATTTCCTACTTACTACAATGTTCACACTAAACAGAGGCAGATCCAGAGGAGGTTTCAGGGGGTTTGAACCCCCATTTTGAAAAATTGTGCATGTAAACTTGATGGGCGAATCACCAAATCCCCCTCCCCCCCCCCCCTCCCCCTCCCCGCCCCTATACCTATACCCCACCCTATCTTCCTGGTGATTGTGTCAGAATGACTGTTCAAAATGAATCCATCATCAATATGATTGTACTCCTTGACATTTAACCGTTCCATCTTTCTAGGCATAGCTGACATCTTCTACAGTTTACTTCAAATACTGAGTAGCCTAAACATTCCTTATTCCTTCAAAATCCCAATCCATCCACATAATCCTTTACTCCTGTTGACTGTCTCCACTCCGTCATCAATCAATATCTCCCACTTACAGTATTTGACTCTCCATGTTGAACATGTCACTTAAACAGCAACATCCTAATTCTCCAAAATGCATACAGTGCTCTATCATCCATGTTCTATCATCCATGTTCTATCTTCCTGTTCTATCATCAATGTTTCATCATTATTCCTACACCAAGATCTTTTAGCTGGCGATATGTCCCTCGACATGTCTCTCATACATGTGTGTATTCCTGATCCTGCTCCAAAACTGTATAAAATAAGAACCTTATATACAGTCTAGGTACTCATTCCTGACAAAGTGTCTACAACTGAATTTGAAATCCTGAAGAACTAAAATCACAATTCAGTAATTATTTTAAAAAAATGTATAGAAATTTGAGTCAAGGATATTCCCTTCAGTGTCATAAATCAATCCCAATGCCAGTGTGCATAGAATATAATGTCACCTGACTAATAGCCAAGTCTATGATTATATCTAAGCAACATCCATATAGAATCTAACATGTCCCCCTGATCCACCATCCCCCACTCTGCCCTTATCCAGCTCACTAAACCCCCTCCCCCACATAATCAATGTCACTGTTACTATTTGCACCTCAATGTACAGCTCTTCAAAATAAACAAGGCCAAAGGGCAAAGCCTATAATTCTCTGACAATAGCCAGCGTCCATACCCTCTAATGTCACCCTGTCTACGACACTGTTAACTGACCGACCACCCAACCCTCATCCACCCAAACCCATACCCCTGTTCAAGAACCACTGTCCTAAATCAATCCCCTATGCCAATATTTACACTCTCCATGTAGAACACATCAAAGTAAACAGAGACAAGCCTAATCCACCTAACTATTACCAGCATCAACATACCCTCCAATATGTGACTCACTACAAAACCACCCAGTAAACCCACATCCACCCAAACCCATACCCCCAGCACCACTGTCCAAAATCAATCCCAATTCCAATATTTACACTCTCCATGTAGAACACATCATAGTAAACAGAAGCAAGCCTAATACACCTAACTATAACTAGCATCCAACTACCCTTCAATGTGTGACTGACTACAAAACCATCCACCAGTACCCACAACCACCCAAACCCATACCCCCAGCACCACTGTCCAAAATCAATCCCAATTCCAATATTTACACTCTCCATGTTGAACACATCATAGTAAACAGAAGCAAGCCTAATACACCTAACTATAACTAGCATCCAACTACCCTTCAATGTGTGACTGACTACAAAACCATCCACCAGATCTGTCAACCACCCAAACTCATACCCCCAGAGCCACTATCAAAAATCAATCCCCTATTCTAATATTTACACTCTCCATGTAAAACACATCATAGTTAACAGAGAAAGTCTAAACCCATGATTTTAACCAGCATCCTTATAGTATACTCTCCAACTTCCATGTGTCTCTAAATACAAAACCATCCACCAGTAAACCCACATCCACCCAAACCCACACCCCCAGCACCACTGTCCAAAATCAATCCTCTATTCCAATATTTACACTCTCCATGTAGAACACATCATAGTAAACAGAGACAAGCCTAATCCATGACTATATTCACCAAGCATACCCTCCAAATTTGTCACCCTGACCAGATAACTTCCATGTGATGCTGTGTTGATTTTCCTGCTGTGATCTGATTAGCTGTTGCTGGTCACATGACCTGCTGTCTGCCTCACTAAACCTGTCAATCAGCCAAAGGGGAGGAGTTTAACTCTTTGGAAGCTCAGACTCTCTAGGCAGTGAGGAAATGTTTAGCACTAGAATGAAGCAAGCGTGTGACTTGCGAGCAGGGGAACTGTATGATAACACTGCATAGTGAACTTGCACTAGCGTAAGTGGAGTGTAGTTAAGCCAAGTGACTTCTCACGTTTGGATTATCTGACTTTGGAGATTATACCCTTCGAGGTAGGTAAAAGTGAACTTAAAGAGGAAAATTTGAGGATTTTTTTCCTGGATGTGGCATCTTGTGGTTTAGGAGGAAAATTTCTTATCTTGTAAATTGACATTTGTTGATGGTGTTCTGATATGTTCTATAAGCATTTACGTTTTTATCTATATAATCTCCATGTTATTTGGAGATGTTATTTAAGTGGTAATTATAACCAAAGTATATTATCTATATTAGATAAATAGGGGTAATAAGAAATGAAATATGATAATGATGTTTGTTTTATGAACAAATCAGATTATCATTTATTGATAATAAAAGACACATACTTGCGATATCATCTTTCCTAATACATAGAATTCTCTCTCATCAAAACATAATTAGTATTCAAAAGAGTTAAACGTAACATTTGAATGGAATTATATATTCTTAGTCAAAATCTATTGTTTATTTAAAAATTATGATTTTATCTGAGAATAAATTGAATTTTAACAATGAATTTATTTGAATTTATTGATTTAAATAGTGATAATCCTTTTTGATAAACTATTGAAAATATGTATTGTATAAGGAACGGAAAACAAAACTTCTGTCAATAAATAAAATTGATGTATGTCTTTTGTAATCTTTGTTAATGATTACTAACTATGTATGTCACATAATAACCTTTTGCGTCATCAGGTTTTAATAACTATATCTATTTGTAAATGGAATCTCACGTAAACATTAAACCTTTTGAAGTGAATGAATAAGGAGGAAAAAGAGTTTAACATCATTTGATTTGGTCTTTATTTGATCATAAACTAGATATAATATTATATATAAGCAGAATTGTTGTGTAATATTACAAAATACAAAAACACTTAAAGCCTACAAAGTTATTAAGATTAAAAGAAACACAAATTCTCCTCGAAATATTATATGATTGCAAATAATCTAATACATTCTCCAAATGAATTTTCATTTTATTGTTTCATAGATAGATTAAATTCCATTAAAGAATATTAAAGAAAATGTTTATGGGTACATGTTTTCTTTTTCATAATGTTGTATCACGTAAACTTTGAGAATACTGGTCAAAAACTTCCCTCACGTTATACAATTTCAGAACAGTATCAAAATGCCATTGCATGTTGAAGCCAGGACATAAATATCTTGAATAATATCATTATTTAGTGGCAAGATAAATTTAGAACAAATATACTTCATATAATTAATACCCTAAGGGTGTAGGTGTATACTATTCTGATGGCTTTATAACAAACTAATTTAAAAAAGGTTTGAATTATGAAATTCTAAAATCCCTTAGGAAATATGAAATTTCAGTTATTGACATTGTATACAAAACACATTTCTAGACATATAATACGAGACATGCCTCAAGCCTTTCTAAAGAAGAAAAAATTTTGATTATATAAAAAATATCGGATATATCTTTTCCGAAGTCTACGTTGACATGTGTTTTTGCACCTCTTAGGCATTCTTGCATGAGTTTTGCCTTCCATAGAATGAGAGTTCTGGTAGGAAGTGTTGAGTTTATAGACGTACCCTAATCAACACTGACTTGTATGTATTATGGATGAAGTCCAATATTGGCAGCTTCTCCTAAGACAGTTTGGTAGTAACATCAACCTGCCGTAGAAATCTTATCTCGCTACTAGTCTCTATAATCACACTGTTAATTGAAAAATCTGGAATACATCTATAAGGCTTGGATTTCAGAATTGAAAACAAGGATATAGCTGAGACTCTGTATTGATTGAAACACGACATGTCGCTCGGAATTGTTGTCACTGGCGTTTTGATCGCTTTCAGCTTTTTACTTAACATTCTTTTAAAACCAGGAGTCACTGAAAGTGCTTTTACGAGTGTTGTTTCGAGTTTTTTTAAAAACCTAATTGAGCCATTAAACAGTGGGATGTTCATTAAGGAGTTGGATATATTTTCATATTTTATTTATTTATTTAAAGAGTTTTATGTTGAAAAATGCTGATCAATATCTGCAATCTTCAATTTCAAATGAGACGCTTAATAGTTCATAATGAGGACCGTTTTCATTGATGAATTTCCCCACACTGTAATTCAAGTGTTACGCAAGCTATGATTGTCAGATAATGAAGCTCTGAAATCAATTAAACATAATTCCTGGTAATAAAGCTGAGCTCTTTGACAAGGCTAAGGACAGGCCCCCCTCCGATGTCCAAACAGGCTCAAGGCCTCTGAATGGAACCATATGTGCCAAAATAGTTCTGAGGGTGGCTCGGAATGAACCCATTCAAGACTCTGTAGAATCAATGATATGGTAGTGATGTTAGGCAAAGCAGGGTTGGAGTCCTCGGAATATTGACTGTAGCAAGCGTACACTGCCAAGGCCAATTTTGATGGAAGGAAGTCGCAGGATGTGTGTCGATACTTTATGATTCCTGCATCAGATCTTTGAGCACTTGTTCAATAGTGGAAAGGCTCTTGACTATCAATTCCAAAAATCCACATGTGAAGTCGGAGCTTTGTTTCAAGATGAGGACAGAATAGATTAACTCACAGTGTCCTAAAAACATGTCTTGCTTGATAATTGTCTGTAATTATTCTCTGGTAATGAATGGGTTCTAGTCCAGGGACGGGAAGAGATGGACGGAGGGACGGGGAGAGATGGACCGTGATGCGAGGTCTGGACTTGTGTGAAATGGATTAGATGGTAGGATGTTCATTACTAGGCGAGGTACACTCATGTGTGATACTTGGTGTGTACTCAGGTTCACCTCCAGTAGCTGCTTGTGCTATATAAATCTACATGTACATAGGCCATCCAGGATTTTCAAAGGGGGTTCACTTATTAAAAATTGGGGGGAGGGTAAGGCAGAGGATTCATTTCAGGCGAAATTTTTCAAACGGAGTTTGAACCAAATAATTTAAAAAGATTTTAAACATGGTTCTTATAGTAAATATGTAATATAAAATTAGTGTTTTTTCAAAATGTTGAATAAGATAACGTTTATGGGTACATGTTTTCTTTTTCATAATGTTGTATCACGTAAACTTTGAGAATACTGGTCAAAAACTTCCCTCACGTTATACAATTTCAGAACAGTATCAAAATGCCATTGCATGTTGAAGCCAGGACATAAATATCTTGAATAATATCATTATTTAGTGGCAAGATAAATTTAGAACAAATATACTTCATATAATTAATACCCTAAGGGTGTAGGTGTATACTATTCTGATGGCTTTATAACAAACTAATTTAAAAAAGGTTTGAATTATGAAATTCTAAAATCCCTTAGGAAATATGAAATTTCAGTTATTGACATTGTATACAAAACACATTTCTAGACAAGATAATACGAGACAATGGCCTCAAGCCTTTCTAAAGAAGAAAAAATTTTGATTATATAAAAAATATCGGATATATCTTTTCCGAAGTCTACGTTGACATGTGTTTTTGCACCTCTTAGGCATTCTTGCATGAGTTTTGCCTTCCATAGAATGAGAGTTCTGGTAGGAAGTGTTGAGTTTATAGACGTACCCTAATCAACACTGACTTGTATGTATTATGGATGAAGTCCAATATTGGCAGCTTCTCCTAAGACAGTTTGGTAGTAACATCAACCTGCCGTAGAAATCTTATCTCGCTACTAGTCTCTATAATCACACTGTTAATTGAAAAATCTGGAATACATCTATAAGGCTTGGATTTCAGAATTGAAAACAAGGATATAGCTGAGACTCTGTATTGATTGAAACACGACATGTCGCTCGGAATTGTTGTCACTGGCGTTTTGATCGCTTTCAGCTTTTTACTTAACATAGGGTAAGGCAGAGGATTCATTTCAGGCGAAATTTTTCAAACGGAGTTTGAACCAAATAATTTAAAAAGATTTTAAACATGGTTCTTATAGTAAATATGTAATATAAAATTAGTGTTTTTCAAAATGTTTGAATAAGATAAATTGAACAATAAATGGATATTGTTATCCCTTACAAAAATAATTATGTTTCCAGGAATATTTCGAGATAACTAATCTTGTAACTGTGGACAAATCAGGTCTTATTGTCTAAATTAATGAGATATATAATTCTTGTATTGGTCACTCGATGATTTGAAATAGAAATTCAACAGCTACAGTGTCAATGAAGTATTCCCTGTGGATGGATACTGCTTTTGAGAAAGAGGGAGTGCACTGTCCAATATAGCTCCAAAATGGTGTTTGTGGGGCGGGGGTAGAGACGTTCTTGTTGTCCAAATGACATTTTTGTTGATCACACTAACTATCTAACTGTAATATTTGGGAGGGTAGGTAAAGAGGGTTAGTTAGGGGGAGGGGAGGGGAGGGGAGAGGACAGGAGGGGAGGTGAGAGGATGGGAGGGGAGGGGACGGGAGGGGAGGGTTTGAGGGTTTGATTTCCTTGAAGCTTCAACGGTCATTTATAGATTTTCACATGCAAAGAGGGAGGGCGGGTGGGTTGGGGTTGAGGTTGGAAGAGGGTGTGCATCCATGCAACCCCCCCTCTGTATCCACCCCTGTGTCTCACGATGTGGCGTCTTCAACAGAGTCTTATACTATGATGTTTTACAATATTGATGATCACTAGAGTTGTAGCAATGCCCTTGAAGATCTACTTCTCTAAGAATATCTTCAGGATATGGATTCTGATATGATAGAGGATGTTACACAGGATATTAATCAACGAGAGGCATTTTAGAATGTCTTCGCTTTTACAGTATATTGTGATGAGACGGCAAACTTGATGAGTTTTTTTACTCTCGTTGACATCTTTATGTTTTCCTGATAGTGTTATAGAGATACTTTAGACTGGGTATGGAAATGAGAGTCTATATGGAACTTTATCATGGTTTTGTCAAATTTCTTGGATATTTTGTCATGACATGGACTTGGAGATCAAGTAGATTTAAATAATAGTTTTATGGATTTGATATGGTACATTAACATTTAGTCACTTAAATGTAAATTTTAAAATAATCAAGATTGAAAATATAATAAAAAGGAACTCTTCCTTATATTGAGCTTTGTAGTCTTGTTATAGACTTGCCTAGGCTCTTATCTTGTTAAAGGGAGAGTTCTATCAGGGCATTTTTTGTGGAAACGAAATTCGAGGAGACATACCGTTTACATATATTTGTTATCAACACATGATTTTAACACCCTTTAGTTTAAGCATCTTACCTCATGTAATATTTTGATGCTTTAATTTATATTTGACAATTTCATAAAGACTAGCGTATGTTCTTTAAGAATAATTAAAAGCAATGAAAAGCCATTCATCAACACTAACAGCGTAAAAGCTTTTTTACGGCATAACAGGGCTTAGTTGATTAGACTAATGAAAAATTATTTGTTACTTTGGAGATATTCTATCAAGATATATCTTTTATTATTAACAAGTTTTAAGATTAGTAAAAATACAGCGTTTTTCTCACTTCATGTAATGCACCAAAACAAATGGCAGACACTCCTGATAGAACCGTCTCTTTAGTTTATTCCATAAAGGAAATGTTTATGTTTTTTGCACTTTTTACAAAAATAAAAATCAAAGATACTTTCAACAATGACATTGCCCTTTTTATTTTTAGTTCATTCCATAAAAAAGACAAATTTTTCTTTTGTTGCTTTTTTTCAACAAGTCTGTAAAAATAGTTACAATGGACACTGTTGACATAAACATCATATAATTAGAGGTATAGTTGATGTCTTGTCAAATTACTTCTGATAGGTGAGACTGTTTTCTCTTTCATGATGCTATTTGATTAGGGAGCTGAAGTGCTTTCTTTGTGCAGTAAAAAGTGTTTAAGAGTTAGTTTGAAGGAGACATACATTTCCCGTTGTGGTTTTTGGTGTTTTTGA